>JALJCO010006646.1:0-363705 GCA_023101725.1 Atherinomorus stipes
GATAGTGAAATGACACAGGGAATAAGTATTGAACCAAGGTTATTATAGTTAACTAAAACTAACGAAAAAACTAAAACTAAAATTGAAAAAACATTTCAGTTAACTGAAATAAAAATAAAAACGACAGTTTTTGACAAAACGATAACTAACTGAAACTGTATTGTGTCTTTACAAAACTAATTAAAACTAACTAAAATTATTGCAGAAGCATCCTTAGTTTTAGTCTTTATAAATTAATATAATACATTAGCCTTTTGGCTTGATTTTAAATCTATTTCTATTTAATCTATTTACTTTGTTTTACTGGTTTTACTCCAAGTGACTTTCTGATGATTTTGAATGTCACACCAGACAAACATCTATAATTTGCTAAAAATAAAACCCCCCAAAAACTAAAACTAACACTGAAACTAATAAAAACTAAACTAAAACTTAACATTTTCCAAAAATAGAAACTAATAAAAACTAGTGAATCTGCTCAAAAAACTAACTAAAACTAACTGAATTGAAAAAGAAAAAGTCAAAACGAAATAAAAACTGAAACTAATTAAAAATCCAAAACGATTATAACCTTGTATTGAACACATGAAGAAATGGAGGAGAAATAAAATATAGAAAGCCAATTATTGTCCTGTGAGTTCAGATTTAGCTTTCCGTTAGTTATCAGGGCTTTCTACACACTTTTTGGGGCCGTGCGTTCACAATGGAGAGGAGAGGAGATAAAGCTCCGCTTGGTAAAGCAAAACTGTTCAACAAAATAAAGCAATCAGATTTCCATTCTGCTTGCTTCGATGCTGGACAGGACAAGTAAAAAATAAAAAAATAAAAAAATAAATGGAGAGGAGAGGAGGAGCTCGCCACCCAGACAACAACAGCTCTCTTCTGTTTTCCTGTCACATCCTTCTACATCCACTACAAACAGAGAATTGCTGTGTACCAGAAGGAATGGAGGGGCTTGTCCGGGATATGAACCCAGGATCTCTCACACCCCAAGCAAAAATGCACTTCTAGACCAACGAGCCAAGTTACCTGCTCTGGTCCACAGATTATTATGGATGACTTGATGAAAAAAGAAAAATTAATTCAAGGAGAATTCAAGGACACACTTTGTACGATGGAACTTCTTCTAGTACAGGAGCTGGTAGGTAGGTTAAGTTAAAAGATGGGAAAAGATTGGAGGGATGCTGGCTGGGATCCAAGGATGTCCACCTCCCTTACCCCACACACGCTGTCTGCATGTTTTTTTTTAACGACATTGGTCTGTGATAACAAATGTCTTTGAAAAACAATAGCAGTTAAAGATGGGATGATAAGCTCTTCCTTTGTAGGGAAAGCCTATCTGGAAACAAACAACATTGTATGTGGGACTCAGTGACTTTTGAATGTAAACTGCTCAATTGAAGTTGAGCACAATACAGTCTACAACTGAGGGAGTTGGGCTCGTCCGGGATTTGAACCCGGGACCTCTCACACCCGAAGCGAGAATCATACCCCTAGACCAACGAGCCATCCCTGATTGAACTTCTTTTAGTACACGAGCTGGTACGTAGATTAAGTTCAAAGATGGGAAAAGACTAGAAGGATCTGGCTGGAATCCATGGATGTCCACCTCTTACCCCCTACCCCACACACATTATACATGTTTGTTTAGTTTTATTTGTTTTGTGATGGCAAATGTCTTTGAAAAACAACAGCAGATGAGGTGCAAAAAGAGCTTCCATTAAAAGATAGGGCAAGAACATTCTTACAGTGCAGCTTTGTAGGAAGGCCTATCTGTAGAACGGCAAAGTGCCATGTGAGATGCAGTGGCCTTTGAACCTAGTTTCCTCATGTGAGCATAAGCCCAATACAATCTGGAACTGTAACAGCTGGACTCATCCAGGATTCAAACCCAGGACCTCTTGCACCCAAAGCAAGTATCATACCCCTTAGACCAATGAGCCAAGGCACAGCAATCAAAGCTTCCTAAGCGTGCCCAGACGCCACCTTCTCTGAAGTTGTGCTTGTACATAGAAATTACATTTTTGCCTTTTTGTTTCTCTTGAAAAGGCATACAGTTTTCTTGTGTTTCTTTTTTTTTCTTTCTCCCCAAGTTGAGTAATCAGAGCTCTTTTGGTGGCGTGAAGAGGCTGAACTCTGTTTCAGGAGGGTGATCATCATCTCAGGACTGATGGTAGCATAGTCCACTTTGCAAGACCTACTCTTAACCTGTATTGTCGCTCCCGTGCCCAATCATCTCAATGGCTCTCTGTGAAGTTGCTATCCACCAGCCTTTAACTTCAGTGTCACAAAGTCATTGCTAATAAAGCTCAGTTTTGAAATTGATGATGTGGGCAATTTCAGAGCTATCATGACCTATCTTTTATCTTTGAAATCCTTGGCAAGCTATCATACGAGTCAGCAAGTCATTTTGGAAATGAGCTTTGATTTAGCATTCACGGTAACAAGAGATTTCAGATTTTTTGTGTTGGCCCTGGAAATGGACTCTTGAATAACTAAAAGAACATGACAGAGAAGAATGCTGAGGTCAGAGGCAAATTAACCTGTATCCAGGTTTCTTCAGTTTTCTTGTGACAGTTGTGTTGGGGAAGCTTGTCTGCCTCTGTGACACTCAGACTTGCATTGTGGAACATGAGAGGTAAAGTCCATCTGTTTTTTAACCGGACTTGTCTTTTCAAACATGCCATTTCCTTGAGGACTTGTTGCGTCCGAGGCACTTTCAGACATCAGGAAATGTTGTGGAAAAGTCAGCAGAGCCAACAAACAACTCCAGCTCATTCAGAACTCTGCTGCCCGAGTTCTCACTAAGACCTGAAAAGTGGACCACATCAGTCCAGTTCTGAGGTCTTTACACTGGCTGCCGGTCCATCAGAGAATGGACTTTAAAGTTCTGTTGCTGGTCTATAAAGCTCTGAATGGTTTAGGCCCAAAATACATCAGTGACCTCTTGACCCACTATGAACCTACAAGACCCCTCAGGTCATCTGGATCTGGTCTTTTATCAGTTCCCAGAGTCAGAACCAGACATGGAGAAGCTGCGTTCATCTTCTATGCTCCACGTCTGAAACAAACTCCCAGAAAGTCTCAGATCAGCTGAAACACTTAGTTTATTTAAATCCAGGTTAAAGAACCACCTGTTCTCAGTTGCATTTACATAGATTTTACTCAAAAGTTAAAATCTGCACGTCTCTATATTCTCTCTTTTTAATCTTAAATGTTTTTAACTTCAAATCATGCTTCTACTTTTTTGTTCTTATTTTTTTCCCCTTTTGCACTCCACTGTAATGCTTATAATGTTTTATGTAAAGCACTTTGAATTGTCCTGTATATGAAATGTGCTGTACAAATAAACTTGCCTTGCCTAAGACACACTTTGAAAGACCATCCCCTCGTTTACATAATGAAGCAAAAATGCACAAAGAAATGGAAAATGGAAAAACTGAAAAAAATAAATACAGTAAGAGAAAGCACGATTGGAAATACTGAGAACAAAAATATGACCGAATTTAATGAAGCGTCAATAAATGAATGGATAAGTAAAATGCCAGATGAAAAATAACTAATGTTACAAATCTGCTGCATTAACTGAGATAAGAAAGTAATTACACTTTCTTAATGATTGCAGCAGTTTTCCTCAACTGTCAAACTGATTAAAGTGTTGACACAATTTTTTTTCCATATTATTTGAATGTGTTGCTTTCACATGAGCAGTTAATGACACTGAAAATGAGAGAAGACATCAACATCCTGCCTGCTTCCTGGCAAAGGAAAAATCTCCTTCCAGCCTCACTGACTTCAACCAGTTGCCCACATGTGCCATATGATGAAGGTGCTGGAGAGGCTTGTCTTTGACATTACTTGACATTACTTGTGGCATTCCACAGGGGTCAGTGTTGGGGCCAAAATTATTTATTCTTTATATCAAAGATTCATGTAAAGTGTCTGGTATTTTGAAGTTAGTTTTACTTGCTGACGACACAGATATTTTTTGCTCCGGGACTGATTTGAGGGTTTTAATGCAAAATGTAAATATAGAACTGAGAAAATTGAAAGTGTGGTTCGATAAAAAATAAGTTATCGTTAAATTTGACAAAGACTAGATTCATGGTGTTTGGTGGTAGCTACAGGAGAAATCTTGAAATAGATCTAGAGATTGATGGAAAGAAAATTGAGGAAGTTGATGAAGTGAAATTTTTAGGAGTGATAATTGACAATCAAATCAATCAATCAGTTCTTTTCTTTTACAGTTTTTCTCAGTTGCTTTGGTGCAATTCTCACAACAGATTTAACATTTGCACAACAGTTCATACATTTCTCAAAACAGTTATTACAAACTGCAGAATAGTGAATAACCTGCAAAAATGTGTCACTTGCTAAAAATAGATAGTTCATCCCTCTCAAGTTTTTATGTCAATGAAACTGTCAGAACCATCAAAATAAAAAGTACTGTTACCATTGAGTACGAACAAGGTACTCAAATGGCTTAGTCGCGTTTTTATTGTGATAGTCTGATTGTCTAGTCTTTTTGTCATCTAACGTAAAGTAATTCATTCATAGCATTATGAAAAAAACAAAAACTTCAGTCACTTCTTTAGAACAAACTCCAAGTATAAACCCTTGGGTAGAGTTGTGTACCTACCAAACATTATACTGCGGTAACAGTATGTGACAGTTGACGTCCTGTCACTATGCCTCCAACTGATCATCTGGCCTGGCTGCTTGACTACAGGTATTTCCCTTTGATGGTTAGTGTGCTTGACTCCCACCTGGAAGTCTGGGGATCAGACCCTGCCCAGGCCTCCATTTGTCCTGCCACACATACATTTTACTGAACTGGATGTGACTGAACATACGGCGGGGACAAAAAGGTATTGAACACATCAACTTTTTTTTTCCAGAAAATATATTTCTAGTAGAGCTATGAACATGAAATTTTCATCAGATGTCGACAACAACCCAAGAAATGCACACATACAAAGAAGTCCTAACATTTATGTCCATAAATTAGATTTTGTGTAATATCATGAAATGACACAGGGAATAAGTGAAGAAATAAAGGGGTAAAAAGATATAGAAAGCCAAGAAAACAGCTGGAGTCTGCCAGTATTTAGAAAGTAATCCTGTCCCCTATCAGTGCAAAGTAATATCAGCTGGTTTTGTCCTGACTGATGCCTTTAAAAAAGTTTCTCATCACCAAGGTGTCAGACAAGAAGCATTCCATGATGGGTAAAAGCAAAGAGCTGTCTAAAGACCTACACAATCTTGTTATTGCAAAACATACTGAAGGCATT
The DNA here is from genome assembly GCA_023101725.1 of Atherinomorus stipes. Lineage (NCBI taxonomy): Eukaryota > Metazoa > Chordata > Actinopteri > Atheriniformes > Atherinidae > Atherinomorus > Atherinomorus stipes. Next base: position 5,292 of record JALJCO010006646.1, read on the forward strand.
GGTTCCAGGTGCATTTCTAAACTTCTGAAAGTTCCAGTGAGCACCATTGGGATCATCATCCGGAAGTGGAAAGAACACGGCATCATCATCAGCCGGCCATGGCCAGGTGCTCCTCCTCCAGCAGCCCAGGACCACTCGTGGAGAGCTTCAGAAAGACCTGGAATCAGCAGGTACAGTTATTTCAGAGAAAACAAGAAGTAATGCACTCAACCGCCATGGCCTTCACACCTCACAAGACTCCATTTCTGAAGAAAAAGCATGTTGATGCTTGTTTGAAGTTTGCAACACAACAAACCCATGACCTTCTGGAGAACATAGTCTGGTCAGATGAGACCAGAACTGAACTCTGCAGATGTCATAAGACACAGCATGTTCGGAGGAGAAATGGCAACGCACTTGACCCCAAAATCACCATAGCAACAGTGAAGTTTGGAGGTGGGAACATCATGGTGGGGGCTGTTGTTCAGCATGTGGTACTGGCAGACTTCATATCATTGAAGAAAGAATGAATGGAGAAAAGTAGAGAGACATTCTGGACCAGAATCTGCTGCCATCTGCTGAAGATGAAGAGGCTGGATCTTTCAGCAAGACAAACATCCCAAGCACACAGCCAAGAAACACTCACCTGATTTAATACAAAGAAAATAAAGCTCCTAGAATAATCCAGTCAATCACCCGACCGGATAGAATGGAAGATCCAAGTTCACAGAAGAGACCCACAAAACCTTGAAGATTTGAAGACAATTTGTAGAAGAATGGGCCAAAATCACACCTGAGCAACGTCTTCCACTGGTTTCTCCATACAGGAGGCGTCTGGAATCATAAACAAAGGTTTTTGTACTAAGTATTGAATAAATTTCAGTAAGTGTATTCAATACTTATTCCCTGTGCCATTTCACAATTTTGCACATAGCTTCATTTATGGACATAAATATTAGGATTTCTTTGTATGTGTGCATTACTTGGGTTGTTGCCAACATCTGGTGAAAATTCCATGTCAATAGCTCTATTGGAAATATATTTTCTGAGAAAAATGTTGACCTGTTCAATACTTTTTTTCCCTGCTGTACTATTTCCACCTTCTCTGGGTTTTCTTGCAAACCTCCAGAGTAAAATTACAGTAATTCACAGTACACATGAAATACTACTGCATGTATTTCTGTACATTACAAAGTTTTTGGATAACTGTGCAATACTTTACTAACTTGTTTTCCCAATAAGATATTTGGATTTGTGAATTCATAGTGGATCTCTGAACATTTGACTGCACCCTGCGACTGGTCTCAGCCACCGTGAGGCCAATCTGCCCATATGTACATGGCCTCATCTTCCTCTTTTCCTTCCTCCCCACATATCCTCATCCCATCTTCCTCAAAGCTGGCCAAAGCTCTGGCTAACTTTCGCATAACTGTCAGCTGGGAGTTTGTGGGATCGAATCCTGCCTGGAATCCCCTGTGGCGTGCCTTGCTACATTGTGAGGACCATTTTGCGCTTTTAACCAACAAAGTGGGGTCATTTTTGGAAAGTGAGGACTTTTTCCTCACAAAAAACCCATGTTTGAGGGTCAAAATTTGGTTTTAGAGTTAAGGTTACAGTTAGGTTTTGGTGAGGGTTAGGGCAAGGGTTAAGTTTAGGCAATCAGTTGTGATGTTAGAGTGTAGGGGTAGAATACCCCCCCTGAATAGGGCTTGGGGCAGACCCGCCTATCTCCTAAACTGGGAAAGGCGCAGTGCACGGTCCATTGAACCCCATCTGACTGGGACTGGACATGTCCTGAAGGACCACGCCGGGTCCACCAAAAAATGGGCTCTCACATCCCCCTCCTTGCTGTGCTCGATACCCGGTCATATTGGCATCTAAGTTGGCTGTTGTAGATACCTTTAGACTGTTTGTCCTTCCTTAGGCTGTGCCTAGGGCTGCTCGATTATGGAAAAAATCAATTTCACAATTATTTTGACCAATACTGAGATCACAATTATTCAAACGATTATTTTCTAGTTACACAGTGCATTAAATTAGCATTTCTTTCTGGGTTTCTAGCATTGAAAATAAATATAGGCTACAAATATGTACCTTCCAGCTGTTTTGTGATGTATTAAAGATTAAATTAATAAAATGAATATACTTTAAAGGGACATTGTGTAATCGGGAGCAGCTCCCTCGTACTTTTCATGCTGCGTTCGCGTGAAACCGGGCAGACCGACGACAGCCGCTGCATGTAAAGTTATCACCAGCCTCTATGTGAAGACGTGGTCCGTCAGTTACAGTGACATCAGTCCACATCTGTTCGGTTGTCATGGCGATGTCGTATTGTTTTCCCTGACCCATGTTTTACCGTCTTTCGCTCGGCTTTATTGATTAAAATAACATCTGGTTTGTTACTAACGGCCGTCTGCCCGACTGCACGTGAACCCAGCGTCAGTGAGACGCTAGTCTCTCCCCCTCTGCAGCGCGGTTACTTTTCAAAGGCGTTACCTCGAACTGAGCTGAAAACTCCGGTGTGTCCGGTGAGTTTCTGTGTTTTCCTACCGTCACACTTCTCCCGAACGCAAAAACATGGCGATACGACATGGCAGCCTCCACCGAGCCGACCCGCTCGATGTGTAAATGAATGATACAAACGGCAAATTTAGAACTTAGAGGAGCACTTCAGTTTGTTGATGGGAGTGATTACTGATTAATGAAAAAAAACACTTTTGAACCAAATTATCAGTTTTTGTGGATAAAACACAGGAGAACTTACAAAATATCCCTTTAAACATTAAATTCACACGAAAAACACAGTAAAACATAAGTATATCCAAAATAAACGATGTATCCAGCTGTTCTGCAATTTTTCTATATTTGAAAAATAAAATGAATGTACTTCAGTGCAAAGCTACAACATTCCAATTCTAACATTTTTGTCAAACACACCCAACAAACTGCCTGGGATAACCTCATAATGAGTTTTAGAAATAGTGCCAACAAAAATGGCAAGAAAAGAAGTTTCAACTCGATTATATGAGTTTGGAGATATATTTGACACAAAAATTGAAATCATGATCAAATTTTGATTAATTACACAGCCCTAGGCTGTGGCCAACGGATCTCTCCTTAATTTAGGTTGTTGTGTTTTTTTTTTTTACTTTTATTTCTTTTTCTGTATTTAGTTTTTCATGATTATTATTATTTAGTTGTTTTTAATTTAGGGAGTTCCAGTACTAGGGTTTAGGGTTAGGTGAGAGCAGTGAGATGAGGGTTTGTGTGCAAGGGAATGCATTATGTCAATGGATATCCTCACAAAGATAGTATTACAAATGTGTGTTTTGCATTTCTACTGTTTTTCCTTGTAAGGGAGTGAGTCTGACATGATGCATGCAAGTCACCTGCAGACCGCTTTTAATTCCCCCTTGGGATTAACACTTATTTGATCCTTTTATTCCCTGGGTGACATAAGACACTGATAAATGTAACAATTATCACAGTAACACAACTGAAACATTCAGACTTCTGTTACCTTCAAGGAGAAATTTATGTTTACTTTGTCCACTGAGATCCTAATGATCAGGCTCTTTACTGAGTCATGGGATCAGCATGGTCAGTTCTATCAGATTATCCGAAAGGGATTCAAGACTTGAGTATGTATTCTCGCTCGACGCGAGACTACCTCTCATAGTATCGCGAGATTTAACCAGCTGTTAGTCTGTGTGTTTTTTTTAAGACTGGTACTCGTCGGTCAACACGTGGGGAGGAGAGCTTGACTCTGTATAGGGAAACGTTAAAAAAATCTCCTTGTATCAGTATCGCTCTCATCGTGGCGGCACTGAGGAACCTGAAATACAGTAAGTGAAGAAGAGAGCACGCGTGCACCAACTACATGAAACGGTGTTAGCCTTTAGCTCTGTGCATTCTGTCCATTCAGCTTCACCTGCTTGAAATCCACTCGCAGAGGTGAAGCGCCGACATTGTGCTAAAATAGCTATTCGTTAACATTTTCATGCATCTTGGCAAGTTGTCCGTACAGAACAACGCCGCCCCTGAGAGCAGCGAGCTCATGTCATTGAACAACTAGCCAACACATTTCCCTGGTAGGAGTGCAGCTAGCCTTTGTCCCTGTTGTGTAACTTAAACAACCACAGATGCTTCTCTTCTCTGGTGTGCATACATGCTAGTAACCTGGCAGCACGTGCACAGGTTGAGTATTTTATATTGTACCTGAAGTCTAACTGCTGTCAGCTGCTGAATGCAATATGTGGTCACGTTCGCGTGGCCGGCTAGCAAGCTAGCGTGAAGGTCTGAGGCCCGCACGGGACAGAAGCAGAAAACGTCCTTTAACCCTGCGTCAGTTACACACGTGCTTTCCACGGTGCTTTCGCTTGCTCGGAGCTGTTACATGCGTTACTGATGTCCGGAGACTTAAAACCGACGTCCAGTTATTTATATTAATTCCTAACTTCAGGTTGCAGTGATGTAATCAGCTAACCACCGTGGTCCAAAAGCGTCGCAGCGGAGGGGAGTCACGAACAACACCCCCCATTGCCATTTACCGGTCTTAAAAACGAGTCAAAATGGTTGTATTTTAACAGCTGTACTGGGCCAGATCATGCACCGAGGCCCGCCGACTTGCCATGCTTCCTCTCCCCGCACTGGTGGCGTTAAAGTCACCACCGTGTCAGGGACCCCGTGCAAACTAGCCACTCATATCGGGGATAACTTGCTTTCCACCGGTCACTTTTGGCACAGGTTACGCCAACCAGCTAAACTGGGTGCTCGTCCGCGGTGTGGCCGTGATACCAGCAGCTATCACGAGCCGCTCCGTGTAGCGACGGAGTGAATGATCGCACGTGACATTTTCTTTCTAGTTACTAGTGAGCCAGTCGGAGCACGGGACAACGCCAGAAGGATTACAGCGAGCCTCGCAGTCCCATTGTGGGTATTATTAGCACTCCGCTAGCTGTGAAGTCTGGCAGGAGCTAAGTCGCGTTGCTGGAAGTTGCCGTTGTATTTGTCGTCTTCAGGTAGATATCCTGGTAGGGGGTTAAACTTTCAGTCGTGTTGTGGGAGTGTATTTTATTAGTGGACGTATTCTCTGGCGGCTAAATGCGAGATAAGTAGCTGGTGGCACTGTATGTTGTAACCTGTTTCTTGTAGGGCATTTGAAATGAGGTGTTCCGGTTTGGCTTGAACATTTCAGCAGAAGCACGTTGACCTCAGTGGTATTTTCCCAGACAGACCACTTGCAGTAAGCGGTAGGAGAGAGGCTCGCGCTACAGGATCACTTAAACGAGCCTATGACTTTACTTTATGCCCCAAAAAATGCTGAGCGTGCATGTTTAAATGACTATAGGTGAAACTTTAAGAACGAAAGTAAGCTGTGGAAATCGGAGTGACAGGTGCAGTTAACTGAGACAGAAAGCGCTCGCGCTCTGCTGTTCAGATCGCCCTCACCGCACGCTGTCAACTGTAACGTGGAAATGGAGCCCAGCCCCTTTCCGAGTGAAGCTCCAATGTCACGGTGTGAATGCGGACTTTGAGGTCAAGAGCAGCGCCAGTGAACGTCAGGCTGAGCTTTGAGCACTGCTCCCAACTTCTACTGTACCCTTGTTCAAGGTTAATGTGCTGTGCGCCACCATTTCGTGCCTCTTCCTGTCAGAGGTGGACGTTGAACTGAACAATTGACAGCTTGTTACCTGTGGGTAATAAACATCTGCACCGAGCAAATTTCTGCTGTCAGACCACTGAGGGATTCCCTCCGTGCTTGACCTGGAAGATGTTAATCTGATGCCAACTTCTTTCATTTTGCTTGTATTGAAGTAAAGCAATAAATCTGATATCATGATTTAGATAAGTGGTTTCCAACCTAGAGTCTTGGTCTCGGTTTAGGCGGTCTTGACTACAAGTCTACATAACGCCTACCTCACCTTTGCCTTGTCTTAACATGTTGAGCCCTCTTCCTGGGAAAAGCTGAATGAAGGGGAGAGTAAGCCACACTTTTCTCTGCAGTTTTGCACAAACACCCAGTTACTTTGTCCTCTGCGCTGTGGCTGCTTCCTCTTCCTCTTCCTCCAAAAAATCTTCCTCCATCTTCCCGGCTTGGAAAGGATGGATAATAAAATAAACCCAAATCCGATGTAAATATATCAGAGGCTTAGAGAGCAGAACCACAGACCATTTTGAATTTGTGGTAGGGACCACGGCCCTCAGTTCCTATAACCAGGGTTTTTTAGGGTTCCATTGGAGCCCATATGATGTAGGTGTTTAGTATTTTGTTGCCCCTGAACGCAAAAAATAGTGTCTTAAATGAAACGGAACAAGTATCGCCTGCTGCTAAATTCTTCTGCTCCTTCTGTGCTCCTCCAGCCTCAATGTTAGACACCGAATGTGATCGTTCATGATTAAAAATCCCGTCATGAAGACCGTGACAACAGTGGCATTTTCTTTTTGCGTTTTTTTTTTTTTTTTTATGTTTGGGCACAAATGTAACATCACTATCGCAGACAGTTGCGTCGCATTGGTTCCTATCAAGATCGCTGACTCATGCGAATAAGGGTTGCCACAATTAGTTGATTAATCGTCCACTATCAAAATAGTCAAGTCAAGGTCAACTTCATTGTCAAATGTGCCACATGTTAGACAAACGCAGATGAAATTACAGTTCTCTCAAACCCACGGTGCATATAATAAAATATAAGAAACTATAAGATAAAAATATAGGAATCCGCTCAGATGGCCTAAAAATCTAAACACGAAATCGAAGTTTAAATACTAAAGATTACATATTTATAAACGGGTTGACAAGTAGTGCAAATATTAGTGACAATGTAAACAATGTAACTGTAGCATGTAACAGTAAAGTTTGACAACGTAACAGTACAGTGGTCCTGATGGACAATAGTGCAAATAGTCAATGTAAACGATGTAACTAACATGTACAGCACGTTTTTTGCAGTGTTGCAGTACAGTGGTTATAGTGCAGTAATGCATAGCAGAGTAAACTGAGGAGCAGTCCTGATGGATACGATAGTGCAATATGTAGTAGTGCCATTTAGTACAATGTTCTGCAGTGTTGAACTGGTGCCATGGTGATGATAAAGTGAGGTGTGCGGTTATGAGGTAGGTGAGTTTGTGAGCGGGCAGAGTCAGTGACTAGTCTGACTAATTTCTTAATCGACTAATTGTTTATAGGCTTTGTTTTCTTCTCAAAATTGCCACTGTACCTTACAAGACCTTTCTGTCTGGCCATCTTTTCTAGAATAGTTTATTGACATAAATAAAATAAAAAAACACTACCAGTCAAAAGTTTGGACACGTTTTCCAATTAGATTCAATGAGAAAGTGTCCAAACTTTTGACTGGTACTGTAAATATGCTACAATTTTCGCAGGATCCGATTAGTCGAGTAATCGACAAAATAATCTATGACTAATCGATTATCAGAATGATGGATTGTGACAGCCAGGGCCTGAAATTCGCTGCGGGATTGCGGGAATCGCGCATAATACCATCAATTCCCGCAAACTTCGCTCTTATAATGCGGGAAATTCCCGCTTGCAATTGCAGCGACGTAATGTGCAGTGAACGTTTGCATCGGAGCCATAAAATAATGTAGAATAAAGGGATCGACACGCTTGAGGCGATGCCGCTCCTTCTCCTTTCATTCAGAAGGAGTGACGTCGCCTCCCGCGTCGGCCCTTTAGTAAAGCGCGCGCTCCCCTTCTCTCCCTCTCTGACCCGTCACATGTCGCAGCTTCCCTCATGTTTATAAACCAGCCATTGTTGGCGGATTTCCCGCCGGTAAGACGATACTTTCACGGAGTCTTAAAACGTAAATGTAACTTGGGGTCCCCTGAAGGGAAGCTGGTCTGGACCAACACTAGTAAAGACCTGCACTGTGGCAGCGCAGGTGTCGGTCTCGTTTACGACCCAAATCCTCCGGATCCTCAGGTAGCGCCGGTGCTGATCACGGTACCAAGCAGCCCAAAGAAAAGTTTTAGCCTAACTGGCTCACAATATCCGTGTTTCTTCATAATGACGAAGGCACGAGCTGCTCAGTTTAATGTTGGTGTGATGAGACCAACTTAAGCGCTGCGTCACCGTTTCTCACATGGCAGCTGAATGTGAGATCGATTCATAGATAAAGATAATATTGATAAATAATAGGTTGATATTAGGAATACATTTTATATTTTGATGCATAGGCTAAAGAGCATATGTCCTAATATGTCCTATTAAAAATCAAAATTTTGTATTATTTTGGAGAAAGAAACTGATTTGGGGATGTTTCCTCGTCATTTTCTCACATTCTCACTGCTCTTCACTTGTTCTTGTTTATCTCAGCTTTACTGTTTTCTCTGTGTTTCCATTTTCTTTCCTATTAAGTATCTTTGGGTGTTCTTAAAGGTGTTCTTAAATGTGTTATTATATTCATTAAGTTTCTGACAGTTTTCTAGCCTTGCATGTAGAAGATGCTCTGTCCTCCCTTAGACCAGTTTTATTTTAACAGAACTTTTATCAAATGCAGGAGATTATGTAGAGAAGAGAGAACAGAACAGAGCTGGAAGAAAGAACCGCCAGAACCACAAATTAAAATTATGCAGTTGAAAGATGCAACAGATTAGTGCAATTTGTACTTTTTATACCAAGTTGGTAAAAACTGATGAGGGCTGATAAAGAGAACGGAGACGGGACAAGAGAGCTGGTTAAAATGAAAACTAAGAAGGACGAAAAAGACAAATTAATGCTCCTTATTAATCTGAGGTACGGGTAGGTCGCTGTAAGACCTGTGGTAAAGCACCCTGTAAATATCCCCCCCAAAGTATCCATATCCCCCCTTGGTGAAGCATGTAAGGGGGGAATTCCCCCCCATTTTGAGAAGTGAATTTCAAGCCCTGGTGACAGCCCTAGTGCGAATGCGAAATGAAACAGTTTCTTTAGAGAGGGGTAGTTCTGGTTCATAGAAAAAACTTTGAGGTGGGCAGTTCTTAGAAATTCTGTTCAAATGCGGCTTTTGATGGCCAAAAACATCTAATCTGCCCTGAGGATCTCATTCCATATGTTAGAGGAGTTGCTCGGTCTGAGAATTAAGAGCCAGATTGTTGTGGTGCTTTATTCCACTTTGTGACCTGTTTGGACAGCTCCTCTGTCCTTATGGTGTTGCCTCATCTTGCTCTGTTTCACTCATGTATTTGCAGTTTGACAAAGGAAGGATTATCTTTCTCATTGAGTGTTTTAAGTGTTATACAAAGTCATCCTGCTTCAGTAATTAACTGCTCAGCTAGAGCTGCAGAAACATGACTGCCGGTCAGAGCAAGAAATTAAAGAGCAATGTTGGGGCTCCAGGCGGATAATAGGACTGTCGCCATCTTTTATGTATTGATTTTTGTAAGTTGAGGTACAGCAAGTGTCCTGAGAATTCCCTCCTTACTAGGGGTGAAACAATACATTGATCTATATCAGTGCATTGACATTGATCAATTAGGGATGCACAATATAATCTGCCCCTATCGGTATCGGCCTATATCGGCCTTAAAACTGAATATCGGACATCAGCCACCCCAACAATAATTAACCGATATTTAAACAATCAGCCCGCTGCTTCTACAGTCTAATAAAATAATTAAAAAAAAATCTTCAAGAATTTTTTTTTTTTTCAGACTTACAAACTTCTAAAGACTAGGGGTGTGAAAAAATATCAATACTCACAATATTTTCATATGCTGATATATTGAGATTTTAAAAACGCGGTATCGATCTATTTTACTAAGGAAAACTTGCGATATTTCATCATTCTGTTACGAATTCTTGCCAGAATTCACAAAAATTTCATGATATTTTCATATGCTGATACAGTGACATTCAAAAATGTAGTATCAATTAGGGATGCACCGATTGTGAAAATCTGGGCCGATACCGATACCGATGTTTAACATAACAACTTGGCCGATGGCCGATGTTTTCTATTTTTATTTATTACTTTCTTTGTGCCACAGAAATTTACAAGTCTTTCAGCTCCTCATCAGTCTATCCTTGAATGAGCACAAATTCAATCAGACCAATTTATGAAACAGAAACAACCTTTAATGTCACTTTGTGGTTGACATTAGTTATAACAAGCTCTTTTCTGAAAACTTTTCAAAAACCTGGGACTCATAATCACTAAAAAGAATGCTTCAGTATATTGCCCAACAAAATTGAGTGGTTTTAGCCTAATAAACAAAAACATACTCAGTGAGAAGATTATTTTCATGGCCCAATAAAAAATAGTTGTGGAGCATGTACTGCAAACTGCATAATGCTGATCTTTTTCTGAAACGGTAAAATATTGCCACACGACCGCCGCCATCTTTGTTTCTCTACTGAGGAAAGTGTGTGGATGCCTTCTACCAGTATCTCCCCCCACCCGCCCAAAAAAGAGGGGGAAAAGAGTTTTTCTTAAGCACAGTGTGGATGACACATGTAAATCATTATATATATATATATATATATATATATATATATATATATATATATATATATATATATATATATATATATAGGCTATATAATAATCGGCCACTGCCATCGGCGAATGTCATTTTTATTGGCCGATGGCAGTTAACGAGGCAAACATCGGCCGATACCGATGTCCAGCCGATGCATCGGTGCATCCCTAGTATCAATCCATTTTAGTAACGAAATCTCGTGATATTTTATTGTTATAAAATCGCGAGAATTTACAACATCGTTAGATTTTGTCAAAGAACGATGAAATCTCACAAGATTTTGTAAATAAAATGGATCGATACCACGTTTTTAAATATCGATTTGATATGGACATATGAAAATATTGCAATATTTCAGTGTATCAATATTTTTTCTCATCCCTATTTTTCAAAGCGGCGGAAACGGATCACAAAACTATTTGAAGTGGCTGCTTTTTTCAGCTTTAATATCGGTATTGATATCTGTTATCGGCCACATGAGTTTTGAAATATTGGCATGTTGGATGTCGGCCAAAATTCCATTATTGTGCATCCCTAAGATCAATGTCTCAATCCTAAATTGATCCAAATTCCCCAAATCTGCCAAAAATCAATATCAAACCCATTTTTATTATGAAAATGGCTTCATTTTGATGTTCCTCTGACACATTTTCACTATAAATCCATGTGTATAGTTGTGCAGTGGACAAATATGACTCAGGGAGATTGTACTGCATGTGCTTTCAAGTCAGTAGGAGTTTAATCATGTTTAGAAAAAAAACCTCTGGTTTATTACTTGTAATATTGTTTCATATCGATCAGTGGATCCTAAATCAAACTGAAGTCGTATTGTCATTAAATTTGAGATATACAAACATCGCAATCCACTGTATTGATCGTATTGTGATCAAACCAGTGATTTACACCTCTACTCTGTACCCCCATAGCATGTTTTTTTCTGTGATGTGGTGCAGCTTGGCCAAATATCTTCAAACAAACAGAGCAGCCTTACAGCAAAGTAAAATGTTATCACATTGGGAATATTAACATGAATACCATCAACATTTGCCAGGCTATGGACCTCTTTCAGGGTAGACATTTTGACCTAAAATGACATGATGATGTATGGTAAGGGCTGCATTCCTCTTTGGGGAAGTTCAGTGTTTGCGCTTTTCAGCTAATTGGCAGATACACTCAAATGAAATTCAGCCTCATCATTGAGCTTATACCAGATACTGGAAAAGCTTTTTTTATATATATATATATTGTGATAAATCACAAGAAATCATACCATCCTTTGATTCAACACTGTTGCATGTTTTCCTGGGACTGTACAGGCCGACTATAGTCTAGCAGCATTTATTAAAAACTGTAATGTGGCAGAGAGTAGGCACGTGGGACTGGAGAGAGAAGACTTGGCTGATTGTAATCATTGGTTCAGTTTGAACCATTGCTGTGCCACTGACCTATCAGCTACGTGATGATTAATTTTAGGTACTTCATCTACTGCATGATGGAGTGATGCAGGTATAGTCTCTTGCCAGTGGCACACTTCTAGTAATCCTATATTGTAGATAAAAGCAACACTGCTTGACTGCCGTATTTTTAAACGAATCAGGCAACTGTATGTTTGTGCAGAGCTAAAGCAGGTTAGTTGTCAAGGCCAGTTTTCTAATTAAAGGCGTGTGGGGGCTCCAGATCTGTGCTGTGGTTAAATACTGCATTTGAATCTCAGAATTTTATGAAATCCGGAGGAGAGGATGTATAAATCCTGTCCAGAGCACTTTTTCTCACATCTGCTCTGACTTAAAAAAAAAAAAAAAAAAAAAAGTGACTTGTTGCTAAAAAGCTGCTATCCTATTTAATTAGATTAAAACCATTAAGCTTCATAATTGAGCAGGTATTTAACTTTTGCACATGAAAGCTGGTTAGTGGAGAAGTTTGAATTGAGGTCCCTGCTCATTGAAGCAATTCTAAGGGTGCATTCACACCAGGACAGTCCGGGACCTCGGTCTGATTGGGCGGGGATTTCTGAAAAATTTCGGACCTTCCTTCGCTTCAGTTTGCGTTCAAACTGCAGTAACCTAAATGCACCAAACCGCCTGGTTAAATCACTGTAGTTAAACAACTGCCCGCGAGAGGGGGCGACGCTCCCCAATACAACCACTGATCAATGGGGAAAAAGCAGGAAGAAGAAAAACGGCCTCGTAATCATTTGCCTACTCCATCTCTGTCTACACATTTTCAAGTTATTTATCGTTGTTGTTTTGACCTCGGCGTCTTTAAAAAACGCGCAGTTTGCTTTGTTTTCCCTCCGACCCAAGCGATAATCTACCCCACTTCCTTCTTCTTCTTCAGCTTTATTGTGGTCCACAAACATCTCTTCCATTAGTTGCGCTGGATGTCTGTGCTGGATAGTCTGATAGTCCGTTTGCAAGTGAACGGAGACCCCCGGCTTTCGTGCGGACCGAGTTTGCTTCTTTGGTGCGCAGCAGAGTACAAACAAAGTGGACTATTCGAGGAATCGGACCACGGTCCGATTGAAGCAGACCAAACTGCCAATGTGTGAACGCACCCTAAGAAGGCTATGGCCATTTACCAAAAAAGATTTACTGGGAAAAATGTATGTATGACCTCTCTGTCGTAGGAATTCACCGATCTGATACCCAGTCTGGATCAGATCCGTTGATTCGTTGAAAAATCCATCACTTCCCACTTAACTCTGCGTATAAACAAAGCAGGGGGGGGGACTCCTTTGTTACTGTCACGTGTGGTGTGGTGCTTTGGTTAAAAAGCGTTGCACAGCGATGATGTCACACGATCACGTAGCAGCGTTAACCAGTTAATACTCCGCCTCCAGGATAAGGGGACAGTTTGCTGTGGGGACGCAATGTGAAATCAACACATCGGTCCCAAAACCCACCCGATCCGGCCTGACCCACGGGTGGAAACAGGGCTTTTGTTAAGTGCTGGAGCACCATTTGGTATAAGTACAGTAATTAATTAAAAGGCACAAAAAAACACATGTACACAATATGGTAGTAGTTGAAATGAAGTGAAAAATACTTTATTTATCCCAGGAAGGAAATAATTCAATTATAAATTCAATTGTTATGTAGTCTTTGTTGCACCTGAGGCCTCTAGATCCACTCACAGATGAAAACATGCTTATCTTGAATAATTTTGGCCACTGGTGGCCACCATCCAGTCACATATGTGCTTGGAGTTATTTCTATGCCCAATTTTACCTCTAGATGTCTGTAATTTTCACACTGTACCTGTCAGCAGTAATAATATTCAAGGCATGATGATCTATGACATCCAGAAGTTAAGATTTAATGTCTCCAAATGGTTTGGTCGTCACAAAAATGGCCTTAACAAGCCCCCAAAGATGGGAAAAGGGTTATATGAGATCATTCAGCAGTTCAGATGTCTTTTCTCTCTTTTTGGGGGGGGGGATTCATTTCCAGTGTTATCAGCTGACTTAAATCTGTTTGTCTCTTTGTAAATTGCAGGTCTGGCTGCTGGTTTCTTGAGGAAATGCCGTTGAGGTTTCGCTCTGTTGTGCCCTACACATTACCTGGAGTCCTTGTACTGATTGGCTGGTGGTGGTACACCTCGCGAAAGAAAGACCGACTCCTCAGCCATGACGGCTCAGAGGGGCCTTCGACTGGTGTGAGCCTTATAACATCTCAAGCAGAGGGCAGTAATGGTTTGGTTGAAAAAAGCACTATATCTCCCCCACATGAACCAGACAGAACCATCCTAAGACCTTCACAAGCCAGCAACCAGACATCACAGCAGGAAATTATTTCCCTCGTCCATGTCCAGGACAACCTAGCAGCACCTTCACTGGAACAAAGTTGTGAAGAAGCTGCCGCTCCTCATGGAAGAATAAGCCGAGAGGACGTCGGTAAACCCTTAGACTCAACGCTATCACTTGATAAAAATTTCTCAAAGGAATCATTAAAAGATCATAAAGTCCCAGAAAGAGACTCATCACCTGCCTTGATAACAGAGCTGGAAAAACACCAAGACAAAGATTCAGCAGCTGCTCCAGAAGCCTCAGTAGAGGAGGTCATCCCATCCTGCCAGGCTACCAAAGTCCCCAGCTGCTCCTCCATGACAGCACACCTTTCAGATGCTGAGAGACCAGAGCCAGAGGGGGAAGTCGCAAAGCATCACAACACTGGTCATACACAAAATGAGAGTGTTTGTGCATTTGCCCCCGCCAAAGAGCAGAGGGTCATCCCAACAGAGGCAGACTCTCTGGAGACCCCCCTGTTAGCGCAGGATTTCCACCAGTACATCCTAACCAGCACACCCACCACCTCCACAGCCCAGGATTCATCATGTGTGACCCTAGAAGACGTCGACACGAAGAGCAGTGTCGAAGAGGAGCCGGATCTGGAGCTTCTGGCAGCTGGGCTCATAACTGAGGTCATCTCGGCAGCCACCCAGGAAGTCCTTGGTGTCACCAGTTGCAAGGTCACAGTCAACAGCCAGTCGAGTAACAGTACACCACTGGCCAGCGGCAAGCCGTGCTCTCAAGAGGATCCAGTCTCTGTAATACAGCAGCACCGTCATCTCCTGACAGCCCCGCCTCAGGGTGACTCTGAGTCCGGGGAGGGAGCAGAGAAGGAGGTGCAAGGAGTGCCAAACGGTTGTCCCTTGGCTGCTGTAGGGGAGACTGTCAAGGCAAGTGTTGGGGTTCATCAGACAAAAGATGCACAGAGTGACCCCTGGCCAACGGCGTCGCAGCAAGCAGCTCCAGCGGTAAACATTAAACTGAAGGGTGACGAAGCAGCAGGACTGGCCGAGGACTCAGCCTGCAGCACCTGCCACTCGGAGGATGGCGTCAGCAGCGAGGACCTACAGAGCAGCACGTTTGAACACCAAGCGGACGTTATCCAGGTTACAGACTTGTCAGCAAGAGAAGCCACACAGCCTCAGATGCTGGCTGAGACCAGCACAGAGGCATCTGAAGACAACTCTGTGGATGCTGTGTGTGAGATAAAGAGACTTAATGGGATTGGCCTCAGAAATGGAGCTCATGGGACATGTGAGGTGGACACGGACCAGTCTGGAGGTAAGGCATGAAGCCATTTATTCTGACGAAAGCCCCATTCTGACCGGATTAGTATTATATAAGAGAACACATGTAATTTGGAATAATTACAGAGATTGTTTGCAGGAATGCACAATATAATCTGCCCCCTATCTGTATCGGCCTATATCAGCTTTAAAACTGAATATTGGACATCGGCCACCCCACCGATATTTAACCGATCAGCTCGCTGTTTCTGATGTTAGAAAAGACCAAACAAAAAAACTTCTTCTTCAAAAACATATTTTTTAGACTTCTCAAGACTAGGGGTGGGGAAAAAAAAATCGATACACTGAAATCTCACAATATTTCATCATTCTGTTACGAACTCTCGCTAGAATTCATGAAAATTTCACGATATTTTTATATGCTGATATCATTGACATTTAAAAACGTGGTATCGATCTATTTGACTAGCGAAATATCACGAGAATTCGCGAAATATTGCGAGGGTTTTAAAACAGAACGATGAAATCTTGCAAGATTTTGTCAGTAAAATAGATCAATGCCACGTTTTTAAATATCAATTTAATATTGGCATATGAAAATATTGCAATATTCCAGTGTATCGATATTTTTTCCCACCCCTATTTCTCAAAGTGTCAGTAATGGATAACAAAACTGCCATTTGCAATGACTGCTTATTTTTTTCAGCTTTGATATCGGTATTGATATCAGATATCGGCCAC
The DNA here is from genome assembly GCA_023101725.1 of Atherinomorus stipes. NCBI lineage: Eukaryota > Metazoa > Chordata > Actinopteri > Atheriniformes > Atherinidae > Atherinomorus > Atherinomorus stipes. The sequence continues at coordinate 21,529 of JALJCO010006646.1, forward strand.
ATGAGTTTTAAAATATCGGCATATCTGATATCGGCCAAAATTCCAATATTGTGCATCCCCAATTACAGAGATTGTTTGTAGGGATGCACGATATATTCATCCCCCTATCGGTATTTGCCTATATCGGCCTTAAAACTGAGTATTGGACATCGAGCACCCCACCGATATTTAAGCAGCCCGGTGTCGATTATTTTTCTAAGTAAAATAAATCAACACCGTTTTTTAAAATATAGATATATAGGCATAGGAAAATATCGAGATTTCAGTATATGATTTTTTTTTTTCCCCACCCCTATTTTTCAAAATGTCGGAAATGGATAACAAAACTGCTATTTGCAATGACTGCTTTTTTTTCAGCTTTAATATCTGTATCAGATATTGGCCACATGAGTTCTGAAATATTGGATATTGCCCAAAATTCCAATATCATGCATCCGTAATTGTTTGTGATGTTAATCCTGTTTGAATCGGACATGTTTGTGGTTTGTGATGTAATAATTACCCCACAATTTACCTTCTATAATTTGCTGAACTCGGAGGTCCTCTGATAATACTAATCCAGTGTGAATATGCATCTCTGTGATTTGGGCAGAAATGACGTGATTTGGCGATATTTGTTTCCTGGATGCATTTAATTTCCTTTTTGGTGAAGAATGGAAGCTTCAAAATGTTTTCCTTCCAAAATATTATGTTTAAGATCATTTATAAAGAATTAACTTTGGAGTCACAGTGATAGGGGGAAGTTTCACCAGTCACTTGCAGACCTATATGAAAAATCCATAAATAACATTTTATGAGAGAAACGTTTATTTTGGACTACATGCGGACATGGTGTAAGTTCTTCAAGTATGGGTAACGACTGTCCGCGAGTTATTTCAACACATCTGTCTCTGAATGATCACCCGCTGCTGATAGAAACGCAGCTCGTATGAGCAGATGTTACGCAATACTAAGCGCTGTGACATCATATCTGCTAAATGTCTGTGAATTTCAGTTAAAGCTCAGACTCCAGTTATCCTCTGTGAATGCGCCACAGAAAAAAACAAACGTCGGGAGGAGTAATTTATTTAATACATGTGGTTCCTAGGTTATAGTAATCCCGTCAGACTAGGACTTAAGAATGTCAAAAATATAGATTTTCTTGGTATAGTTGTCAAAAAAATAAATACTACATATGTGCATTTTTGCACATATGTGAAGTCCGATTAACACTTCTTATAGGTCTTTTAGTTGTATATATTTAAATCTTTTTATTTTAGTGTAACTACATAATCTAACAAAGTAAAATGGCCAAAAAAAAACCCCAAACAAAGTCACCTCTGTTCTTTAGTTAATAAATGAATCCTTCATATAAACTCTGGATTTCTCTCTGAGAAAGCAGAGGGGGAAGGCTAAAGGTCCTCTAGCTGGTCGAGGGAGACTTTTCTCTGTTAACTACATTCTGAAAATGTTTTTGAACATTTCCTCTGAAGTGGAGAATTTAGAAACACAAGGCACCGCTTCCCTCACAGTGGTGTGCGTAACATGCGCTCCCATTAAAGACGAGAAAAAAAAAATCACCTGTCAGTGAAATAAGCTGAGATTGACAAAGGTAATAAATGAAATTTTTTTTTGAAAATCATCACATTGATTTTGATTTGTGGTTCATCAAAAATGTTAAAAAATAAACATGATGGGGCTCCTGAACTAAAATTTAACTGAGCAACACTTTGAGGCACTTTGTCTGGGACATTTTTTAGTTTATTTTTGAAACCACAATTCAAAATCAAATGTTTTATTTTACTAAATTATAATTGAGTAAATATTTAGTTATGACTTTTTTCCAGTTTTTTTTATTTGAATCACTATTGAATTTAGCCTTTTCTTTAATGGGAGTTTAAACTTTCATATGCCGCTGTATGTTGATGGGGTGTCCCACCCTCCCTGCGAGACCCGCCGGCTCGCTTAGGTGAAGTTATTTTATTTTCATGTGGTTTTCTAAGCAGCATGTACAACAGAAGTCATTCCAGATCTCGTTTCCTCTAGAACAGGTTTATGGGTCACTGACATGACGTGCATATTGTGTCCAAGTGTGTCATTGCTTTTTTAGAATAATCTGATGACTCCATTACGTGCATCATTTTATTCTATAAAAATTCTATCTAGTTTCATACATTTTTCAGCACATTCCAATAATATATATATTTTATATTTTGACATCACAAACCCTTAAAATGTCAGGTGGCGCAACCGTCTGAGCAAACAAACATACTAAGAAAACTTTTTCATATGGTGTTGTTAATGATGAATTAAAAATAAAACCTCCTGGCATAATTTTATGTTAAATCTTTTAAATAAGCCAACCTTTAAAGAGTAAGAGTTCAAATTTTTTTTAGATAATTTAAAAACTTGTATCCGATTTGTATGTTCTTAAATGTAGAAACATGACTTTAATTGTATAATAAAGAGCTAGTAACCTCAAACATGGTGTTGCTGCAGCCAGAGGATCCCATATAGACTTTATTGCTGGGTGAAAAGGTTTATTTTCTATAAAATATGGATAAATTTAGCTTTTCTCCAACTCATAGGTAGACTGGTACCCTTTCACTGTCAGGTTGTACAACCAATGTAAAACTATGGATGTGATATTTTATCATGAAACTCTTTAATTTAAACATGTATGTATTAACATGTTAGCGAATATGAAAGCTAACGTAAGAGTCCAAGTAGATACTTACCAAAGATTTGACATAGGATAAATCATAAGAATATATACAGTGTATATATAGTAGATAATTGGTTGCGCCACTTGACATTTTTTACGCACAGAAGATAGAAATACAGTAAAACAAAACAAACAAAAAAAAAAAACGGATTTGAACACTTTGAAATGTAATTTAGCTATTTTTAACACATTGTTCCAGACTCAAAAATGTGCTTTCCATCCATTTTGGGGAGACTTTTTTTTTTAAAAAAATGTCTTTATGGACACTGACCCTCATACTGCTTTTTTTTTTTTTTTTTTTTTTTTTTATTAAACTAATCGGTCTGTTTCTGATTTACATGACAGCAATTTATAGCTGCTCTGAGTTTCACCCCGATGCAACCACACACAGACATGTGCACCTACACACAGTGAGCACACTTGGCCAGAGCTGTGAACAGAGCACGCATTGGAGACTGAAAATCAGTGTTTTTTTTTTAACTCACTTCCACTCCAACATGCCTCTTCCCCAACTCGATTTACTGATATAATTCTGATGTAATCCTTTAATGTAAAACAGCAATATTGAGGGATCTTTGATTACTTAATTGAGATGGTTAAAACTGGGATTTATTGTGAAATCATATAATCGTGACCCTACTGCCACTAAAGTGTACTGTCAGGTTTAAAAAGCGGATGATGATAATGTGTGTTTTTATAAATTGCTGAATGTGTTCACAGTGAATTGTTGCTTTGCTGTGAAGTTGACATCAGTGGGGAGAATTTTTTTTGTATAGTTTGCGTGTACAGTACACGCTATGGATGGGCAATATGCGCAAAAAAATGTATCCCATTAGTTCCTGGTTTTTATCACGGTAACGAAAAATGACGATTAAAAAATATCAGGCAAAACATTTGCATTATAAATCTATCCCTACATTCTGTCTTGAGAACCCCAAAATAATACCAGAAGCCACTAAACTTAATCAATTAAGTTCAAGTAGTACACCTGTATTGCAAAACTGTAGAGACACCCAACAAGTCTGAAATATAAGAACAAATGTGACATTCATTCAAATGGTGCAAACAGCAAAACTAACTATATAAATAACTGTAAATAAAACCTGATGAATTATCAATTTTATTGTGAAATGACAAATTATTACCATGGGGAATTTTTTTTGACGATGTATTGCACTCAATGACTTATCGCCCATCCCAAGTACATGCATGTATTCCCTGGATATAAAGCCTCTATATCTCTAAATGCATAGTTGCTGACATAGCTCTGGGTCTGTGTGGTCCCATGACCCTCTAACAGGCTTTGCCTGACATTGCTGCCATTCTTCTTTATGAAAAGGAAACAGTCACTGCTCTTCTGATCAGGCTCTTGGTGACAAATCTTGGCCAATAACATTGGGAGCACCATTACAAAGTATCTAAACACATTCGTTATGCCAGTGAGTAGTTGGAAAGAAACTACTGGAGTAACTTTTACCTGCACAGACTCTACTGTTGTTCTTTATCTGTGTCACCTGCAGACTGTTTTATTCTGGAGCTTAGAAAAAAAAGGAAAGTGCTGCAGACATCTGCGTCTAACGCGCTACCACTCTGAAACTCCTCTCCTGAATATTTCAAGACTGTAATGAATGTGTTAAACCAGCTTTAGCCACTTTTCTTTTTGGACATCAGCAGCATTTGCTTTAGCAGCCACAGAGCAGAGATCTCTCTCCCCAGTCCCGGTAAACTACTACCCAGCAGGGTTAGATGTTTCCTTACTACAACAAACTTAACTCTAATGAAAAGTTCTGCACAGGCCTGCTAATGACCTCATGTTTAGGGATGTAACAATATGAAATTTCATATCACGGTTATTGTGACCAAAATGATCACGATTATCATTTTTATCACAGTATTATTGAAATACCCCTCGGCATCTTTAAATATATCCAAAATGGGTCTAAATGTCTACTGTGTCCTTTTTGAAGGGGGAAAAATCTCAAGATTATTGTGATTGTGAGATTTCATCAGTAAAATAGATTACTGCGTTTTTAAATGTCGGTGTATCAGCAATCTCCCATCCCTAGTCAGTTTTAAAGGCTGTAAAAAGTTTTGAAGAAGGAAAAGAAGGGTGTTTTTTTCAATTTTTTTTTTATTCTGTTGTTTTTTTTTTTTAGAAACAACGGGCTTATCGGTTATATATTAGTTAGATATATGTGGGGTGGCTGATGTCCAATACTCAGTTTTTAAGGCATATATAGGCCGATACCCATAGGGGGGCAATTATATCGTGCATCCTTAATTATGCCGAATGTAGTAATGTTGCCTAAAGAAAACATGGACGCATGGTTCAGATTTGAAAAGCTGCATCTGGACAAACCACAAAACTTCTTAAATAAAATTATTTAAAAAAAAAAAAAAAAAAAGGGGAAAGTCAAAAAAAAAAAAAAAAAAAAATTAAAATTTTTTTAATAAAACAAAAGAAAAAAAAAAAGGGTCTGGAAGGAGCGGTAGGAGGGATATGGGATCAAAAACTTTAACAAAGATTAATAAATTGGAGTGAGGAATGATGATGAAGAAGGAGAATAACAAACAAAAAAAAAAAAAAAAAAAAAAAAAAAAAAAAATAAAAAAAAACAAAAATAGTACAAATATCAATTCAAAAATAAAAATAAAACAAAAATAAAAAAGGAGAAGAGAAAAGAGTAGTTATTTTTGATTATAATATATACAAAAAATAAAAAATAAAAAACAATTATACTATTTAATATAGGAAAACAAAATAAAATAAAATATACATAGGAAAGGAAGGGGATAAAAGGGTGTCTCTTTTTTTGTTTGTTTTGTTTTCCAACAATATAAGATATAACATAAGTACAAAAACAGACAGTTACAATAATCAGTCAGTCTTGTTGTTCAGCGTGATGGCTGCTGGCAGGACTGTTTTTCTGGACTCCTCCGTCCTACAGCGAATATGATGCAGCCTTTCTTTTTATTCTTTTCTGAACAATCAGCTCCAAACTTAACATTTGTTCATATAAAGGTACTTTTGATTTAAAAGTTTTCAATAAAGTTTTGAAAAATCTTCAGTTTTGTACATAACAATCTCAAAGATGATTAAAAATTTGACCTACAAAAGAAGAAAGCTTACCTTTTGTAACATTTCATAAGAATAAATATAAAGTTGATATTTTACATATTAGGGTTGTGCACCTGAATTATTTTTAGTGAGTAGTTTTCTTGGGGGGGGGGGGCATGTACTGTAACCCTATGGTTAAATCTATTTAAAAGGAAGAAAAACAAGCATTGACATTATTTCCATCTGTGGAGTAAGTATTTATTTCACAATTTTTCGTAGCATTGAATCAGCCTGATGTCGGTCACAGCATGAAACTGCTGCAACCTGAAACGCCCATGTTGTTGTAAACATGAATATTGCTGGTAAACGTGTGTGTGCCTGTGCAGGTTCTGATGTGAACAGCATGGACTCGGTGGACAGCGGCTGCACTATGGGAGTTGGGGAGGGCCAGGGCAACAACTCTGCCTCCTCGAGCTCTGAGCTCATCATCTGGGAGATTGAGGTGCCAAAGGTTAGTCACAACTGACACATGAATGACGGCCACACTTAACCAGTTCAATGTGGTTATAGCTTTTATATATGCCTCTCACCCCTTTGTAACCAGTTTCAGCAGAAGCTAAGTTTTATTTCAGAGATCCTTAACTTTATTTTAAAGACGAGTATAAGAATAAAACCTGAGAGAATATATTAAAAGTTCTACAAAGCGTTGTAAACTCAGTTAATAATCAGTGTCACGACTGGGCTTTCAAAGAATGGAGAAAACATTAGAAGGGTAGCAGGCACTTCTTTCCAGATCTTTTTTGCAATTCTACTTAACTTTTTTTTTTTTAAAGGTGTCATAACCTGGTGTTTTACATACACAATCCTTCTTAAATTATCCTCAAATGAGTTTTTAACTATAGTTGGGTGGGACGAAATTCAATTCAATCTTTATTTCAGACTCACACAGGTCCATATATAAAAAGAAACAAAAAACACACACACTCACAATATATAAAATATATAAAATATAAAAAAAATATATATAAATATAAAAAAATTTAATGAGCTCATTTTAACTTCTTTTTATCCCCAACTTTTGTTTGTCGCTAGAATACGCACGAGAATTAGACCTGTCTGTAAGCGCGTTCACGAGGCAAACATCAAAGTCAAAACAAAGTTTTATCAGGACAGACCAAGTGAAGGAAATGATGTCGCAACAGAGAAAAAAATGAAAAACCATAATGGTACGGTTGATGGAGAGGATCTGCGGAGAAAAAGGGCTGGACTCTGATGAATATAAGGAGCGGACAGCTGACGTGATGTTAACCAAACAGTGTTCGCTTCTGTAGCTACATTAGCAGCTTGTCTGCTCCCCTCCCCCTCCTTGTTATTGTCGTCCTCTGACAAAAAAACCAAAGAACACTCAACCACCCCGAAAAAAACCCCGGAGGTCCCCGGGAAATTGATAGCTGGTTATAACGCTACTCCGCAGCAGAGTAATCCGCTGCTTTCAGGTGGTGCTAAAGAGGCTAGCTCAGCAGCTTTTCTAGTTCACGTCATTCGGAGAAAGAAATCCAAATCGCGTACTGTGGAGAGCGCGCTCTTGTGGCTGATTCTGGTGAGAAGAGAGAGCCCGCACTCAAAGACGAAGTCACTTACACTCGCCGCAGTTTCTGGCACATTTTAACTGAGGTCCTGTTCAAATACACGTTTTAACGTGGAAAAGTGGGATTTCCAGGTAATGACTCCTTTAAGAGATGAGAAAAATTGTAAAAGTTCATTTATAAAACAGGCAAAGGTAGGTATTCATTGCGCACAAGATGGGAGGAAATTATCAGCAGAGGCATGAGAGATATTTGGATATATTTGTGGATTTTTAAGTGTTAAATTAAGTGTTTACTAGGGATGCACAATATACAGGGAGTGCAGAATTATTAGGCAAATAAGTATTTTAACCACATCATCCTCTTTATGCATGTTGTCTTACTCCAAGCTGTATAGGCAGAAAGCCTACTACCAATTAAGCATATCAGGTGATGTGCATCTCTCTAATGAGAAGGGGTGTGGTCTAATGACATCAACACCCTAAATCAGGTTTATTAGGCAAACATAATAATTAGGCAACTTCTTTTCCTTTAGCAAAATGGGTCAGACGAGGGACTTGACAGGCTCCCAAAAGTAAGAAATAGTAAGAGATCTTCTCGCAGAGGGATGCAGCACTCTTAAAATTGCCAAGCTTCTGAAGCGTGATCATCGAACAATCAAGTGTTTCATTCAAAATTGTCAACAGGGTCGCAAGAAACGTGTGGAAAACCCAGGGGAATCTGCGTGAGAAAAGTGGCTGCAGTGCCTGGGTTTTGCATTTTGGTGAAATACTGGAGGCCAAAAGACAAGGGTGCATAGAGACATGGCCAAGGTAAGAAAGGCTGAAAAACGACCACCACTGAACAAGACACACAAGCTGAAACGTCAAGACTGGGCCAAGAAATATCTCAGGACTGATTTTTCTAAGGTTTTATGGACTGATGAAATGAGAGTGAGTCTTGATGGGCCAGATGGATGGGCCCGTGGCTGGATCTGTAAAGGGCAGAGAGCTCCAGTCCGACTCAGACACCAGCAAGGTGGAGGTGGGGTACTGGTATGGGCTGGTTTCATCAAAGATGAGCTTGTGGGGCCTTTTCGGGTTGAGGATGGAGTCAAGCTCAACTCCCAGTCCTACTGCCAGTTTCTGGAAGACACCTTCTTCAAGCAGTGGTACAGGAAGAAGTCTGCATCCTTCAAGAAAAACATGATTTTCATGCAGGACAATGCTCCATCACACGCATCCAAGTACTTCACAGCGTGGCTGCAAGAAAGGGTCTAAAAGAAGAAAAAGTAATGACATGGCCTCCTTGTTCACCTGATCTGAACCCCATAGAGAACCTGTGGTCCCTCATCAAATGTGAGATTTACAAGGAGGGAAAACAGTCCACCTCTCTGAACAGTGTCTGGGAGGCTGTGGTTGCTGCTGCACGCAATGTTGATGGTAAACAGATCAAAACACTGACAGGATCCATGGATGGCAGCTTTTGAGTGTCCTTGCAAAGAAAGGTGGCTATATTGGTCACTGATTTGTTTTTGTTTGGTTGCCTAGTAATTCTGTTTGCCTAATAAACCTGATATAGGGTGTTGTCATTAGACCACACCCATTCTGATTACAAAGATGCAAATCACCTGATATGCTTAATTGGTAGTAGGCTTTCAGCCTATACAGCTTGGAGTAAGACAACATGCATAAAGAGGATGATGTGGTCAAAATACTCATTTTCCCTATTAATTCTGCACTCCCTGTAATCGGCCCGCTATCTGTATTGGCCTTTATCGGCCTTAAAACTCTGTATTGGACATCGGTCACCCCCCAATATTTAACCGATCAGCCCGCTGTTTCTAAAGTTAAAAAACAAAACAAAAGACTTCTTCTTTTTCAAAAAAATGCCTTTTTTTTTTACAGATTGTAAGACTTCTAAAGTTTTGGGGTAGGGAAAAATATCGATACACTGATATATTGAAATATTTTCATATGCTGATATCATATTGACATTAAACGCGGTATCAATCTATTTCACTAACGAAATCTTGCGAAATTTCATCATTCTGTTATGAAATCTTGCGAGAATTCATGAAATATTGTGAGATTTTGTAACAGAACGATGAAATCTCGCAAGATTTGTTAGTGAAATAGATCGATACCCCATTTTTAAATATCAATTTGATATTGGATAAGAAAATATTGCGATATTTCAGTGTTGTTTCTCCACTATTTTTAAAGTGTTGGAAACGGATAACAGAACTGCTATTTGCAATGACTGCTTCTTTTTTCATTTTTAATATGGTATTGACATGGTTATCGGCCACGAGTTTTAAAATGTCGGATGTCAGCCAAAATTCCAATATCGTGCATCCTGGTGTTTACTGTTAAGTAACAACAGAGTCTATGTGGACCATTTAATAATATCCGGGCAAGCTTGAAAAGAGTTTTTGCCTCAGAAAATGCATTTGTTTGACATTATTAGGGTGTTAACGAGTGGTTAATGGGACGTTAACGTTCAGGTAGCAACAGATAAATGAAAAGGAATAAAATGCCCAGTTCCAATTTAGTTCATACAACAAATCTGAAGGAACAAGTGAAAGAATGCCGTCACAAGATTGCTGTGGAGTCTGCAGTTGCTAGGCAACGGGACTGGAGCACTATGGGAGATCCTGTTGGCTGGGATGTCCCGTTTCAGGAGGCTGCTACAGAGTGCACGGACTAGGAGCCACACTGCACACGGTACCTCTGCAGGCTGCAAACGTGTAGGTGGTCAGGTTTTGTGATTGGCAACAAAAGACGGTGATCGGCAAGCACAGATCACATACTTTTTCTCGGAAATCGGCCGATAATGATCGGAGGCCGATCGATCGGAACACCACTGCTTCTTTACATTAGTTTTTTTCTTTATTGGAAGTCAGGAAGGTTGCATGTGCCTCACTTGAGTGTGTTTTGTCAAAATGAGCCACCGTGTTAACTGATCCACCAACCCTCTCGTTCCAGCATCTTGTAGGGCGGCTGATCGGGAAGCAGGGGAGATACGTGAGTTTCCTGAAGCAGAACTCTGGTGCAAAGATCTACATTTCCACTCTGCCTTATACACAGGAGTTCCAGATCTGTCACATAGAGGGTGAGTCTGGGGGAGATTCGTGGAAAATATGCTTTCATGTGCTTTGTTGAAGCTGTTGTTGCACAGAAATGTCGCACCATGTCAAAGATGCAACTTTCATCCTATTTAACCTGTTTGTTCCGTCTCCAGGTGTGCAGCAGCAGGTTGACAAAGCCCTTTCTCTTATTGGCAAGAAGTTTAAAGACCTGGACTTGACCAACGTGTACGCACCTCCGCCACCCCCTCTCACATTGCCATCTCTTCCCATGACTTCCTGGGTAAGGATGAGCTCTGGTTGGGTGATGTGCAGTGTGGGAATTTTAAATATTAAAGCTTGGATTTGATGGCGCAGAAGCCGTAAAACTTTGTCCTCTCTGCAGCTCCTGCTCCCGAGTGGAGTGACCGTCGAAGTGATTGTGGTGAACATTGTATCGGCTGGCCACATCTTTGTCCAGCAGCACACCCACCCCACCTACCATGCTCTGCGAAGTCTGGACCAGCAGATGTTCCTGTGCTACTCCCAGCCCGGGACCCCTGCCCTGCCTTCACCCGTTGAAGGTAAAGAGAAAACAGAGTTTAATGAATAAAAGCACACAGTGCTGGTGGATATGGCCCCTCAACGTTGGTGGTAGAACATCAGAACTTAAACCTTTGCCACATTCAGAGGGAAAGTTTCAGAGTTTTTTCAGATGAAAACATATTTCTTTTTGTGTCCTCTTCTAGTTGGTGTCATCTGTGCAGCTCCAGCAGTGGAGGGAGCCTGGTGGAGGGCTCAGGTCATCACTTTTTATAAGGAAACCAGTGAGGTGGAGATTAGATACGTTGACTACGGAGGCTACGACAGGGTTAAGATCGACTCGCTGCGGCAAATCAGGCGAGTGTCAAACGTGTCCCTGTGGGAAAACGGTAGAAACTGAACTGTGCTGTTTTTGTTTTCTTTGGGCTCTCACTGTTAAACTCCAGAATATGTCTAAATCATTTCTTCTCACCTTTTCACTCAAAATTAACTTCAACAGATCTCATTAAACCACAGTAACAACAAAAACAAACTGGCTGTCACTAATCATCCTCTAATATACGATCAATTGTTACTGTAACTTCTTATTTTTCACCTTAACCCTCAAGATCTGAGCCTATTTTGGTCATGAAATGCTTATGATTCTGCCTTTTATTTTCCACATTAATAATGTTTACAGTTTCTCTTTTCCCCCAGCATAACTCCACCTCTGTGATCTTGATTTTTAGTTTAACATTTTTATTATAACCTACTTTGTCAGCTTGTTGAGCTCAACAATTCACAGAAATGATAAAATCTGAATAAGAAATTTTGCAAGCAAGATCAGCAGACTCAACTATTTTTATTGTTTTTTATTTTTTGTTTTTCCCGGCGCTGAAATTATTAAGAATGAATAATGTGCTGAAAGAAACTAAACGCCCGATCATCCCATCCCACTTGTGCAGTCAAATTTAACACTCATATCTCCTCTTTTACATGGTCTGCCAATGCCAAATAAAAACTGGTCATCGTCGTCGTCGCTTCACAATAAACAGCAACAGATGATAGAAACATGCGCAAACAGTTAACAGGCGGCAGCGCGCAGTGATATGAACGTGGAGAAAATGGTGCCGAGCGATTGCGGGGTCTTATTTTTGGGGGGAAAGGGATTTTCTAATTCAATATTATCACCCTTTCGAACCCGTATTGATTTGTAAAGCGAAACCATATACTTTCATGACCCTGGAAACTAGCCCGAACTGCTTTTTTAAAACTGAAAACTGGATGGATTTCAGCTCACGGGACGAAGTTGGGGCCTGGTCACCGTTGCTGGCGGGTGAGGAAATATGTAAAAAAAAATCCCAACTATCCCTTTAAACCTCCCACCCACCGTCTTTGCTCCTGCGCAAGGATATTGATTTGAGGGAATACATCATTTTTATTTTTAACAGAATTATTAGGCCACTAATATCTCTGACACATTATTTAAATCAAAAAGTAATGTGATGTAAAGTAAAACATTCAGCACCCCACTATTGCCAGAATGGTATGATCTTTGTTTGGTTACCACTAGTGCTGGGAAAAAATATCGATACACTGAAATATCGCAATATTTTTCACATGCAGATTTCAGATAGATATTCAAAAATGTTATATTGATCTACTTTACCAATGAAATTTCACCGTTATCTTACAAAATCTCACGAGATTTTACGAAAACCCGCAAGATTTCTTGACTGAACGACAAAATGTTGCGAGATTTCATTAGTAAAATAGATCAGTACCACATTTTTAAATATTGGTATGATATCGGCATATGAAAATATTGCGTTATTTCAGTGTATTGATATTTTTTCCCAGCCCTAGTAACCACATTTCGACTAGGATACTAGCAGTCAAAGTACAGCCCTTGAGTTTAAGTGACTCTAGGGCTGCAACGATTACTGAGTAATTGAATAATTGATTAATAAAAATTTGAGGAAAAAAAAACCTGAGGATTAGAAAAAATTTATTTTTTTTTTTTTTTCGGATTTTTTTTTTTTTAAATAAGTTAAGAAAAAGGTTATTTTATTATAAAAAAAAAAAATTAGGAAATAAAGAAAAGAAAGGAGAAGAAAAAAAGAAAACTAAAAAAAAAAAAAAAAAAAAAAAAAATCAATGGTCGGGGATATAAATAAAAAAAAAAAAATTTTTTTATTTATTTTTTTTATTAATGGATGGGAAGAAAGAAAGGGGGTGCTCTGGAAAAAAAAAAAAAAAAAAAAATTTGGGGAGGAAAGAAAAAAAGAAGGAATAATTAAAAAAAAAAAAGAAAGAAAAAAAAAAAAAAAAAAAAAAAGAAAAAAAAAAAAAAATAAAAAAAAAAAATAAAATAAAAAAAAAAAAAAAAAAAAAAAAAGAAATTTTATAATTATAAAAAATAAAAATAAATTATTTTAAAGATATATATTATAAATATAAATTGAAATTATATTTAAAAAAAATTTAAAAAAAAAAAAAAAAAAAAAAAAAAAAAAAATAGGAAGGGGGGATATGGGGAGGGAAAAAGAAAGAAAAAAAATAAAAAAAAAATAAAATAAAATAAAAAAAATTAAAAAAAAAATATAAAAATAAAAAAATTAAAAAATATAAAAAAAAAACTAGTTGACTCTTTGGGGTCACTCTTATATTGTTGCACCCCTACTCTGGACAGAAAAAAGTGGCTTTTGAATGTCCCAATGAAAACCATCCAGTAGAATCACCTTGAATATTCAAGTTCAAATCTTGAAAAACATGTTGACAATGATAATGCTGGCAAAGAGTATTTGATTTATTATAAGCCGTAACATGGCTCAGAAATTCCTACATTAGGTAGATTGTTGCTCAGCTGTGTGTCCTGTGATGGGTGATTTGCTCTGAGAACACTGGAGAGGGAAAAAATCCAGATGCTCTTCACTGGAGTGAGAGTTTCCAACTACTAAGGGAAAATTTTAAAAAGGGAAAAGCATTTTGTCTGATTTTCAGCTTGTTGGGCATTAACTTATACTTTGCCAGATGACAGCATGAAAATGAGAAAAGCCACCATTGGGCTCAAAAACTCTTCAACTTGTAATCCAACCTGAGTAAACGCTGTGTGGATGAGATGAAACCAGCAAAACAAGCAAACGTCTTCACCTCGTCGTCGTGACAACTCATTGGCTCTAACTATGGTGTGCAGGTGTATCTGCTCTCGTTTTAAAAGATGGTTTCTTTATCTTACAGGTCTGATTTTGTAACGCTACCATTTCAAGGTGCTGAAGTATTGCTTGACAACATTGCCCCACTTCCAGGTACATTTTCATGATTGTCTGTATTCTAATCACAGATGAAACAAGCAACCTATGATCAAGATGTTATTAACAGTTTTAAGTTAACGGGCCTTTAAAAATGTCATTTCTCAGGTGAGGATCGTTTCTCAGCAGATGCCACGTCGGCATTTGAGGAAATGACCAGAGGTGTGGCTTTGCTAGCACAGGTGAGCGCACACCTCGGCTTAACGTCTTCAGTGTGATTCAGTCTGCTGTTACTCACCGGCTGCTTGTTTTTGTCTTTCTACAAAGGTCTCAAACTATGATAACAACACAGGCCTCCCGCTGGTCCACCTGTGGAACATGGTTGGAGATGAGGTATGATGGGGGAAATCTGTAATACTGGTGAAAGATTAGCTTTAAGCTGCGTTATGGAGGTGGAATTGCATATAAAACCAGACTGGCTGGAAGAAAACATGAAAACACAGATTACTACACACACAGCTACACTGTGTGGTCTGATTAAAAACAAAAATCTCTGTTCTTAATACTACACACTCTTCTTTCATGCCTGTTGATTATGTTAACTTTTAGCAAGAACTTACCAGACAAGTTAACTAAATGACCTATGGCTAAGCCACGCCCCCTCCACTCATTTGGACTAATGATCAACATTCGGTGACGGGAGCGCTGTGACGTCTTGGGAGATGACCTCTTAATGTAGCATTACCAAAGTACAAAAACTAGCACGTTTGGCTCGCGTTAGCTAACTTAAACTAGCGTTGGGGATGTTAAAGATAACTTCATATTTCTTTCCAGCAAAGTGACAATATGTTGCCTCAAATACGATGTTGCCTTACCTTAGAACGGATGTAGACATCCTTGTTAAGTTTATCCACGTTCAGTTGATGATGTGGTCTGCCGTAGGGCTCTCCCAAACAATTATTTTCAGAATCGATTCATATTTCGATTATGTTTTCGATGCATCGATTCATCTAACGATTCGATTTTTTAAAATTAATCAAATGATTTTTTTTATTGCTTGATTAATATGACAATGAATTTAACTAGAACAAAACCAAAAATGCAAAATACTAAATACTGTGTAAATACTAATAATCTTGTGCAGATTCAGAGTTTCACAGAAGCCTTTTCCCTTCACAACTGCAATGGGTGTCACTATTTTATTTTCAAGATGCTGTCCCTCAGCTCTTCTGACATCTTGGGGGTGCATGGTGGTGCTGTTTTTCTTTTGGGGAAAAATTCTTTCATCTTTATTTGCTTATTTTTCCTGAAAAATAGACACAATGCACATTAGCATAATGTAATATAACAGGGATGTCACTGTATATGCAGCTAGCTAGGATATAAGTACAGTGACTTATAATTATCTGACTCATAAAGTAAATCTGTCATTTTTTTCTCTTTTGAATCTCAGTATTTGTTTTGGAAACAAAGATCAACTGACAAGGGTATCAGCAGTTTCTTTTATCTTTGCTAGTCATCATTATGATCACACTCGCAATGTAAGCAAGTTCACATGAGCAGCAACATAACGGCGTGCAGCATTAGTTCAGTCCTTTCTGCATAACGTCAGTCATAGAAGCAAACATAAGGATGTAAAAGGCAGAATCACTGTAAAGCTCCATTCATACCCGACTGTAAATACGGATTCGGACGCTTTCCTCCGGATCCGGAGGTAAGAAGCTTTAAATGATGCGCATTGTTAACATGAGTTACGGTACTTTCAACCTGGCGATGAAGCCACTGCTGAAGCCAACCTAGTGTCAGAGTTGCATGTACCCATGCACACCGTTTGACCATTTTAAACTAAACCCCCCCCCCCCCAAAAAAAACACAGATGTATAAAAACGAACAAAAGCGGACTAACTTTAATGCACTTCAGTGAATGTTCAAGCAGAGAATGTCTGAGTGCATAGGGTTTGCTGTGCGCACTGTGATTGGCTCATCGCGTTTGGGGGCGTGGTTTAGCCATAGGTCAGTTATGTGCTCTGGGTCAGCTCCAGTGCAGAAGCTGAAGTTCCTTTTATGCTGCTGGCCTGGGTTTGAGTCCTGGCTTGTGACCCTTTTCTGCCCCCCCCACCCCCTTCTCTGACCTCTCTCCTGTCAAGCAAACACACTGGTTCTGAAGTAGCGTTACAAATGCTTTGGTAGAAAACCCCATATTACAGTAGGAAGGCCAACAGTTCCCTCCCAGTACACCTGGTGCCGGGGGGGGAGGAACAGGATTGTATGAAAACTAACAGGAAAACCTGCTGTCAAATACAACTGATGTAACTTGTACAGCTTTACCATCATTAATGCATCAGATTTGAACAGTTTATGATTTGGGGCTTTCCTGTGCAACATCAGCAAATACAAATTCAGCTAATGTAAAGTGGAACGATCACTTTTCATGTACTTTTCATAAGAAAGGGTTTCAGTCCTGGAGAGGTTTGTAACTGCATTAGCTTTTCCCTGATGGAATATTTGGTGAGGTGGGGGGCAAAAGAAGGGAAAATAAAGCCCCGTTCGAGGGTCTGGTTTGCAGTGGTATGTTTAGTGGCTAGTTTAGTACGGTAAACCCTGATCTCAGCAGAAGAGGTGTAAGCCAAATGGTGATCAATGTGACAGCTACATAATGGCATGATGTCATAGCACTGCAACGTCTTCCTTTCAATGATAATGAAGAGGAACACGACCCAGAAAGAAAGGAGGAGAGAGCGGACATCATCCAGCGTTTGCATAAACACGGCGCCGTTCTCACTTTATTCTTGTTGCTGAATAACTTAAGTGATGATTCTTTCAACCAATCACTGGACTGCCGTGTCTCAAATCCCACCTAACAGACTGGCTCAAACTGTAGGATGGCTCGGACTGAAATTTGGGCACCCACCAGTTTTTGTCAGAGCAAACACATGCACACTGTCCCATCTCACATGGCTGGACCAGGGGATGGGAACTGAATTCGGGACTTTTATTGGTACCTACTCAACTCCGTTGGTTTTTCGGTACCTAAATGCATCCTTTTTACCGTGAGGGAGTGGAAGAGTTGGTGATTTCTATGCCGAACGTCGCATCACACGCACAACATCTGTGGCTGCACCTGCGGGTTCAGTCGGAACAAGCAGCTGATTGAAAACTTTTCTGACTCCACTTCTCTGAAACATCAAGTTTGCTGCAATATTTGTGATGCAAAATGCAGGACGAGCGGCGGGAATACGTCTAATCTGAAGAAGCAGAGAAGAAGATGATGTCAGTCAGCGCCTCAGCAGCAGGACAGATCTTATCGCGGGGCAGATAATAATAACCAGCAGGGTTCACAAACTGCTGTTCAAGATCTCAATATGATGTAAATGCTAAATAAGTTTGCCATTAACCAACATGGCAAACCAGTTCGGGGGCCGACGTGCAGGCCACGTCTCTCCCTCCGTCCTTCGCATCCCACAACTTATTCAGCTCCTCATCACAGCAGAGTTTCCGCATGCCAGCTGTTGCATCAGTCACAATTTAAATCTGTTATTGAGTCTGCATCTCTGTGAAGAAGCACAGCATTAACTGTCTGCACCAAGTTAGTAAGCTGGGCTTGGTCACTGCGTGCAGGAGGCTCACAGCCCCCATCATACCTCTGCGCAAAATGCCACAATGGTAACTGTTCATTCCATCGCTTTTCTCATTAAATTATTCGAAGTTTCCCCGTATAGAATAAAAACAGCTGGATTTTGCTTTAATATATTAGTTAAAAATTATATGTTGAGAATGAGAAATAAATCTGTTATTGCCATATAAACATACAAAATATCAAAAAGTGGTACCGGTTCACAGGTACCGGGAGTTGGTCATGTATCGATTAAAATGTGAACGGTACCTATCCCTTGCTGGACCGCTTGGTGGAAACGGGGCTCAAGTTTAAAAGTTTGAGTAAAAAATTAGCTTTTTTTTTTTTTTTAATTAAGGAGGTGGTCACACAATCTTGCTCATTTTGTTCCAGGATGTCTCAATGGCCTTGGTTACAGGGAGAAAAAATTATTTAATTCAAAATTATTCATTATTGGAGCAATTAAATTACGTAGAATGATAGAACTACGTAGAAATGATAGCCTGCTGTCCGATTCAACTGTTTCTGAGCAGAGAGACAAAGCTGACAGACCCATAAACGGGAACTTTGATTCTCACTCTGGACATTCACATGGCCTCATCAGTGTACAATAGATCATATTATACACCCAAAACCCCCAGAAAAGTGAAATTTGATGTCATGATGTGCTGAAACTCCTGTGACGTGGCTTTAAATAATAATATATATAATATATATATTATATATATATATAATAAAAAAAATATATAAAACAATTAAATTATAAAACTAAAATATTACTTCCCTCCCGGGAGCACCTTTAAAATCAGCTTTGCTGGATGATGTGTTCATGAAATCTCTTTATGAAAGTCCTTGGGCGAACATTTTAATAGTTACACACCAAAACAATATTTATTTGCAATTAGTCTACTCTGTTGAACGACCCTGAAGCAAATGGGCTGTGTCAGTTCGAATTGGAGAGATGCACCCTGTCACTGTCACAGGGCTGCTGACAGTGTCCCTGCACTGAGGAGAGAATGTGGATTGTAGGTCTGTTTGTAAACACGGCTTCTCTAACAGTCATGTATTTCCTCCAGAAACATCTCTAAATGCACAGTAGAACGCTGTTTTTGTTTTTTTGTTTTTTCAAAATTGCCTTGATAAACGGCAAATTGCCTGGCAACCTTCCAATTGCCGATATATACGATTTAATTGCGGATTGTCCCTGCCCTAGCTCCAGCAACCCTGAACTGGATAAGTGGTACGGAAAATGAATGAATATTTTCCGTAGCACTTATCCAGTTTTCTGACCACTTTCCCACGCCCAGATTTAAAGCAGAATTTGATAAACGCGTTTTCCATGTAAACCTTAATTCGGATTTATTTCCATGTAAAACCGGAAGGAGAATAATTTAATTCCCAATTATTTAACCTGGAATAAATTCTGAATTAAAAACCTTAATGTATCTGGGACCATTCTGTGTTTGTGTTTGGCGTGCTGTGTTTTCTTCATTTAAATGTTGGTTATTTTTCCTTGTTGCAGGTGGTTTCAGTGAACCGTGCGCTGGCAGAGAGGGGTCTGGCTGTTTGGGTGGATGGATTTTGAACTGATGCGGTTTGAGCTCCGGACACCCATCCTGTCCTCTTATGCTCTTGTGGTCAGCAGTCTGGGACCTAGATCATCTTGGGGATCCCAACCCCACCAGGCACACCACTTGGTCTGAGAAGAGTGTTGTTTTTTTTTGTTTTTTTCCCCCCATTTTTTTTTTTTTTTTTTTTTTTTGTCTTGAGTTGTGCTCACCCCCCCACCCCCATTTCTTTTGAACAGAAATTAAACCTTGTTTTCAGGCATAATCTATGGGAACAGCACTACATCTGATGAGCTTCATTTCTTCTTGTCCACAAAAAAGTATGTCAAGAAGGGAAGGAAGAGGTACTTGTAATTTTTAGAAGAAAATCTATATTGTAACAAATAAAGGTTCATCAAATATTTTTTTAGCCCCCATCCTACCTTAATATTTGCTCTGGGTATTTGCACACTGACTGGATCATCATGCTACGTTGAAGGACTGAGGCCTGTGTAAACCTCTGGCTGTAATCATCTGTTGGTCGGTCCGTTTCTAAGCAGACTGATTGTTCTGGGGAACGTGGGGCGGAGGAAGTGATGAGGTGAGGCGTCCCGTGGCCTCCACAAGAACTTCTCTGGGCTCTGGTCCAGTGAAGACGGAGAAGGGAGCTGCTTGTCTTCGCTCTGCTTTTTCTCCATCCTTGGCTTTAGAGGAGTCAGGAATTACATTTGCAACAAAAAATGCACTTGAACTGTTTTGTTGTTCTGTTGTTTTTTTTTTTTTTTTAACTGACAGTTGATCAAGTATTTCTTCATCTCAATGTTTAAGATGCATTTTGCTGACATCATTTCAGTGGCGCTACAGAGAGCTGAGGCTAGTTTATCTCCAGGTTGTGTTTCTAGCGATTGACCCATCTGTACACATCCATCCTGAATGTTACAGCTCCTCCAAATATCCACATTATTGGGTGTAAAAGTCCCAAAAACTCAGCTGTCTTATTAAGCACAGCATTAATCAGATCTTAAACAACATTAAACTAATGTAGTGACCTGTGGCGATGTTATTTCACACTTGGTGGCGCTGTAACAGATTCAGAGTGGATTTTGAAACCGTTAAAACACTTGTGGTTATACAGGGAAGCGAAAAGAAGCTGCTAAACATCTGTTGATTTGTTTGATGCATGATTTAATAGTAACTCCAAAGAAATGGGGATTTTTCTGAGCAGGAATTAACACGCTGCTTTTACGATGGTGTTATAACTGCAGGCAGAGATCGGTCTGAAGCTCTGACCGCTGCAAAGCCTTAGTGACATCTTAAATGGACAATGCAAAGACACACTACACAACAGTCCGTGTTTAGTGCTGCTCATCAGTGCAAACTGGCTTGGCTCTAAAACTAGTCAGCTGGTGTTAGCGACGTTAAGAGCAGGGTCTCATTCTCGTCATGAGCGCCATGGCTGCCCCAGCGTCGCCATGAAACGGTTCATCAGCTGACTGGGTCAGTTACTGAGGAATGGCATGTGGGAGGGCGACACTACCGACTGCAAACATCAGAGCTACCAATGTGAAATGAGACCGCTGCCTCCTGGAGTTACTGAGGCAGCAGAACATGATATCCAGCAAATAAGTGGACAGAATATAAACACTACTTGAACAGAGGCGAAAATATTTACAAAGATGTTCCACACTTGAAGCCCATGCATGTGTGTCTGAGTTTTATCCAGTAACAACTAAAATCTGTCAGATGATGTGAAAGCGCAACGGAAGCTGGGAGAAACTTGCAGCTGTGCTTTTTAATCATATTT
The DNA here is from genome assembly GCA_023101725.1 of Atherinomorus stipes. Taxonomy (NCBI): domain Eukaryota; kingdom Metazoa; phylum Chordata; class Actinopteri; order Atheriniformes; family Atherinidae; genus Atherinomorus; species Atherinomorus stipes. The sequence continues at coordinate 42,660 of JALJCO010006646.1, forward strand.
GGAAGTAGATTTAAGATTGTAGGTTTATTTAATATTTATAGCTTCTCAAATGTAGTGACTGAGAGAAAAATGGCTGTCCAGATGCTTTAAGGTGGACTGACTTGGATCTGGTTGCCACTCATCAGTATACTCCCCTGGTAAAGTGTCACAATTAGTATTTCATAAGATTTCAGTGAACCAAAACAATAGGGCACTTTAACCCCCAAAAATGAATCCAGATCTGTTCATGAGCTGCATTTAACAGATTTAGACAAATATGACACCGCTGCATATGCCACACAAACCCCTGACTGAATATCAGTTTAATAAAGATGATGAATTTGGATATAAAGCACTGATGGCACGAATTTAAAGTGAAGAAAAGGGAGACTCGGCTGTGTAGGAGCTAAAATGAAGTCGTTTTTATGAAAGCACTGAAAGTCTCGCTGCCTCGTCGTTTGGGGAGCAGCGAGTTCTACAAAACAGTTTCACTCTGAAATGTGCATCTGAATGTTCCTGTGACTGTAGTGTGAATTCATTTTTCTGACCCTCTGTGTGATTACACCAATGATACTGCAATGTTCAACATGACCCGAGGGGCTGAATTAACCCATAAAGGGCATTCATTCAGTTTTAAATTTGCTATTGAAAATGACATGAAATCCATGTACTTTTTAATTTATTTGTTTTTTTGTTTTTCTTTTTAATGGAGCCACTTAAAAGGAAATGAAATCACTGTTATTCGAGCAATAAGGCAGCTTTATTTTGACTAATGAAGGACAGAATGGAGTGGGTGGGGGGGCTTGAATTGTTCTATTTGACAGACATGAGCACTGGGAAAGGTGGCTGTTAACATTGAGTACTGTATCTCAGGATTGTGTAATTTGGAGGTTGTATCATGCTGTTGGATGAAAAGTGTAATGCTTGTGCTTAAAATGTAAAAGTGAGACATAGGACCCAAAGACATATTATCAGAGTACAACCCAGAAGACGTGTACGAGATGTTGCGGGAAGTATCCACATGCTGGTGCTGGATTCGGAGCAGTAGCCATAAATGTCTGTCATTGGCTTGTTTGCATCCCTCCTTTCTGTTTCACGCCATCATTTTCCTCGTTTTGTCCTTTTCAACCAGATTGAATATGCCGTGTCCTCTGTGACGGCAGTCCCTCCACTACACCTTAAGAAACCTAAGTAGTTTTGCTCATTTCTCTGTAAATAAGATATGACTGACTGTACTTTTCTATAACACTGGAGAGAAAAAAAAAGATATAAAGGGAACATTATTTTTGCTTTGGTTTGTTCTGGCTCATCCCGTCTCCCCTCTTTCTGTCACTCAGTGTTCTCAAGCTGAGACTGTCAAGTGTTGCGTAGCTAGATGAGTCGTAATTCGATTATTTAAATGGGTGTAAAGCAACTGTGCCCAAAAGCATTTAACATGTACAGATCCGGTTTTGCTAGGCTCATCTTAAGTTTGATTTGTTGATTGTACAGATCTATTAGGGAAAAATAAAAGTTATTGAAAGTGTGTGTGTGTGTGGGACTTTTCATGTACAGCAACCCTGTTGCTTTGTCCAGCCTGGATCATCACACAGTACTTAATGTTCTGAAAACAACAATCATCCAATAGTGAATAACAATTGATGTATTATATTGAATTAACTCTAGACTCTTCATACATTAAGTATATCTTTAAAGGAACTGTATGTAAGAATTACTGACATCTAGTGGTAAAGAAGGGATGTTAGCCATGTCTCAAACCGCACACTTGCCCGAGTGCACTGGAATTTAGTGCATAGTGCGCACTGTGTACTTTGTAGTGCACACTATTGTTGCTGCCATTATTCAGCACTGAAAGCAGTTTATAAGTCCCGCCTCTTCCACTACCTCAGCAATATGGCGTTTGTTTAGTGTGAGTGGTGTGCTTTGTTTTTGGCCGTTATCAGGGCAACGTCCTGGTACTTTCAATGCACTGAATTTTTGCTTAAATGACACCATGAACGCACTACCCACTCAAAAAGAGTGTTTGCAGTGCTCAAGTGCGCTGTTTGTGACACGGCCGTTATCTATTAAATGTCTTCATATTCCAAGCACTGTTGTGAATGTACGGTGGCTGTTCGTGGCCAAAATTCTCCCAGACATGAAGATGTTTTCATCTGTGAGTGGATCCAGTGGTCTCAGGTCTAGCTATGACTGGACTATCAGTAACTATTTTTATGTCTTTTAAGGCATTACTGATTCCAAAAAGTTCTCTAACTCCCATTAAACAAAGCTGGTACAGCAGTTTTACAGTTCAGAGGGTTCTCACTTCACTCACATTGTTTTGTCCATTCAGGGACACCGTAGTAAAGACTATGGATCAAATATGGCAGCCTCCATATGTGCACAGCCCAGCAAGTAGATATAAATGACTCATTTTAAGAAAATAAACATAACAGCTATTTTAGTGCAGCAATTACACATCAATAGAAACAGTTTTGAATTATGTCACATTTTTCTGCCATTGACCTTTGATTTTTTACATACTGTACCTTTAAAAGGGACTAGAGGCAGGAATTTAAAAACAAACAAACATGCATGTCCATGTTTTTTTAATAATAATGGGTGATGAAGCGCTAAATACCAAAAATAACGTTTCCATCCACGTTTCTCTCCGATGCCTTGAACAGGCTGTATGCTGCAAGTGCGCTGCAATTCGGTGTCCGAATTTCCCGCGCTGCCCTGCGGATATGACGTCAAATGACGCTACATCAGCAGTTTTGATACGGGAAGAAGACGGTTGCTGTAAATTCAAACACTGTAAGCGATAGTTATGGATTCTTCTGCCGTCAGCAAACGATCCAGATCAACTGAAAGACACTAAAAAGTATAACTACGAAGAAAAAGGTGAGAACACAACATTATAGCTTCAGTTTGTGCACGCTCCTGTGACGGTTTGGCTCGTGGCTGCAGTTACCTGAAGCGCCAGTCGCGAGTTTCGTTTCTAAAATCTTGCCTCAAGTCCCTTTAAAGTTCAATTTATAAATTAGCTTTATCTGATAAGTACCAATTTATAACAGTCATCAGAGATCAGACCACATCTTTGAAAGTGACTTGGGAATGATCAAATTCACTGTATTCAGTTAAATCAAATTTGTTACATAATTCGCTTAAGTTAAGGTTGTATTGAGTTTGTTCATAGAAGACTTGTGTATACACATTTTGTTGCTTGCCTGAGAAAACCCGTGGATTGCATCAAATCTTCTCTTCTTGCCCAAGTTCTGTCTCCACAAAGACAAACACGAAGGGACAATAAATTTATCAAGTTAAAGTTGAGTTTTTATTTAATATCAATTAAAGGAAAACCCTTGGAGACATTGCATCTCATTTGCAAGGGCAATAAATAAGATAGAAAAAAAAATCAGACATTACAATATATCACAGATAATTCCAGAAAAACACAGGACAATCGCAAGATAGACACAACCCTCTCTTCCAGCCTCCCATATTCATGTCACAGTGTAAATAAGTTTAGGTCAATTACAATTTACACATAAGGAAAATAAAGCATCACAAACAATATTTTAAGGTTGGATGAAGAAAGGTTCTAAAATGGCCATAGAAAGTTATTGATCTCAAAGATGCAGGCAGATGCTTCCAATCATTTGGGACCTTAAAACGAGAGACACCACCGACCAGTCAACTTCCAAACTATACAAACAATAAAGATTTTCCGAGTGTCATAAGGAGTAGATTGGCATGAACAGGATTGGAAAACATTTTACAGTGGGGCAAAAATATATTTAGTCAGCTACTGATGCAAATTCTCCTAACTGGAAAGGAGGGAGGTCTGTAATGTTCATCATAGGGACACTTCAACAGGAAATGACATTGTAGGATTTTCAAAGAAATTAACGAAGTTATGGTGGAAAATAAGTATTTGGTCAATAACAAAAGTTCAACTCAATACTTTGTAATATCACCCTTGTTGGCAATGACAGAGGTCAAACGTTTCCACTTGAGTTTTTGCCAAAAAGTTCTATTGTGGTTTCATCTGACCACACCATATTCTCCCAATCCTCTTCTGGATCATCCATAAACTCCAGACGGGCCTGGTCATGTCCTGGCTTAAGCAGGGGGGCACGCCTGGCACTGCAGGATGGTCTTGTAAGTCCCACATTTTCTGCTTTCCTATTGTAGATTCACTCTTCCAGCCTGGTGCACATCTACAATTTTCTTCCAGGTGTCCTTCGACAACTCTTTGGTCCTGGTTATGGTTGACTTTAGTCTGACTGTTTGAGGCTGTGGACAGGTGTCTTTTATACAGATAACGAGTTCAAACAGGTGCCATTAATACAGGTAACGAGTGGAAGACAGTAGAGCTTCTTATAGTAGAAGTACGGGTCTGTGAGAGCTGGAAATCTTGCTTGTTAGTGGGTGACCAAATAAATTCTTTACAATGTGACCTCATCTTTTTTTCCCCCCTCATTCTGTTTCTCGTCATTGAAGTGTACCTATGATGAAAATCAGACCTTTCTCATCTTTTTCATCTTTCTAAGTAGCCGGTGCTGTAATTGGCAGCCCACTGCTCTCTGGTTAATCTAGAGATGGATTAAAAGCAGAGCTGAATTTCCAATAAGGGTTTGATAGGGTAAAAATTATATTGATTATTCAATTAGACATGGTGATGTCATCCAAATAAGCACATTTGAAAATAAATTGTCAAGCTGAAACCAATTAAGTTTTTCATATAGTGTACAATGATGAATTCTGTCGGGTCATTTTGGGTAAATCCACAAAGTATTAAATACAACATTTAATGGTTTAAGATATATCATATGTGTTTTGGATAGAATTAATATTTGAATCGATATTTGGTTAAAGTGTCATGCACACATGTGCCCAGCCCACACAGGCTTATATGACACCAAAAACATATGAAAGATGACCATTTCTATAACAGTCTCACAATAAAATAATAATCTGAGCAAGATCATGAATCCAGGTTATCATATTGAGTTTTTTCAAACCATATAGTGTTTTCAAACAGTAATTAAAGGCCAAAGATGTAAACCTTGTCAAGTAGCTATATAGCTAAAAAGAGATGTCCAGGTGTGCACACCATACAGAAATAACTGGCAGTATATTTAAGATCAAATTTGTCGTCTCCCTTTTTTCAAACCTACAACATACACAGCTGTATCAGTTTACCCTGATGAGTGTGCAGAATGTGCATCCACTCAAAGTGCCCTCTAATGGGCTTTATGGGCCGTTCACACGAGGACGATTGCGGGTAAAAATGGCAAAATATTTAATGAGAAGTGCCTTTCGTTCACTAGGCAATGGCGTTATTCTGGGTTGAAGACGCAAAAATCTGAAGACTCATTCCAAAGTGGAATTCCTAAAGACGCGATGTTGTGTTCTTGTCTGCACGGTCCAAAATGTAAAAATGATAGTGGACCTGCTCACGCCATGCTCATGTTGCATGCGCGTTGACGTCTCACCCATACAGGAAAAACAACAATGTACGTGAACTACAGAGTAGCACCTACCTGCAGCTGGAGCCACAACAAACCACGCCCACCGTACGAATGAGAGAAACCTAACCCTAACCCAACCCTCCCCTAACCCTACCGACAACCCCCCCCACGTCACTAAAAAACTACGCCCATTTTCACTACAAACCACGCCCAATTATGCAACATGCCTCTGGGTCTGTGGCTGCAGCTGGGTACACTTGAAACTACGTAAACCCAGTGGATCTAAGGTAGATTTTATGCATGTGCGCAGACATGGTGGAGTTCCATCATAGCACCACCTAATCGCCTGGCGTACATATCCAATCGAATTCCACACACTCTTGCATCCTTGTATGCACACAGATTTCTTCATGACGACGCTTGAGTAAACGCGGATAAAAAGATGAAGATGAGACGCCACTTTTGCGTCTTCGCCTGATCGTCGCTGTGTGAACGTGGCCTTATACACTACTCCACTACTTCCAGAACTTAAGCCAGCTCCTTTGTCTCCTGTCTTTCATTCTTGTATGATTTGATTACTCCAGGTGAGCCTAACCTCAATAATCAGGAAGACAATGGCCAAACACACCTGGATTTATCAGTCCTTCCAGTAATGAAAGGCCCAATACCAAACAACCCATATACACGCCCCTTTAACTATCGAGTGTCACTCCAATTGAAGTCACACTCGCAGCTGTGGAGGCACTGTGATTGGAGGTGGAGGGTGTGAATGAGAATGAGACGCCCTCTTCCCTCAAATAAATCTGTGTGGAAATAATAACTCACAAACATTAGAGAAGAACAATCTTTTATTTTAGATAAATAATAATAATCATGATTATTGTTATTGTCAATATTGCTGTTGTTGTGCCAATAAGAGGATTATAATCCTTGTTTCCTGCTAAAGCATTCCCTTCCATGAGGGCCAGTGGTGTGAGGAATTTGGCTGTTGCACCCGCTGCAAAATTCTAGTGAGTACTTGCTGATTAAGGGCTTAACTGTCCACTCGCCCTCCGCCCTACACGGTTCGGGATGGCCCTTAATATGGCGGAGCCTCCGCAGGAGCGCAAATGAAAGGGTAGTGTTTAGGGGTCGATTTGAGTAGCACCTAGCTGCAGCCAGAGCCACTACAAACCACGCCCCTATAACCACGCCCCTTATAAACCACGCCCACCGCTGGAGTAAGGCCGTTTCTCAATATGCGTACTTTTGCGGACTTGCATTCTTGTGTACTTTTGAAAGTATAGTAGAGGGTAAAAATAGTTTAAAATAAAAAAAAAGAAAAAATATCCATAATTGGGGGGGTTTTCCCGCCCATTTTGGCTGATTGGAGATGACTTTGGGGATTAAAAACTTTTCTCAAAAAGGATGGGAAAAAAAGGGGGGAGAAAAGAAATAGAAATAAGGAAAAAAATATTAATTATTTTAAGAAGTGATTTAAATAATTTTTAAAAAAAGTTTTTAAAATTGTGGTAAAAATTAAAATAAAAAAGAGGGAAGAAGAAAAAAGAAAGAGGGGGGGGGAAATTTAAAAAAAAAAAAGGTAATTATTTTTATATTAAATAATTAAAAATAGAAAAGGTGAAAGGAGTCCCATAAGTGGAACCTAACCCTAACCCCTCCCCTAATCCTAACGACCACCCGCCCACATTAGTACAAACTACGCCCATTTTCATGACACGCCTCTGGGTCTGTGGCTGCAGTTGGGTATACTTGGTCAGTTTGGGATTGCAACATTAGCAGACGAAGGAGCTGGCTCCCCCTAGTGGCGTCCTTTCACTGTTGTAAAGTTCATACTCCTCCTACACCCCCACAGCACACCGATGTCTTCTCTACCTGTCTTTCCTCTATTCTGATCCCTGAATATACTGTATTTCTAAGCTTTTACTAGCTTGCTGATGCTACTTTGCTGCGTTGTTAGCAGCAGCTCGTCTTCCTCTGCTCAAAGCAGAGTCCTGTGTTTCCTGCAATGGGATGTATTTCCCCTGTTTTACGGCTAAATATGCCGTTTATTATATTTTTCTCTGGTGTTGGCGGGTAGCAGGTAAGAATATGAACTTTCATTTACTTTTTGCGGACATGACAAATCAATATTGAGCTGTAGCACAAGCTACGTGAACTGGATCTTCACTCTGGTCCAGCAAAGAGTTGGTTTTGAGAGCCAGGAGTCGGTGTTTAAGTGGTGGGAAGTTAAAGAACCGTTTTTTAAGCCAGGTTCTGGCGCAAACCAGCACTGGAAGGAGCTCGGTGGATAGGGGACCTGAGTGCCGTACAGCAGTTTCTGTTGTTGCAAGATCTGTGTCGGGTCTGCTCAGGCAGACTTGCAAGTGCCGCTTTCAGGCCAGAGACACTGGGGGGGGGGCTAGGTAACATCGAATTGCTCTGGAAACACTTTGTTTAGCCCCACAGGGATTCTGAAAAGCATTTATTGAGGTGAAAAAGTTACTGAGGTCTGCTTTAAGTTCAGGAAGTAGCAGAGTTGTGCACAGAGCCGTTTGTAGCTGAAACTACCACAAAGACGTTGTTACCAAAGAATGAATAGAATTCCATCTAAAGATGCTTTTCTTTCAGTCACTTTTGGTTAATGTGGCCTTGGCCAGGCAGAGTCGATGTAATCAGGCAGTGTTCAACGATCATCAGGTGTTTCAACCCTGAACTACAGCACCCTCAACGTTGGCGGTTCGGCAGTGGTGGCCAAATCACTGCCCATCAACTCCTCCTGGCTTCCAGCTCAGCTCCTCTCTCCTTCTCCATAACCAGCCAGAAGCTCTCTCTGCTGCCTCCCCCATCCTGGCAGCTGCAGTCTTTCTCTCCCTACCTATCACCCCAACTGCTGTGAGCACCTCCACACTGACTGGGCAGGGAATCCGCTACAGCCGACCTTGACTATGACGATCCATGCCTGCCATCTTTTCTCCCTGCAGTCATACAAGAGATCCGATATTTGATTGGCATTCTTTCTCTCAAACACCTGCTCACAACCTCTCGTTGAACTGTAAGTTCAGTGAGGATGATCTTCTTTGCCTCTTCAGACCACAGTACCACATCTGGCCTCAGGGTTGTCTGGACAACTTGGGGTAATTGCAGTCTCCCCCCCCCCAGGGTCTACCCTCACCTCCAATGATTGGGCTTTTGATTTGGTCCCTCCATAACAAAGCTGATTGATTGTATTGATCTGCCATGTGGTTGGCATGCTTCGCGACTCTCCTACTCCAGGGTGTCTCCACATAGAGCTTGCACAAAGGGTCCTGTCTCATATCCCACTTGTGCAAATTTGTTGTGGTCAGGAGTGTGTCATGCACTGACTTTAGCATGAATGAAATGCGGAAAGGCTCCTAGGTATCATTGGTTCTGACATCTTTAATCATCACAGATCTCCTTTGAAATGTGATGTTCTCTGTGTAACGGTAAGTTGAACTGCACAAAATGTGAAAACTACAAGCCTGCAATCCATTGGAAAGCTTCCTGATGTGACTCTACTTCTGTGAAGCCATGCTGTTGAGATGGATGCAGTCTGTGGTTCAGCATCGTCTCACCTAAACCCGCAAGGTCCTTAGTGAAAGAGACGTCGTCTGGATGGGAGCAGATGTTGCACTAAAACCTGCAGTTTTCAGCACTGATGGAGCTTTACAGATGTTGAAGCTGCCCACACCATAGACACCAATGATATTATGCACTGTAGAAGGTGGATCTTCAAAGTCTCAGCAATTTTATATAGAGGAACATTGTGTTGTCCACTCTCTCTTTATCCAGGGAGTGCAGAATTATTAGGCAAATTTGAATATTTTGACCACATCATCCTCTTTATGTATGTTGTTAGTGTGTGTTTTTTTTTTTTTTGTTTAAAATTTCCCCTTTTTTTTGCACTTTAAAAAGAAAAATGGGGAGGTTTGGGCACTATTTTTTTTTTTTTAGGAATAATTTCTTTTTTTTTTTTTTTTTATTTATAAAAATTTATAAATAGACAACAGTCCTCCGCAAATAAATATTTTTTCTATGCTCTCCCTTAAAAGGACATCCACCTTATGTGTTGATGTCATTAGACCACACCCCTTCTGATTACAGAGATGCAAATCACCTGATATGCTTAATTGGTAATAGGCTTTGGGCCTATCAGCTTGGAGTAAGACCACATGCACAAAGAGGATGTTGTGGTCAAAATACTCATTTGCCTAATAATTCTGCACTCCCCGTATATCTGAGAGATATAAAGATGCCTCTCCTTTTAGACATATTCTCAGTCATATTATTAACTCGTTGCCAATTTAATTGAATGAGTTGTCAAATGTGCCTCCATTTTGTATTTATTCCAGTTACTTTCCCAGCCTTTTGTTGCTCCTGTTACAACTTCTTTCAAATGTGTTGCTGCAAATCAGATTCAAAATGAGCTAATATTTTCCATCAAATGGTAAAATGTCTCAGTTTCAACATCCGATTTGTTGTTCAGTTCTGGGAACAAAATAAAGGTTTATAAGATCAACTTTTTTGCAAATTAGGTTGTAGTTTTACAGTTTATTTTATGCTTAAACATTGAACATCCACAGCTGAAATAGAAAAAACCTAATGCAAAGTAAAACTAAAAACTATTCTAATTTAGCAAAATTACTGTATGTTTTTTTTTCCTATTATAACTCAGCTATTTACTACTTTTGTCCCTGTATTTTTCTGACCTGCTAGCTGCTAGAATATTAATATTTTCATTTGTACATTTGTTTAATAAAGACCTGGCCTGCCATAATGTGTCATGATGAGAGGATGCGGTGCAGTCTATTCATGCGTGTGGTTGTGCTGCATGATGCCAGTTATGGGAAATTATTTCCACAGGGTTTTCAGTGCGACAGCGTCTTGATGGTCTGGACTACACACATTTACAACTCTAGGATGTGTAACCTGCCAAATAATGACGCCCCTGGTCTGAAAACGTGTGCATTAAGCAGCATCCAGAGGATGGCAGTGATGCTCCTTCTGGATCACAAGCTCCCGTAAAACCTCAAGGAAGAAGAAGTAAAAGAAGCAGGAGCAGAAGAAGTAGGGGAAAAACGACGAAGGGCGACGAAGAAGAAAAGGTAAATGTCTTGTTCTTGTTTGCTGTTAAGCTTTGTTGTCTCGACATTTGAGTCCTCTGTTGTCAGCGTCTTCTCTCTCGGTCCAGGGTACTTCGGACAGTGAGTAACGGGAGGGCTGCTCCTTTTTTCCAGCCTTTACGGCTCGGTTTTATCGGAATAATTACCGCTACTCTTTGGAAACGGGGACACAAAAAGTCTTGTTTTCTGTGTTATGAATTCAGGCACCGAATACCTGCACATCTCATGAGTAATATCTCTCTGGCATACTTTTTAAAAGTGTAATTTCGGCTCGGATGCTGCGATTCAGAATAACTAAGGCCTGCTAATGACAGGTCCCGCCTGGAGGACCTTATGTGCCTGGTTTTGATTAGTTAGCTGAGACGGCTAACAAATAGCGACAGCAAAACAACATCTAAGCAGAGACTACTGATGGAAACGCGCTTTTTGTGATATAAACTCAACAATGACACGTCGTTTGATGTCTTTCGGGTTAAGACTCCCAATATTTGGAACAAAACTGGCATCATTTGAGTTGCTTTTTGTGAAAACGTGAAGAGAACCGTTAGCTAGTTAGCTTTTACCTACCCCGACACCAGCCCATGTTTCTCTCTCCTTCCTTGCAAACTTCAATGAACAGGATGCAACATTATACTGGTAAAATGCAGATTGCATCTAACATTGACAAGCCAATTTCCACAAGTTTGGATATGATAACTTGAAATAAATAGTCACCCCCCAGATACTACAAAGATAAAGGTGGATAAGATGGATTGGCATCGGTTTGTAATCCTCCATTAACTTATAAACATTTCGCCATAATTCCAGCAGTTTTCTCATGTTTGTATGATGTACATTTACAAACTAAGGGATTATTACCAGTGGTAACCCTTCAAAGTGTACAAATTTGGATTTGTAAAATATATATTTTTTAATTTGTTCCTCACTAAGTATATAATTATTATGGTCTTAGGCCAACTGAATATCATTTCTCTAGATGGGTCAACTTTAAATTAAACGTTTTATAAGTATGCAGTTTGATTATGATGGATTTTAGTTTTTAAAATTCTTAAAATTTAATTTTTTTTAAAATTCTTAAAATTTTAAATGTCAAAATTGGTTGTATGTATATAAAGGTAAAAGTACAATTTAATTATATAAAAAAAAAAGGATACAGTATTATGAAAATTTTAATAGATCATTATTTGTCATAAAAATATCTTATTGCTATTTGTGCATGGTAATATGGTAGCCAAGTCTGATCTTCATATCATGTCACATGCAAGTTAGGAATTGGAGATGCACCGATGTGCTGCTTTGGGGTTCTCGTACAATATCTGAGATATGGGTATCAGCTGATACCATTATTGTCCGATACAGAGTCAGTTCAATAACTCCTGGCTGCAGCGTGCAGTAGTTGGATATTGGGCAGGTTTGGACATCTGATGGGCGTGCCCAGATAGGTTGGTTAGGGATAGGGTTTAGGGGTAAGGGTTACCCATGATTTCTACCAGAAGCGTCAGACTCACGACTAGAATCGATTTTTCAAGGAAAAAATTCAGCAGCCATCTCAACAGATGAAGTCTTTCCTACCAGCCCTGAAGTGCCGAACGCGCAGCGCACGAGTCGGCTTGTGCAGTGATTGTTTTGGCATCAAGCCTAATTTCTGTGCTTGCTGCAGCCGAATTTGTGACGTATGGCAGGAAGTGAGATGTAAAAAGTAGAGTATTCAGTCCATTTCCAAAATAAAAGCTTCTTTAAAAACAAACAGCTGGACCAATCAATGATATGAAGGAAGATCTGGATGTAATCAGGAGCTGAAGATACATTGTGAGGGAAGTGGGGATGGCAGGGTATCATGTGTATCAATGAACCCGTTCATGCGCACCAACAATTTAATTATATTAAGATTTCTTGAGTTATCTGATTATGTTGTTGCATGTAGAAGAGCTCATGAAGGATAAATGCTCACAAGAGAATCAAGAGGGTGGGGGATGGATCGGGGTTATATTCCAGGTCCACGCCCTCATATGAGAAACAAGGGGGGATTGGGGTGTCAAGACATCTAAGCACATGCACGAGATAAACAAGGGGGCGTCGGCTAAACACGTTGACATGAAATAGTTGGTAAAATCACAGCTGACTTCAGGTCTGGTGGAAATGCATAGACGCCCGATCGGATACGAAATTCATTAGGGCAAAAATCTTATCTATTCACATCTGGTGGGTAGGGGCTGTAACATGCCCACAGCATGATGCTGCCACCACCATGTCTCACTGTGGAGATTGGAGTTGATGGAAGTGTTTGGCCAAAAATGGAACATGGATTTAAAATAAAACAAGTGTTTAATGTTTGTTCCAGTAATTGATGTGTGTGCAATAGAGCTGCAGCTACCGATTATTTTAATAGTCGATTAATCTACCCCTGTAATCGATCGATTAATCCGATATGCTCTTTCTATGTTTTTAAAGATGTGACTGAGATGCAATGGAGTAATAATGAGTCCAAATTGGCTCCAAAGACTGTGGTTGACACGCAATGAGTAGGTGCATTATTGCCACCCATTGGTTGGGAGTGTCTGGAAATAGTTTATACAGACCAGAAGCAATGCTTGAAGCAGGACTTTAAAAGTTATTGATTATTTTTTCTAATCGATTAATTCAATTAATTGTTTCAGCCCTAGTGTGCAATGAATATGTGAAATTTCATGAAAACCGACCTCATAATGACTTTTAGGAGAGCAAGTTGTTGTACATGTTGTTGAAAGTCAAAGCAGCTATGATGTTTCTGTTCCTGGTGTTTGCTTCCTTCCTGCCTGATGCTTCCCTCCTGTTCTCTCTGTAGGTGATGACTGTGATGTAGCTATGCAAGTTTCCTCATCTGCACCTGATTATTCTTGTCCCGCTGCACTCTTCAAAGCCACCAATACTAGATGAAGCTTTGTAACAAGTACTGATGGGGAAAAAACTCAAGTTTTTCTCACCTCCCACCAAGAGACTGCCATGCTTGTGCTAAAATCAGAAACCGGTAAGGGAATTTGGAAAAGCACTTAAGATTGAACAGGCCCGTGCTTGTGTTGGTGATAGAAAAGACAAGCCATCCTATCAGTAGGTTGGCAGCACCTGTGGCTGACACGCCCGGAGGATGACTAGCCTGTTCAGGCGCAGCAGCAGCAATGGAGGCTCTCGAAGTAATGGAAGTGGAGGTGGGGGCAACAGCACCCAGGGGCAGCTCAACAACAGCAGACCCAACCGTCAAGTCAGACGCCTTGAGTTCAATCAGGCCATGGAAGACTTCAAGACCATGTTCCCCTCTATGGACTACGAGGTGATTGAGTGCGTGCTGCGCTCCAACAACGGAGCTGTGGACACCACCATCGACCAGCTGCTCCAGATGAGCATCGACGGGCAAGGCTCAGACGACAGCTCAGACTCGGATGATAGCATCCCAGCGGAGGTCAGTGGAAGCCCAACTCGTTGGTTTGTCATGTTTACAGTATAAATCAGAGCTTCGTTTATTTTAATCATGGATATGATCAACCACTGTAGTTTGATGGTTAAGAACAGTTCCAATTATGATTGTAATAACCCTGCTACTTAATTTGCAAAAATAAGGTTTCTACCAGCATTTCTATTTTTATTACCCAGAATTTATTTATCAGGGTAAAAGAATTCCTGGTAATTTGCATGGTTTGCATTTCAGTGCACAACAAAGTTCTGGAAATAGGGATGCACGATATAATCGGCCCCCTATTTATATCAGCCTATATCGGCCTTAAAACTGAGTAATGGACATCGGCCACCTCACCGATATTTAATCGATATTTAACTGATCAGCTCGCTATTTCTAAAGTCTAACAAAAACCCAGTTTTCCTCTTCAAAAACTTCTTTTTTACAGACTTTAAAACTTCTAAAGGCTAGGGGTGGGAAAAATATCGATACACTGAAATTTGGCAAAATTTTCATATGCTGATATTGACATTTAAAAACCCGGTATCTATCTGTTTTACTAACAAAATCTCGCAATATTTCATCGTTCTGTTACGAAATCTTGCAAGAATTCATGAAAATTTCACTTTTTTTTTTACTTTAGCACTTTAAGATTGCTTTTAATATAAAGTGCAACACAAATAAAATCTTTTATTATATTTTCATATGCTGATTGACATTAAAAAAACGCATCGGTCTATTTTGTTCACAAAATCTCACGAGATTTTGATCTGTTTGAGGTGCCATGACATCAAATTTCACTTTTCTGGGGTTTTGGGTGTATAATATGATCTGTTGTGCATTGATGAGGCCATGTGAATGTCCAGAGTGAGAATCAAAGTTCCTGTTTATGGTCTGTCAGCTTTGTCTCTCTATTCAGAAACGTTTGAATCAGACAGCAGCTTATCATTCTACGTAGTTCTATCATTCTATGTAATTCATTCATTCATTTGCTCCAATTAGAGCATACTATCAAGTAAATAGCCTCCCCCCTCCTCTCTCCTAATGGTCTACGCACCCTCTGCTTTTTTTTTTTACAGTTTTTACTGCTATGTCATCAGTCTTTTAAGAAATCTTGCGGGAATTCATGAAATATTGAGAACAGAACGATTAAATGTTGCGAGATTTCCTTAGTGCCTGAATGTAAATGCAGCAAGTGGTGTCCCAGTTCCTAGAGAAGATTACAAAGCCCTAGCCCTACCAATAACTGCATTTCCTTTTACAGTTATTGTAGTAGTGGTAATAAAAGTAAACAGGTAGTTAAATACTTTAGATATATACTGTAAATGATAAATATTGAACTGAAGCTTAGGGATGTAACGATATCCACATCTCACGGTGCGATATTTATCTCGATATTGTGGGGAGGCTCCCGACAACAATAATGATGGTATAAAATGCTTTGACGAGTCATTGTTACAATATTTATAGTCAAATTCAAGGTTATGACATTTTGACCTGCTTGAAAAACCTTTGCTGAAGCTGAAATTCAAGTAAAAATCCAACATATATTTATTAAGAAGACAGCTCAGGTACTCGATTAAATAAACTCAACCAGGCAATAAAACAGCCTATTTACTAAGTAAAAAGACCCAGGCACAAAGAAACTGCCTCGTCATTAGTAGGCAATAAATTTAAGATAAATAAGTCCACCTGTCTGTCAGTGGTCAGTCATATGTCTGAACTTCTACAGGCTCCTTGCGGACATGATTGGAGCACTGTGATGTCGACAATCAGCTGATCAGATGCTCTTCTGCATCCGCTGCTGCAGGTTAAACGGAGAGTTTTAATGAACAGCTGATCGAGGTGGTGAAAAAATACGAAAATATGTACAGCACGCGAGGCGTTTAATACACGGACATCACCGCATGCACAGCCCCCCCGGACCAAGTTCGTCATTAAATGTAAACTCACTAAGTCAACACGGCGATCTCTGCGGCGTCACGGCTGAAACTTCTCATGGAGGGATAACCGGACCAAAACAAAACTTTCTTGTGGTCCCTGCGGCCTCCAGAACAGGAACAAAGTTCTCGCTTCTCGTGGAGAATAACAGCTTTTTCCATCCTCGTCTTATATCTATGCTGTATTTGTTTTTCCTGTGTGTGGCGGCTACATGTGCTCCCATTGGCTCAAAAGAGCGCACTGGCAGCAAAGGATCATGGTCTATGTAGTTTAGTATGTTACGCTATGCAGTGAGCGGACTAAAAACTATTGTTTTTGTCTCAAGAGACATGCTGTTTAATACCGTGACAAGACCACGACGATATCGCGGCAGTTTACCTCCAGCGATATCGTGATATCGACAATATCGTTACATCCCTACTGAAGCTTGATTTGAAGAAAATTGAGAATCGAATCGAAATCGCAATATCTGCAAGAGAAAACGCAATTAGATTTTTTTCCTGAAATCGTTCAAGTCAAGTCAACTTTATTTGTATAGCGCTTTAAACACAGCAGCTACCGATACAAAGCACTGAACAGAGGTAAAAGCAGAAATTAGGTCTCACAATTGGAAAAAAAGAGAGAACATTAAAACCCAAGGTTAAAACACTGATCCGATCGCATTATACGTAGGCCATGTGCTTGAGTTTTTTATGGTCTGATGTACATTTCGGATCCATTGGTGGCAGTAATGCGCCAAAACGCTGCTTCAAAACATAGAAGTGTTGTGTTGTGGTCATTCTCCTGTTCACACTCCAGTCCAGAGGGGGGCGATAATGCTCCTGTAAGTTGATTGCCAACTGCTGTTAAACACAACAGGAGAAGAAGTAGTGTGGTCACGCTGGAAGCATGCACTGATAACATGTCAGCGATATGGACGTTCTTTGAAATGTGTGTGACACGTTACACGCGCCAGCTGTAACGCATGCGAGCGTTTAGTGCCTCTTCATATCGTTTGGCATACTGTTTTCCACAGTGCCACTGCTGCTGTGAATGAGTATTGAAGTCACGTTATGCAATAAATTAGTGTTGTCACAATACTACAGTAGAAATTTAGTAGATACCAATACCAGCTAATTTCCACAGTACTCAATACCACATTCAATACAATGATCAAATAGAAAAAACAAACAAACTGCAATATATCCAACTTTATTAAATTATTCACCTCTCTACAATGTAGAAACCCTAGCACAGGGGTGCCCAAGTGCGGTCCTTGAGAGCTACTATCCTGCAATTTTCAGAACACGTCCTCTTCAACACACCTGAATCAAATGGCTAATTATCTCATGCATGTCATTCAGCTCTGCAGAGGCCTGCTAACGAGTCATTCATTTGGTTCAGGTGTGTTGGAGAAGGGATGCAACCAAAATGTGCAGAATAGTGGCTCTCAAGGACTGGATTTGGGCACTCCTGCCCAAGCAGATAAAAGCCCAATCCCAATGTTCCCCCCGCTTGCAACCACTAGCTCTCACCCACTATCACTACACCCCCAAACTGAAGCCACAAGGGGTAGGGCTTTGTAATCTTCCCTAGGAACTGGGACATCACTTTCTGCATTTACGTTCAGGCACGTAAGCGACCGCGTAGTGACGTTTGCACATACGTCTCACCATAACTACACACCCAGCAACACAGAGTTAACGGTTCCAGTCGTTTTTCTTTTTTTCCATCATTCATCACGCTTCAGTTGAATAAACAAAACAAGAAGTCGCCATGACGACTGTTGTCTCTTGTAAACTCCTAAAAAGCCTTCTCAAGCTTTTCGTCAGTATTTTAGCCTAGCTAGCGTGGCTAGTCTGGCTAATGTTACGAACAAATGCGTAATATGTACATTTGTGAATTTTCTTCTCCGGGTCCTGTCGCTCTCTGGAGGTTGCTGTTGTGGTTTGATTCAGTATGGAATGACGTGCAGCTCTAACCCTTTTCTCTGGCCCTTCGTCAGCAAGTCAGCATCTGACATCCCCTTGAAGGGCTAGATTCATCCCCCCCCCCTCGTCATGTCCACTTCCCCTACATGCAAAGAGGAATTGGAACAGCACTACCTTCACAGGAACGTGCAAAATTTAGGGGTAGGGCTAAAAAGTAGTGCTAGTGGGTGTAATGGGATGCATCCAAAATCTGCCTGCAGTGGCATTTTGTCTTCAAGTATTTACGACAAACATGCTTTTCTTACTACAATGAACAAAGTTTCATGAACAAATAATGATAAAAAAAAACAAATACAGTAATAAAGTAGGTCTGTAATGGAATGAAGTATTTGAAAGAAAACAAATGTGTTCAGTGATAACCATCAGAGCTGAAGATGCCAGCAGGTACTAAATATTTTTATATAATAAACGACAAATACAGAAATCATAGGACAAAGGATGCCAGCACACACGTGTGAGCACACACACTTGGATTGAAGCAGTTTAAGGCGACGTCGTATTGATTCACAGACATGATGGTGATGGTTCATCCTCCAAGAATACTATTTATGAAGTTTAAAGGTGTCATAACCTGCTGTTTTACATACACAATCCTTCTTAAATTATCTTCAAATGAACTTTTAATTATAATTGGGTGGGACGAAAATTTAATGAGCTCATTTTAACCTCTTTTTATTCCCAACTTTTGTTTGTCGCGAGAATACGCACTAGAGTTAGAGCTGTCTGCAAGCGCGTTCACGAGGCAAACGTCAAAGCCAAAACAAAGTTTTATCAGGACAGAGCAGGTGAAGGAAATGATGTCCCAACAGAGAAAAACGTGATAAAACGTAATGGTACGGTTGATAGAGAGGATCCGCGGAGTAAAATGGCTGGACTCTGATGAATATAAAGAGCGGACGTCTGATGTGAAGTTAACCAAACAGTGTTAGCTTCTGTAGCTACATTAGTTGCTTGTCCACTCGTCAACCACCGTTTACTGGTCTCTGACACAAAAGATAATAAGTTACACAAGCAGCAACACTTACTGACTGCACATCCTCACTGATAAATATAATCCACTGGTGCCTGGTAGTGCTGTCCCTCCTGTTAAAGGAAAGAAAACTGCTGAATTTCTGCCGAGGCAACTCGGCACGGCTATCTCCCCCCTCCTCCTCCTCGTCGGAGTTACCTTCCACGGTGTACTCTGTGGCAAGTAATCAGCTGCCTTCAGGTGGTGCTAAAGACGCTAGCTTAGCAGCTCGCTTGCAGCCTCTCTAGTTCATGTCATAACTCCTCCGTGGCAGGTAATCAGCTTTTAGGTGGTGCTAAAGAGGCGCTAAAGAGGCTAGCTTAGCAGCTAGCAGCCTCTCTAGTTCACGTCATTCGGAGAAAGAAATTCAATTCGCGTACTGTGGAGATCGCGTGCTTGTGGTCGATTCTGGTGAAAATAGAGAGCCCGCACTCAAAGACGAAGTCACTTACACTCTCCGGAGTTTCTGGCACGTTATAACTGAGGTCCCGTTCCAGTACACATGTTTTAACATGGAAAAGTGGGATTTCTGGGTGATGACTCCTTTAACTATTATCGTCAAAGCCTTATGGGCGATTCAGGTGATCCAAATTCCACTTGCGTTTTGTGACGGCTCCCGTGTTTACAGCGTGCAGAGATGCGGGGGTGTCTGACAGCTGGAGGGGGATGATGCGATGTGTAGGTTGGAGTAGGGCCTCGAAGCGACCGAAGTGTGACGCACGTACGATGACGGCTGGAATGGGAATGGCGGTCCTAAATGATTGTAGAGGAAACATGCCCAAATATGGCTTGTTCCTGTTTTTCCCAATGAGATGAGGCGAGGCAGCTACCCCGCTGTACTCTGAGGAGAGTGACACCTTCGCTGAACTGTTTGACACATGAACGTCACTCGTACACCTGGTATCTCTGGTACAGTAATACAGTAATGCTGGTACCAACTTGGTACCAAAGTACTGTGACAACACTACAATAAATAAAAAGTCATCTATTTTAAGTCAGAGGTAAACATAAATGAAAGACTATAGGCCTTTGCATGAGTGGAGGGAAAAAAAGAGTGAAATAATTCAATATTAATATTGTTCCATGTGAGCGATCGGTTTTGATCGGTAATCTGATCGGTGAGGCTTTAGGTGATCGGTCTGGGTCCCGAAAAACCTGATTGGACCATCTCTTGTATTGAGGAATCTCTGATGCCTTGTGACATACTCAAAGACTTCCTTCTGGTCTATGAATGTTATTGGAAAACTAGGCTCTCTTCAGAAATAATGCTGTTTTGCTGATTAAACGAAAACAATTCAGAATAGAAATACAAGTTCTCTACTACTCATTTACATTACTCCTGATCAACAAACCGCAAATCTAGCTAGTTACTTGCTAGAGAACCAATCAAATTCAAGAATTCAAATTGTACACTGCCAGGCACATACGTAATGTTTTCTTGGACCACCTGTACAGCTGTCTTTTGCCATGACATCAGTTTGAAAAGCTCATGCAAGGTTAAAACATTTTTCCCTCTGGAGCTGCATTAATTTTTTAAAAACAAATGTAATATATTGATAATGAGAGAGTTGGAATGCAGCAGTGAGTGCACATCCCGGAGATGGTGCAGTAGTTTCTTTGGTGGCCAATCCATGTGTGGAAATGTTGTCTAATGCTTCCTTAACCACTCTTAAATTGACTTGGGCAGATAAATCTGGTGATTGTGATGATGGAATATGCTCAGTCCACCCAGAGAAGATGATGTGAAATGGGAGGCACATGAATTTAGACTAGTTTTTCTGAAAGAAAATCTCGATATGATCATTTTGAGTTTAAACTAGGGATGCACAATATTAGAATTTTGGCCGATATTTGATATGCCGATATTTTAAAACTCATGCGGCCGATATCGATACCGAATTTAAAGCTGAAAAAAAAAAAACTACTTATTGAACATAGCAGTTTTGATATCCGTTTCTGACACTTTAAAAAATAGGGATGGGGCAAAATATCACTACACTGAAATATTGACACATTTTCATATGCTGATATCAAATCAATATTTAAAAGCGTGGCATCGATCTATTTTACTCACAAAATCTTGTGAGATTTCATCATTCTGTTACAAAATCTCACGTTATTTTTGTGAATTCCCGCGTGATTTTGTAACAGTACGATGAAATATCGCGAGATCTCGTTAGTAAAATAAATTGATACAGCATTTTTAAATGTCAATATGATATCAGCATATGAAAAGATCGCAAACTTTTTGTGAATACTCGTGAGATTTCATAACAAAACGATAAAATATCGCAAGATTTTATTAGTAAAATGGATTGATGCAGCGTTTTTAAATGCCACTATGATATCGGCATATGAAAGTATCCTGAAATTTCATTGTATCACTTTTTTCCCCATCCCTAGCCTTTAGAAGTTTTAAAGTCTGTAAAAAGTTTTTGAAGAAGAAGAAAAAGAAGAAGTTTTTTCTTTTTTAGACTTTAGAAACAGCAGCAGCCTCATGGATTGAATATAGGTGGGGTAGCCGATGTCCGATAATCAGTTTTAAGGCTGATATAGTCAGATACCAATAGGGGGTGGATTATATTGTGCATCCCTAGTTTAAACTGTGCTGTAAACCTCAGATGAGCCGCTGAAAAAATCCAGTTTCTTATGATGTTGAATTTTTTTTCTAGATTTTGGAGCGAACTCTGGAACCTGACAGCTCAGACGAAGAACCTCCTCCAGTTTACTCTCCACCAACATATGACATGCACATTTATGACAGGAAGTACCCAGAGGCCCCGCCGACACCCCCACCACGGTAAGCAGAACATTTCATAACATGGTGAGTTGGTTCTGCTGTAGTGAACTTGACCAAATGCATGTTTTCTTTTAGTGTCTATCTTAAACTGAATAACAAGACTTTAAATAGAAACTCCGGGGTGAGCTGAAATATGAGGGTCAGTCCATCCAGTTGGTGCTGAGATATTTGACTGATACTCCGATTCATCCATGTAACTAGTGGTAGACAGCTGCTGAAAGATCATGAGGCTCTGAAATTCTTCTTGTCTGCCTTACTTGCAGTTGTTTTTGTTGTTTGTACATACAAAAAATGGGATGTAAATTATTGATGGTTTGCCCGTAATCTTTTTTTACTGCATGATCTGAATTATTGATAGTAGCTTTAGATAACGAGGGATTGACTGTTAATGCATCCTGTTACTCTGTGGGCTTTCCTAGATTTGAAGCCCATCCACCGGGAGGTCACCAGCAGGTCAGAAGCTACCGGAACTGGAACCCCCCTCTGCTTGGAAATCTCCCAGATGATTTCCTGAGGATCCTGCCACAGCAGCTGGACAGCATCAAGGTAAAACAGGATTTTTTAACTGGTCGATACGATTGTTACTAAACTGCTTGTGTTGCAGCTCTTTCACTTCTCCTTGGTTTATTCATAGAGCTCTGACTCATAATGCAAGTCATCTGAGGACACGGTTAAATCCAGTTCAGTCCAGTTCACTGAAATTATATTAAATAAGATACTGATTATAATCCTCATGGGTCCAATGATTTCTCTTGATTTAATCTCTCATCCTGGGTGTAAACGAAGTAAAAAACAAAACAAAAAAAAACGAAACTTTAACAGGAGGAAACCCTCAGCAGAGCCAGACTCAGGAAAGGCTGCCATCTGCCTGCGTCAGCTGGGGGTCATGAACGAGGGCTCAGCACCATAACTCCAGACCAGGGACGTCTGCTGAGAAAGACAGCAGAATAACTTAAAGGAATAGTTCACCCACAGAATGACGTAACTTTATTTTCCACTTACCCTCATGGTGAGCAAGACTCTGGAGCACTTTTTTAATATCTCAAATACAGCCGGCGATCAGGAAGGCTTCTCTTTTTCCCCCAACTTTCATATAATGGAGTTCGCCGGGGTCTGAGCCAAAAAGGTCCATAAAAGTCAACAAAAACTTGTCAATATTCCTCCATACTGCTCGTCCAATGTAATCCAAGTGTCCTGAGTGGGTAGCGTCCAGCATTTACTCAAAACTACGCCATTTAGTATATTTTTAGAGCCTGAACAGAAGTACATCGCATCTCCTGCGAGCACGCAGATGCGCATTCATGAAACTACAAAAGCCGTGGCAGACGAGATCACGCGTTCTCTTTTTCTTTCTTTCTTTATTTTAAATCAATATCCAACCCCTCTTGTGTTTGTCCCGGATTGTCTACAGCTCTGGCGCTTTTAGCACAATGTAAACAGCAAATTTTTACGTCTACGCTTGTATTATCGGCAGAGTAGGCTCTGAACGCTGAGGCTTCCGTAGTTTCGTGAGTGCACATGTGCGGGCTTCGCGGAAGTAAGATGTTCTACTGTTTAGTCTCTAAAATATATTAAATGGCGTAGTTTTGAGTAAATTCTGGACGCTACCCACTCAGGACACTTTAATTACATGGGACGAGCAGTATGGAGGAATATTGACAAGTTTTGGTGGCATTTTTATGGACCTTTTTGGCTCGGGCACAATCGAACTCCATTATATGAAAGTTGGGTGGAAACGAGAAGCCGTCCTGATCGCCGGCTGCATTTGAGTTATTAAAAAAGTGCTCCAGAGTTTTGCTCAGCATGAAGGTAAGTGGAAAATAAAGCTACATCATTCTGTGGGTGAACTATCCCTTTAATGGTGGTATAGAAGATGTTTCTGGAAATACAGAAAGCAGACGGTTTGCAAGTTTTTTAAGAAACATGCCTGCTAGATTCACAGCTAAAGAGAAATATTTCAGTGAGTTTTAAAAACAAAACTTGTATTGAAGGTGCATTGCGCAAGTTTAAGTGTTAAATACTAATATTTTCTTTCTTCCACATGCTCTTACAATTGCCTGATGTGTAGAATGAACTGATCTTTCTTCCCTGTGGTGGTCTCTAATACTGTTTCAGCATGCTCAATGCGAGAATTTGGGTATGAAGCCTCAAGGGGGCGTATGTGGAGGAGACGAGCTGCATGTTTTCGTTCGTCTTAACTGTTAAAGAAACTAGAGGCAGGAATTGTGAAAGAATAAACATGCATGTCCAGTTTTTTAATGCTAATGGGTGATGACACGTTAAAAACCAAAAAGAACGAGCCCAGCCACGTCTCTCTCTTTGTTGCCTTGAACAGGCTGTGTGCTGCATAATATGCTGCAATTCAGTGGCCAAATTTCCCGCGCCGTCCGACAGATGTGACGTCAATTGATGCTGCATGCGCGACAGCTTTAATACAGGAAGACGACGGTCGCGGTGGATTCAAACACTATCAGGGATGGTTATGGATTCTTCTGCCATCAAGAAACGACCCAGATCCACTAAAAAGTGGCACTACGAAGAAAAAGACTATCAGTGTAGTAAACAGTGTTGCAGCACCAGTTTGTGCGCGCCCCCGCTTGGCTGGTGGCTGCAGTTACCCGCATATCCAGTCGCGTCACTCACGAGTCTCATTTCTTAATCCTGCCTCTAAATCCTTTAACAAAAATTCTAGGGATGCACGATAACCATTTTTTAAAACCGATACCGATAAATTTCAGCTCCTGAAGGCTGATGCCGATACCAATAACGCACATACTGTACATACCTAATTACACCAAATCAAAAATTCCAACTGTAGGGGGTAGTTTGTGTCTAAAATAAGAGGGGAAAGTAGTTTGGAAGCAGCTTGGGGGTCTCCACTGTGAAGCAGAAGCTTTCTTTCCCCAATCACAATGTCTCTGCGAGAAAAGCTTAAAAGTGGGATTTTCATCTTCTGCTTGTTCGATCTTAAAATTCTACCTTTATGGGACATAAGTTATCAGGGTAAGTCGTCATGATATCGGACTTATCAGAATGACGTCATAATTTCCTGTTATCGACCCGATAAGTATGGACAGTACCTCGGCTGGCTGTTGGCAGAGTTGCTGGCACTAGCATAGAAGAGGTTAATGATTAGCTTCCCGGAGCCGGTGACCCTTTGGGTTTGACATGGCCTTGCTGGGTTTAAGTATGTATATGGGGAGAATATAGCCTGCTGGTGCAAGTATGTGTCCTCCAGTTACTTAGTAAACTTATTTTTGGCCTTTTTACTGGGTCATAAATATCAGGAAGGACCACCTCTGGCCCAAAACAAACTGAATGTATGACATTCATAATCTGTTGTTCGTTTGTTTCCACGTTTAATAATCCATGAATGCTGCTAAAAGCAGAAGAAGCTGTGAATACTAAGGACAATGGCACTTTTACTAAATACGTATGTTCAAGCTGCACTAAAATCACTTATTAATTAAGAATTTAAATAAAGATCGGTTGTGTCAATTCACGTGTCTTTGGCTGATAGAAGTAGATCTGATTGACAATAATCAATTACCTGCTGGTCTTCATCTCTACAGAGTTCACAGAGCAGCCTGTCCCAGCCTTCAATGTCCTCCTCATCCTCGGTGTCCTCTATTAGTCAGTGGACAGCTCAGTCTGGTCCTGGATGTGGGGCTGCAGGGACCGCCGGAGGTTCGGGTTTGACAACAGGAGCTGCAGAGCAGGACCGTAAACTGAAGCAGTATCTGGAGGACGAACGAATTGCCCTCTTCCTGCAGAATGAGGAGTTCATGAGAGAGCTGCAGCGTAATCGGGAGTTCCTCATCGCATTGGAGAGAGGTAGAACTTCACATTTGCTGGCCATATAGTTGCTATAGCGTTGCCCAGGATAAAATGTGACATATTCAAGCATTATTACTGGGAAACTGTTGGTTTTCTTGACGAGTTTTCTGTTAGAGAGATGTTTTCCTGCAGGGATTTCTGTTTTGTTTGCAGGCCAGTTTAACAGGGGACAGCAGAGTATGGTTCATTCATGTATCAGTGAAGTCAGGAAGGAACAGTGCAAGTTCGTGAGCATTAATGGATTAAATACTTTGAAAGGATTGTTTTAGCAGATGCTTTGCAAGCTAGGAAATATGTTTAACAGGTCAGAGTTCAAGGCTCTAAAGAGCTGTGCTTCAATGTTTTTGTCATTCAGCCATTCACTCACATATTAGTGGCAGCAGAGTTTGCATGCAAAGTGTTCACGTGCCAATGAGAGAAGAGGGGATGGAGAAAAGAGGCCAACAACCCACTTCTAACACCTGAGCCACAGCTGCACAAAATCCAGAGATGTTTACCTTTAGGGGAACCTTTTAAAGGTGTATTACATGTGGATATTAAAAATCCCTGAGCCACACATCTTTTCTTAAAGTATGTGGCCAAGCTTTGCAGAAAAATGCAGTTAACTTATTGTTTAAGCCATAATTTATTATGAGTGAATTTTGGGCAAAGATTATTCACGATGGTTGGAAAAGAGACGGTTTAAGAAGTGAGATTAGTGTTGTTACAGAAAAGGAGCGCTCAGTAAAGCCAGGTACACACGACAGGATTCCTCAAACCTTCTCAGATTCAGAGACCACACACTTGATGATTACAAAAGAAAGATTGCACAAGGTTTCTCTTTTCTGATCATACAGTGTGGGGTGTACACTACAACTCGCACCCCACACTAACGAATTCTTCAGCAGAGAATCGGCTTCTATACTGTCAATATTCTAAATCTCACGTACTTTCTGGGGGGGAAAAAAAAAGCATTCAAAGAAATAAGATTCTGGAAAAAGTCATGGACACGGCAGGGATGTGGGCGGTTACGGTGCGAGTTGGAGGCGAATAAAAATTGCCACAAGCCCTAAGTAGCTTGGAGAGCAGGGTTTGAGCGATTGCTGTGCTCATTTACTTCCTTTTCCATCAGTCAGCTGTTTGCTGTCGCGTTTTGATTGGCTGTTGTTCCTGTAGCCTATACGTGATTTCTCAATGAGATAAGTGTTTTTGCTTGATTTTTTTTTTTTTTTTTTTTTTTTTGTGAAATCTTTCAACCCTACTATAAATTATAGGGATGCACAATATTGGAATTTTGGCCGATATCAGATATGCCGATATTTTAAAACTCATGTGGCTGATAAGGGCTGGGGGAAAAATCGATACACTGAAATATCGGGATATTTTCATATGCTGATATGACATTGATATAAAAAAATG
Source organism: Atherinomorus stipes (assembly GCA_023101725.1). Taxonomy (NCBI): domain Eukaryota; kingdom Metazoa; phylum Chordata; class Actinopteri; order Atheriniformes; family Atherinidae; genus Atherinomorus; species Atherinomorus stipes. The sequence continues at coordinate 69,603 of JALJCO010006646.1, forward strand.
TGGTATAGATCTATTTTACTAATGAAATCTCGCGAGATTTCACTGTTATCTTACAAAATTTCACGAGATTTCGTTGGTAAAATAGATCAACATTGCATTTTTTAATCTTTATGAAATCTGCATATGAAAATATTGCGATATTTCAGTGTATCGATTTTTTTCCCAGCCCTACTGATAACTCATATTGATTCCGATATTAAAGCTGAAAATAAATTATGTAATATTCATTCCTTGTGCAAAATTAGAAAAATACCTCAACTTGTGTTATGTATAACAAGTCAAACTTAATGATAGTTGTTCAAACAAAACTCATAAGATGTGTGCTCTCGAACCACCTGGATTTTCTACTCTGTGAGGGGAAAAAAAAACGATATCCAAAAACGGCATATTTGGTAGAGGTCGGAAAAAATATTGATACACTGAAATTTCGCAATATTTTCATATGCTGATATCATTCCAGTCTTTGAAAATGTAGTATTGATCTATTTTACCTATGAAATCTCACGAGATTTCAAGAAAGCGCGTGAGATTTCGTCACAGAACGACAAAATCTCGCAAGATTTTGTTAGTAAAATAGATCGACACCACATTTTTAAATATTGATATATCAGCATATGAAAATATCATGATATTTCAGTGTATCGATATTTTTTCCCAGCCCTAATATTTGGTTATTTACACAGATGACCGTGTATGAACTCTGTTCTCACAGAACATCCTAAAAGACACTGTCTTGAGTCTTAAGTCTTAAGTCTTAAGTTCAGACAGTATTTTTGTGGGGTGTGTGGTGTGGGTGTGGGAGGGTGGTCACCATCACCACCAGCAGGGAAATTAATCTTGTTTTTTTGTTTTGGCTCTTTCATATTCAGGTTTATTGTAAGTGCTGAATTGCTGCTTAGTTTTATTAGCGTTTCTTTGCTTTCCTTTACTTGGATTACATTTTTTTCCATATGTCTTCATCAGTCATAGTCTCCCACCCTTCAGCTTATGATCCCTTGCTTTCATCGTAGATGGGTCTGTAGGCATTCATGGTTTTCAGATGCTTTGTAAGGAATGGATGAACTACCATAAAAATGTAGGGAATTTCTTATTTCTTAATGAAAATGGCAGATATAACGGTAAATAATATCCTTGCATATAGAACATTGACTTGATTCTCAGTGGTGGTATTTAATTTTCAGCTCAAAAGTTAAACTGATTTAATTTCAAGTTGTAATTCAAGGTTTTTATTTGTTGCCACTTAAAACTGAGAGCTGTCTCGGTTGACCAAATTGTAAAAAACAACAACAAATCAGTAATTTGGTTTGTTAAACTCTGGGTTTAAGAATTCAGCCTTCTTCCCTCCACATTTTAAGTAATTAGTGACATTTCTTTATTTAAATATCTCCTCTGAGCAACTCTCAGGGTTGATTTCAACCCTGTGCCAATCTTTGGTGTGACAGCTTAGCCAAGACGAGACATTTGGTTCAAAACCAAAACGGACCCACAGAAGCGCTGCTGTGTTTGCTGGTATAACTAAATCTATGGCATTAATTCGGACCAGTTACTAAAATGTACTCTGTAGCTGCTTCAGAGCTATTACTGGTGGAAACACGTCTCCTCTAATTTGCTGCAAAAACAGCAGAAGAAAGCCGAGTGACTAAATTCCAGTCTTAAAAAAGCACGATTTAACTCTTTTTAATGGTGGACAGTGATGTGGAATTAGTGAGCTGCTGTTGGTTTAATCCAGCTGTTTTTTTACTTTTAAATAAAAAAAACATCTAAATTATGTCAATTGATACAAATGCAAATAAAGTAATTATTCAAAAAGGTTTTAGGATAATTTTTTGGAAAAAAAATGAACCAAATCTGTGATTTATTTATTGGTTTGAACCTTCAACACAAAAGTATAGAGGCCTTTACTGATCAATCGATTAAGTTTAAAAAAACATTGACACATCTGTCAGGTGACTTTTTAAAAGCCCCCTTATTATAAACTTTAAAAGGGAAGTTGTTTTTTTTTAATCTGGACCTATTTTCTAGCATGAAATACATTCATTTACTCCCCCAGACAGTTTTGGTGCAACTTGAATTCCTTTGGGAGATATTTAGATCCGCTCCAGATCAGCGTACGTCCGACATAATGGAAGTGATGGGGCAACCACGCGCAGTCTCTAAGGCATTATCTGCTACAAATGCCTTCATTTCACCAATGTTTTGTTACGAAACATTAATCGGACCCCCCTGTGAGCTTGAAGCGGCTTTTTTGTGGTGATCCGTCCTTATTTACAGACATTTACTTGTTATGGTGTCGCATAATAGTGATGTGATTAAAGCTGCTGCAGTAAAAATGTCTGTAAATAAGGACGAATCACCACAAAAAAGCAGCTTTGAGCTCACAGGGGGGTCCGACTAATGTTTTGTAAAAAAAAACATTGGTGAAATGGAGGCGTTTGTGGCAGATAATGCCCTATTTAGAGGCTGCGCGTGGTTGCCCCATCACTTCCATTATATCGGACATATGCTGATATGGAGTGGATCTAAATATCTCCCAAAGGAATTTAAGTTGCACCAAAACTGTCTGGGGGAGTAAATGAACGCATTTCATGCCAGAAAATAGGTCCAGATTGAAAAAAAAAAAAAGAACTTCCCCTTTAAGTAGCTTCATTGGGGTGACCTTCTCACACTCCTATCACTGTAAAAAATATTCACTTACAATGTTGTATTTCTTTGTGTGTGAATAAATGAATAAATTATTACCAGGGTGGCGTGACGGCTTCTCGTGCAATTTATTATTCACTATATATGCTGAAAGACCGGCAGTCTTGATCAGTGTTGAGTGAAAGATCAAACCCCTATATATATATATATATATATATATATATATCTATATATATAGGATCAGTTAAAAAAATGTAGTGTCTTTTTCATGAAATGGGGTTTGGTTGTCGCTATGACAGGCCTACGTGTTTTAAATTACACCAAAGTTTTGAAGTGTTCTTTTCTGGTCAGGATGTGCTTTAAACGTTCGACCATTGAACCAGAGTTCATCATACCTTGGCTCAGCGCATGAGTTGTCATAACATCTGCTCTCTGTTTTTAGATCGCTTGAAGTATGAATCAAAGAAATCAAAGTCCAACCATTCATCTAGCATGGAGAATTCCACAGGTAGATATCACTCATCAAGCTTTCTGCCACTTTGTCTCCGTACAATGAACTCTACTGACTACCGGTCTGTGTCTGTCTATGCATTCACTGTGATATTTGTTGGTTTTGTCACCAATTCGTGCCACAGACATCATGCAGTAAATATTTGTGCTTGAACTGTTTGACACGTGCATGCACATGAGTGTACAGTGTGGCAGTGCTGTTGTGTCTGTGTGCAGGAGAGCAGTGCTCGGCAGCATCCGCGGAGGCTGTCTCGGATGATGCCTTGTTCAGGGACAAACTCAAACACATGGGAAAATGTGAGTCTGGTTTGCATTACTACTCGTGTTACACAAGTAAACATGTCAGCCTTCAATAATCTAAGATGTGTCGTTCTTCCTCAGCAACGAGAAAGAAGCTGTTTGAGATTGCCCGAACGTTTTCTGAAAGGACGAAGAGAAAAAAGTCAAAAAGGAGGACGCTCCTGAAGCATCATTCGTATCCTTAATAGTGTGGTTTATAAAAACAATGCGCCTCATTCATCAGTGTCTGTCCATGAATCTTCTTGAATTTGTTCTTAAAATATTTTTTTTAATGTTTTTTTTTTTTTTTTTCTTTTTACAAAACCCCTCATGAACCTGTTCGTAGACCATGACATTTTTTGCAGCTTTGCTCTCAGAAGTTAAAAGGACATGGTTGCTGGCTCAAATTTGCAGGTTAATGCCTGAAAATGCCATTAAAGGTCATGAGTGATGGCCCATGTGCAAAGACCGAGATGAGCAAGAGTAAATGTGCACTGAAACCTGTTTTCCTCTGTTTTAAAGAGAAACATGTTGCAAAATCATATAAAAACAGCTTTAAATACAAATGGGTAATTAATTACTCCTGACTTTGGACAACAAACCCACAGTCTGGTCCCATGAGTGCATCAGTACGAACATCCTCGTGGTGTAATGGCTAAAGTGCTGAAGTGGACAGTGTTGCACTGTAGAGTAGATTTTCCTTTCTCTTTCACACTGAGCTTTCTATGTGCACCGATGGAGAGGCGCATCTGATTAAATAAAACCTCTAGATTAGTCTGAGGCTTGTTCAGTTGTGTTATTAACTACTGTAGGAGGTAATTACATAACCTTGATCTCCTTATAGAACTAATGAACAAAAAGCCCCTGTTGTAGTAAATTTTAATCATTAAAGACTACTGTACATCCATTAGGTGGATCTGGGAGTTACAGGTGACTTGGATATTTTATGGAATGATATTCTTGTGGTTGAAGGAACGGATCTGGCTTGCGTTCAGTCTGTTGCACTGGTAGTTTTAAAAGGCCAGCGATTGAATTAACTGCAGCTTTCTCCTTAAAGACCCACAACGTAACTTTTAGACCTCAAAAATATGCGTTTCTGACTCGTTTTAAAGGCACACCAACATTCATTATCCACATTTTTGAACCGTCACTGCCAGGGCTGGGAAAAGATATCGATACACATGAAATATCACGATATTTTCATATGCTGATATCATATCTATATTTAAAAATGTGGTATCGATTTATTTAACTAAATGAAATCTTGCGAGATTTCATTGGTAAAATAGATCAATATCGCATTTTTGAATATCTATATGAAATCTGCATATGAAAATATTGTGATATTTCAGTGTATTGATATTTTTTCCCAGTCCTAGTCACTGCCCAGAGCTGTCCTGAGGCTCAGAAACTGCAGTATGGAAGTTTTGTTTCCTGGACGAGGCCGTGACGTTGCAGCCGATCACTGATTGCGCACCGCATCACTTACCAGCAAACGGATATGAACCAGACATGAACACAGCGGGTGTTTTGAATGTGCGTCATGTCGGATGCGCATTTAAAAGGAAAGTACAGAACAAAAGAGAAGATTAGACTCTTAGAGTCTTACTCTTTGAGCTCACAGTACAGGTACGATGCTCGATGGATGCTAGTTTAGCCGTTGATAGGGGGTGTGTTACTGAGAAAAAACTGCTAGAATTTCCGTTGTGGGCCTTTTAATAAAATGAATGAAAAATAGTTCCATTTACCCACTGAGGGAAATTACAGTGTTGGCAAGCAATTTACAGTATCTTATTTAAAAATACTTGATCTTTTGTAAAAACAAACAGAAGTTGTTATAAAAATCTGACACAAATTATTACTGTAGTTTTATTACTAAAATTTGTTGAACAGAACAGCAGAAAACCGCACGAACGCTGACTTTGTTCAAACATGTCAGCAATCAGATGTCCGTTAGTGTTTGTAGGGTCTGTTCTTTGCTAAGAACAAATCCAGGATACAAAGATTTTGGTGAATCCCTCAGTTTGTTCGTAAGATTTAAACAAATTCCTTTGTAAGATTGGCTGGATGAGACCCAGTGACCCATGTATTTATTTATTTTTAAGTTAATTTCAGCTTCTTCTCAAGATGAAGTTTCCCAAACACCACATTGTCCGTTTGCTGGTGTGTGATTGTGTATTGTGGGAAATAGGTTTTGCATGCAAATGTATGAGCTCATAAGGAAAATGTAATGTTTTTGGGCCATTAGGAGACCCATAGTGAGAGCACCCCACATTGCTTTGTGGGTAATCCTCCTGTGTTAGCCACTAGCTGCTCTGCAAGGAATTTATGTGCAGTCGTGGTCTGGGTTTTCATTGTTATATCCACCAACGTGACGTGATGAAGGACAACAGGATTTTTAGGAGATTTTAATCCTGCGTAAAAAGCCCCAAGTATGAGCACTCCTCATTGTCCATCCCTAGCAGTAAGGTCTAGCTTAAACTAAATGGGACGTGGAGTATACGTCCCATTTAGTGTACCATTTAAGCATGTATGTGACTCAGTGACCTCAAGATTGGCACCACCTACAGTACCTTTGCATGAATGTCCAGTTTTTTCCATAATAGTTTCCTTCAGCTTACCTTTATGCATTGTACAACTCAGATAAAGCCTCCCTGTTTTCTGTTTTTTTTTTTTACTGATTTGTTATATTTTTCTTTTTTTAAAATAAAAAAACAAAACAAAGCAAAACCCAGTGGTCTTTCTGCCCCTTTAATGATGAAGTTAGTCATCTTTAGACCCTGGCCTTTAGAGATGCAACAGGCTTTGGATATATTTTATGTTTTTATGATTTGAAGTGAACGCATAAACTTCAACTCATCATTTATGATGCTGTTTGTTTTTCTTAACTAAGCTTTTCATCAGATTGGGCACAGCCAATTCGACGGTCAATCTCCTTGAAGAAGTGGAGGGAAACACCTGTGGTAAGACGCACACGCTACCCAAACAATGTCAACTTTTTAATATTGTTGGTGTCTCTAGAGCCCAACTGCTCCTTCAGATATCAGATGATGCTTCACAAATGGAGCATCCTAGGGATGCATGATATAATCACCCCCTATTGGTATTGGCCTATATCGGCCTTAAAACTGAATATCGAACATCTGCCACCCCACCGATTTTTGACTAATATTTCACCAATCAGCCCGCTGTTTCTAAAGTCCAAAAAAAAAAAAAAAAATCTTCTTCAAAAACTTCTTTTTTACAGACTTTAAAACTTCTAAGGACTAAGGGTGGGAAAAAATATTGAAATACTGAAATATCATGAAATTTCATATGCTGATATCATATTGACATTTAAAACACGGTATCGGTCTATTTTACTATTGAAAACTCACGATATTTCATTGTTCCGTTTTAAATTCTTGCAAGAATTCACGAAAATTTTGCAATATTTTCATATGCCGATATCATATTGACATTTAAAAATGCAGCATCGATCTATTTTGCTAACAAAGTCTCGCGATATTTCATCATTCTGTTACAAAATCTTGTGAGAATTCATGAAATATCGTGAGATTTTGTAACAGAACGATGAAATCTGGCAAGATTTTGTCAGTAAACTAAATCAATACCATGTTTTTATAATATCAATTTGATATCAGGATATGAAAACATCGTGATATTTCAGTGTATCGATATTTTTTTTTTCCACCCCTATTTTCCAAAGTGTCGGAAACGGATAACAAAACTGCTATTTGAAATGACTGCTTATCTTTTTCAGCTTTAATATCTGTATCAATATTGGTTATCCGCCACATGAGTTTTAAAATATCACTATATCGGATATCAGCCAAAATTCCAATATCGTGCATCCCTAGAGCATCTTATCGCGTCTTCCACACTCCTCTTCCAGAGTCTTCTTTCCCTTTTGTTAGTGGCAGTAAGCTTTGCTAATGCTGCTTAAAGGATGTATGGTACAACTGATGCATCCAAAGCAGAGCAATGTGGAGGCTGCACAGACACTGGGCTGCAAATGCAAGTCTTGTCTGAGTGTGTGGTTTAAACATTGTCTGGGTAGGTGATTGGCTAACTCTCATGACATTGTTGTAGATGACAAATGAAGTTAAGAGGAAGCTTAAAGCCCGGCATTAACAGTAGACAAGTCTGTCACTGAAGGGTGAAATGAAATTTCAGGGATTGTTTTGATCTATTATTGTCAATAATTGGCAAATTATGTCAGAAAATTTTATAATTTAATGGTGAATTATGAAAAGGCCGATGCTTCTGTCTTTTGCCACTGCTTAATTCAGTTGTGATAGATAGGAATGTGTGTGTTTGACTATTCACTAGACAGCTGCTTTGGGATTAGACTCAGCCCCCACGTTACCAAAGGCAGGACCTGAGTTGTGTGAGCAGGTGGTATTGGTCAGAAATCCGCCGGGATTAATCTGGCCGGATTAAGAAAACATTCCCATACGGGACTCCTAGAGTGAAGGTCATTTTAGTTTCACTGTTCAGTATTTTAGACTTTTCACCCACAACTATAGAACTGTCAAAGAAGCAACTATTTCTTCTTGCAAATTGCTTTAAAGAACCGATCTTCTGTTTCAGTTCAGGTCATTTATTTATATAACCCCAATTCACAAAAAGCCGTATCAGGGCCTTTTGCAAAGAAAGCAAACAAGTTCAGGTCAAGTCTAAGAAAGTGGAGGGGAAAATCTCCCTTTTAACAGGAAGAGACTTCTAACAGAGCCGGACTCAGGAAGGGTGGTGATACGCTTCGGCCATTTGGGGCTGTGCAAACAAGGCAGAAGCAAAAACAACCACAAAGCCAGGAGGGCAGAGATACCTGCTATATACTGTACGTATGTATGTATGCATGAATGAGAGGGGGTGCACTCTTGGCCCAGTGGTATTACTAAAAGGATATCTCTGGGTCAACTGACCCAGCTTCAACTGAAAGTCAGTAAACTTGATCAGAAAGCAAAGTTAAAGACTAATCATAAGGTTCGACTAAATACTTGGTTGGTGGTTGTCTGGACTGACGAGCAAACATCTACACTGGACCCGTCCCCTCTAGGCAGTGTTTTTTAAAGTACCCAAAAGCCATACTTGAGTAAAAGTAAAAGTACCTTACTGGAAAATAAAAGTGAAAGTCGCCTGCTACACACTCGAAAATAGAGGTACCAGTTTGTACTTAAAAGGGTACAAAGCTTGTTGCTGGGGGTGTTCCTGTGTGAAAGACATTTCTGTACCCTTCGGTCCTGGTCTGTTTTTGTACCAGTTAAAGTACAATTAAACTAATTAAAAATGATGAATAAAAGTCAATAAAATAGAGATTATGACAACAATCAAAGATGCTCATAATAAATGAATAATTATTATATAAATATTAGGCCAAACACATAATATAATGATACATATAATTATTACTGTGATTACTGTGATTATTCTGAAAATCATAATATAGTAACTATAATTATACTACTGTTTAGAAGTACTGCTTATTATAGTTATTGTACAAGCTACACACATTTTCCAATGCTCCATGTACCCTTTGGGTTGAAATGGTACAAATTTGTACGTTATACTACTTTGGACCCTTTTTCATAATTTAAAGGTACACTTCTGGGCCTCATCAAGGCCAATGTTGTACTTTTGAGAGAACATTTGTAAAAAAAATGTACAAAAAAAAAAAAAAAAAAAAAAAAAAAAAAAAAAAAAAAGACACCCTACAGGTACAGAAATGTTCCTGTCTTGTACCTCTACTTTTGAGAGTGTAGAATATTACTTGAGTAAAAGTAAAAAAGTAGCTTGTATTTACTGTACTTAAGTATCAAAAGTAAAAAGTACTGTTAATAAAACGTAATCAGAAATTTGAGTTTAACATTTTCTTTATTGCTGCTTAATTTAGTATTTAAGTTTTGTTTAATTTGCAAAGTATAAAGGAGCTTCAATACCTCCTTACATAAACCCAAACCACATACAGAAATATCTGAGACTCCTGACACCATAATGTGGCCATTAATTTGAAATTTACCTGCTGGCCGCTGCTTTCATCCGCCACACAATGGGGTCGACCAATGATGACGTCTTGCGGTCTGTTCTCCACATTTGTGTGCCCTGTATCTCCAACATCATTGGCTGCTAGTCCCACTACAACAAAACCAAGATTTTCCATTTGCTATCACGTTCCTTCTTATTTTGTAACGAGCAACGAGTATGTTTGGGTAGATGTAATGGAGTAAAAGATTTGATTTTTTTGGGGGGGGGGGGGGGGGGGGATGTAGTGAATTAGTAGTAAAGTACGAATTGAAAAAAATACTACTACTACTAAGTAACTACTTGGTTACTGTACAACACTGTCTCTAGGGCATGAGCTGAGTGGATGGACAGTTGTGCTTGAAAGTTTTCATCCTCTCCCATTAAAGAAAAGGTTAAATTCACAATAGTAATTCAAATAACAAGAAACTGAAAAAAAATTATAATAAATAAAAATTTCCTAAATTATAATTTAGTAAAATAAAATATTGAGTTTGAATTTTTGTTTAAAATAATCATTACAAAAAAACCAAACTGTTGGGTTAAAAATAGTAGAATTGGCTTTTATGCTGTGACACAGTTGTGATTTGTTTTTGAACTATTTTACTGTTCACTTTTAATTAAGACTTTATATATTGTAGATGCTGTTCTATTTACTGTAGTTTAAATTTAAATAATGACTGTCACAGCCATATGTACAGCGTTTCTAGGTTTTATTGTGTAGAATTTATACTTAACATTGTTGTTATGCTGCTGTGACAAGACAAGTTTTTATCCATCTTTTAATGGCACTAAGAACCGAACTGTCCACCATTTTGCTATTGTAAAGTGTTCATTTTAATTAATTTCCCTTGTGTGTTCGGTGCACTTACAGCTGTTTATTTTCCTTTCTTTGTTTCCAGAGGAAGATGGTCAGCCCAGAAAAACAAACACTCAGGAAGAGACTGAACAGCGCAATGAGCCAGTATCATGGTAAGATCCTCGTCCTATATTTTAATGGTCCACTGAAAATGAAACGGTTATGAAGACAGGGTTGTAGTTCAGCACCCACAGCTCATTTATGCTTTTATGACACGTCAAGCATCTAAAGATAACACAGTTAATACCACATTAACATGTAGACCTCATTCACTAAAGACAAGTGTTAACTTAAAACAACGGATGCACGATATTATCGGCTCGATATCGGCCTTAAAACTGAATATCGGACATCGGCCACTCCACCGATATTTAACCGATATTTATCCGATCAGCCCGCTGTTTCTAAAGTCTAAAAACAAAAATAAAATTGTTCTTCTTCAAAACTTCTTTTTTACAGACTTTGAAACCTCTAAAGACTAGTGGTGGGAAAAAATATCGATACACTGAAATATCGCGAAATTTCATATGCTGATATCATATTGACATTTAAGAATGCAGCATTGGTCTATTTTGCAAATGAAATCTCACAATATTTCATCGTTCCGTTACAAATTCTCGTGAGAATTCACGAAAATTTTGTAATATTTTCATATGCTAATATCATATTGACATTTAAAAATGCGGCATTGATCTATTTTGCTAACGAAATCTCACATTATTTCATCGTTCTGTCACATCTCGTGACAATTCACAAAATATTGTGAGATTTTGTAACAGAACGGTGAAATCTTGTGAGATTTTGTAAGTAAAATAGATTGACACTGCGTTTTTGAATATCAATTTGATATTGGCATATGAAAATATCGCAATATTTCAGCGTATAGATATTTTTCCACCCCCTATATTTCGAAGTATTGGAAACGGATAATAAAACTGCTATTTGACTGCTTATTTTTTCAACTTCTGCCTTGTGAGTTTTAAAAAATCGGCATATTGGATATCGGCCAAAATTGCAATATCGTGCAACCATACTTAAAACTGTAACTTTAAGGAATTTTGTGTAAGTTCTGCTGTTATCTATTCACAAAAATTGATTATTTCTTTCAAAAGTGTTTTTCCATTAATCAGTAATCACTCCCATCAACAAACTGAAGTGCTCCTCTAAGCTCTGAATTTGCTGTTCATATAAACTTCAAACGGGTCGGCTCGGTGGAGGCTGCCATGTCGTATCGCCATGTTTTTACGTTCAATAGAAGCGTGACAGTAGGAAACTACAGAAACTCACCGGAGACACTGTAGTTGTCAGCTCAGTTCTAGTTGATGCTTTTTAAAAAGTCACTGCGGTTTAGTGAGGAGGAACTGAGCGTTACACTGATGATGCGTTCATGTGCAGTCGGGCAGATGGCCGTCGGTAACAAACTAGATGTAATTTTAACCACAGAAGCCGAGAGAAAGACTGTAAAACATGGGTCAGGGAAAACAGTTCGGCATCGCCGTGACAACATAGCAGATGCGGGCTGAAGTCACTGTAACTGACAGACCACGTCTTCACATAGAGGCTTGTTTATGCCTTTGCATGCAGCGACTGTCGTCCGTCTGTCCAGTGTCACGCGAACGCAGCATAAAAAGTACGAGGGAGCTGCTTGCAATTTACATATTGTTACACAATGTCCCTTTAAAGGCTAAAACAGAAGTTTTTGAAGAAGAAGAAGAAGTTTTTTTTTTGTTTTTTTTTTAGACTTTAGAAACAGCGGGCTGATCAGTTAAATATCGATTTAAATATCTGTGGGGTGGCTGATGTCCAATACTCAGTTTTAAGGCCGATATAGGCCGATACCAATAGGGGGCGGATTATATCGTGCATTCCTAGTACCCGGTTTGAAATTTTCTTCCAAAAGGTGAACAAGACAAACCTCAGGCAGACAGGTGACGGCCATGCAAAGACCCGCCCAGATCTCTCCCTGATTTGGCTGATGTAAAATCTGTTGCATAAGATCATTTAAGACCTACCATATGAAATTTAAGACCACAACTGTCAAATTTAAGGACTTTTTCAGGTATTAAATGCAGATTTGTAAATATAAGACTTTTTAAGACCCTGCAGGAACCCTGATTGTTACACACTGTCCCTTTAACTTGTAACTTGCAGGACTTGGCTGTGTTCTTTCTGATTTCTACCTGAAGTATGCGTTTTCATGCACTTAACTCATCTTTATAGAGCACTTAAACACAACATTGGTTGAACAAAGTGCTGAATAGAGCATAAAGCCAAAATGTAAAAAAAGGAGATGAAAACTAAAAACAGGAACGATAAAGAACAATAGAATCAATAAAACGATAAAAGCTGTTAAGCGATAAAACAGGAATCTCATACTGGATCAAAGAACAGGGCATAAAAATGGGTCTTCAGGTGCTGAATGCACCTATTTTATCTAAATACTTGTGTCCACGTAAACATGGCTCACTTTTGTGAAACAGCGTTCCTGATATTCCTGTTTGGTCTCCATCAGAGTTCCAGTCCTCGTTTTCTTTGAAAGAGAGTCGACACTCTCTGTGACTTAATAATGACAAGAAATGACCTGGACTTCCATCACCTTGCTGTCCCATTTTCTGACGTTCCTTCATCCACGATGTTTTCTCTGTGACTCACTCGGTGCTCTAGCTTGACTTTGGAAAGCTTTTCACCTTTGTGAAATCCTTTCATATGTCTGATATCACACATTAGCTTGTTTTTGTCGGCATCTGTTTGCTGCATCTCCCCTTTATGGAGCTCAGGATGGAAACTGCATTTGATCTCTTCCTTCTTTTCAGATTCTCCCATGCTGCACCTTATCGGAGTTGCTATGGTGATAGCAGCACGACACATGGGTGGTGGCTTTGCAGCGCTTCCTGTCCCGACTTATTCACCCCACCCTAATCCAAACTAGCTGATGTAAGGCTCAGCAAGGAGTGGAGACCCCCCCCCCCCATCCACCTCCCCACCTCCTTCCCGGGGGAGAGGAGCTGAACTGTTCCCAGCTCTGAGCTAACTGTCTGTAAATGCATTTTCTCTGTATTATAACACTTAGTTGATTCTATAATTTTAAATGTAAAGGAAACGCATTAGTCCTTACAGTACTTAACGGCTTCCTTTAATTCACTAAGAGGAACACTCGTGTCGTGACGGTCTTTCCATCTTTCTTACTTTTCCTTTCCTTTTCAGTAACAGTCTGTTTCAGGTCAAACATTTCAAATCCAAAGTGTGAACAAGCTCTGCGGGATTTCTCCACACTTTTTCTTAACGATGCGTTCTGAATTGGATTGCAATATTTTTCTGTTTTTTTGAATGTCACATGGGTTGTTAAGTGAATTTCTTAAATGTCTGAATAATGTAGCCATTAAAACATCTGGCTGCTCATATGTCAACACTTCGCCATGGCCTGGAGAGTCTGGTCAGATTTAAAGGTCTGTGCTCCTGGAAAGTGTGAATGTTGCTGCTGATCTTTTTTTTTTTCTTTGTAGCAGTGTTGAAAGTAACAAATGCACAGGCAAGATTTTTCATTAAACGTTCAGCCGGGGTGACATGATGAGGACGGACTGTAGGGGGAACCATGCAGAGGATAATATGAACTTGCTTAGTGTCAAAGGGCTAACAGTGAATCTGGATAAATGTTAAAGGAGTCATGTCCGAAGGCAATCTACCTGATCTGAATGATTACACCCTTAAGGTGAAGTGAACAGGTGCTTTGATCTTTTGCTCAAGGACAGATGATTTCTTTTCGTTTGTGCACTTTTATAGTCACTTTTTTTTTTTTTTTTTTACTGCTTTCAAAGTGTTGAACTCAGTTGCTCATTTAGCGGCAGATGGGGGAAGAATAAAGCACCGGTAAGTCAGTTTTCTACTTATCACACGCTTATATTATTGCTTCAGTTGCAAATCTCAACAAAAGTATCACAAATTTGGCAATGGCACAAGCATGAAGCCTGGAAGCAAACTGAGCTGAAGAGAAAGACCAGTAAGTGATAAAGACAGACTAAAAGAAAGTTTCATGAAATTATCCCCAAAGTATCTTTAAGGTGCAGTGTGTAGCAAAATTAAAGGTCAGTGTCAGGAAGAAATTAATATTAAGTCTTTTAAAATGTTTCTATTTGTATCCAAACACCAAAATCGCTGAATGAACCATTTTTATCTACTTGCTTATATACATGGCAGCTGCCACCATTTTTACTACGGTGTCTCTGAATGGACAAACAGCTCTGCATGAGCTTTAAAACTGCAGTAACAGCTGCGTTTGATGACCGATTACCTTTTAGGAGAAATAACAGCACATGGACAGTAGGCTATACAGGCCCCAGTGACATGATTGTTTTAATTTGGAATTAATTATTCCCTATTAAATAATTTGGAATTAAGTTATTCTCCTTTATGTTTATGTGGAAATAATAATTCTGAATGAATGTTTACATGGAAAACATGTTTATTTAATTCCGCTTTAGATTTGGGGGTTGGGAAGGGTTCTGATTGGACGGGGGGCGGACGTGACGTATTTGCATCCATTCATGTCTATCCAGAAGTACACAGATGCCAGTTTCTGCTCCTTCTCTTCTTCTTCTTCCTCTTGTTTAACGGCGGTTGGCATGCAGCTTAAAGGTGCATTACCGCCACCTGCTGCTTTGGATTATGGAGTGTGGGCCAGATCATGTCCACATTTCCATCCCCTCACCTGACTCTATTCAGTATAACAATACACTACACACTCACCCACACACAAAAAACGGAAAAAGATCCCCCCACCCTCTTAAAAAATGAATAAATAAAATAAAACCCACAGCCTCCCATCAAACTCTGTCATAAAGCCCTGCCCCATTTAAAAACTCTTTAGAGTCCTAACCTGTGCCCTCTCTCCCATGGTTAGCAGCCCCTTTAACGTACGGGCCCCAGACCCTTCATCTTCCTCATCATTTCATCCCTCTGCACTTCGTACCCCCTACACCTTAAAACAACATGTTCCACCGATTGCACAGTCCAGTCTGGTCCCTCCCCATCAGGCTTAAGGTTTTATTCAGTGCTCTATGCCTCAGTCTCCATCTCATCAGTACAGTCTCCTCTCTCCTGTTCCCACTGCTCCCCCCCCCCTCCCGGTAACACTTTTTTGTATCTGATAAAGATGTCTCCCTCTCTTCCCTCCATCCCACCAGTTTACCCTGGACCTTTCCCACACTACACTCTTAAGTTCGGCAGAACTAATACTAGCCGCATTTCCACCTGTCCTTTCCCTAATGCTTTCTTAGCCAGCTCATCTGCCTTTTCATTCCCCCCTCCCCCCTACATGTGCCGGAACCCATAAAACCTTTACCTGCCCTCCCCGATGAACCATTGTTGTTGGTGACTGAAGGATTGAATATAGTAAATCTTGATGACTGTTGAAATGAAATGAGCTTAAACTTGCTAACAATGAATGTGAGCACACTAATGCCTTGTCCAGACCTGCTTTCTCCCCCCACCGTAACGCCCCTGCTCCTTTTTTGTTTCAACTACGACATGAAAACCACATTAACAGACTTTCACTGTAGTTTGATTGCAGCTTTGTAGCAGCAGCTCAACACCAACCTGACTCTGCCAGACGGATTTGCTCCCGCATATTCATCTGGGAACGCATCCGTTAGAGTAGTTTTGGGAAGGGGCGAAAATACTGGTTAGCTGATTAAATAAGGCATCTACCTATCACCACCTATGTTGGTGATAGACGGGCCAAATCAACCAATCATATTAACGAAGCATATGACGTACTAGCAGAGCGACGACTAAAACACAACCACAAGCCAGGCTACTCTTGCTGCTGCCGGCTCGTTAGCTCAGCAAACAGGAAACATGTCGGTAGTAATTCCGATAAAACTTGAGCGATAGCCACGCTGACGCTAGTTTCATCCGCTGAAGCGCCACGTTGTTTAGGCTGAACTGTCGCTTTTTAACCCACACCTCAAAGCCAACACTGATTGCAAATGCTCAACGCTGATTGTAGCCAGACTGTTCTGCGAGTGAAAACCTGACGCCCGCGAGATCAGGATGGTCTCAGGAGGCTAGCTCAACACTAACATCCTACTTCATTTCCGCCGGCCGGCACGAGTCCAACACTTGTTTGACATGCGCTTCAACAAGCACCGTCACAAAGGACAAGGGAAGGAGCAGGCGCAGAACTACAGGAATTAACTTGGAGTGGAAAAAAGATTTACATTACAGAGGAGTTATTTTATTTGGAATTAAAAAAAGGAATAAACCAACCACTTAGTTTGGAATAAAGTCTTATTTGGAATTATCGTTTTTACTCAGAATTATGGGTTTACATGGTCTTCCTAAAGTGGAATAAACTTTTATTTGTAATCAAAGAGGAATTAAAACTCTCATGTAAACAAATGTTACGTGCATTCACAGCTGCACCTGAGACCACTCGCAGATGGAGGAATTTTGGCCACTGACGGCCACCGTCCATTCACAACTGTGCTTGGCATTTGAGGTTATTTCTGTGCTTGTCATTACCACTAGATGTTGGTAATTCCTACACACTGCACCTGTAAGTTATCGGCATTAAAAAAGCTGGTTAAATTCTCCAAATCCCCTTCAGTTCAGTTTAATTTTATATAGCTTTGTATAAACTAGATAAAAGGAGGACAGATGGGTGAGCGTGAGCACCCAGGGACTAGGCTTCCCTTTTGTGGCTTTTTCTTACAATTTGTAAAAGATCAACCTTAGTAACAAAATATTTTGAACTGTATCTTTTAATAATAATCCTTCTGATAGGATGATGTGACAGCGTTATAAAAACACAAAAGGTTAAGCACCTGATGTGGGTTTTTGTGTGTGTGTGTGTGTGTGTAATATTTGTAGTTTCACATCACAGCTTTGTGCAAATGCAGTCAAATTCTGCAACTCTCATCCTAGACCTCATGACGCTTTCCAACAAAGTCCAGGAAAGTACTGCAGAAGATGTAGACCTCACACGAGGAAACTGCTTTCCTTTGGTCAGAGGAAAGCCGTGGACACAGTCACACAACAGCTCTTTCCTGAACTCAAAAGCTTACACGAAAAAAAGTGTAGCGAGGGATTTAGTCCATTTTATAAAAATGAAAAACAAACCCTGATCCTTCATGGTTGGGGCAGCGTTTTCATGCCTTTCAGACCTGTGTTTGGGGTTTACCCCTGTAAATATCACTCGCATTACTTTGCCATATCAATAAGCAGCTCATGTCATCATCTCAAACTCTTGTGTTACGAAGGCATGAGAATTGATGTTGTGATATCCACACAAATAACAGGATGCTATTAATGTGGATGGTGGACAAAAGCAAGACACAAAAAGCTTGTGAGATTTTTATCCGTCTCTTTCTACTGTTTGTTTTTTATGTATAGATGTGAGTTGTCAAAGACTGATGTAGCAGGAAGGCATTATTATGAAACATGGCTCTGTGTTACAATATAGCAAAGTTTACACTGCAACGCTTCAAAGAAACCTGATGTGAAGCAGTGCAGTAAGTAAATCAACTTGTTTTGTAATTTTGTGTAAGAGATTCAGAAAATCTTGGAGGATTTGTACCTCATTTAAATGTGATCCCATTGATTTGTGAAGTTAAATGTGCCATTTGTTTGTGTGCAATGTTGGACTGCCACTAACCTCAAATGAGGAATTTAAAGGGACCATTGTAGTGTTAAATGCATGCCCAGACCAGTTACTGTGTATTTGTGCATTTCAAAGCTTGATTTGTCAGACATAGGTGGTGCAGAGCAAAATTTAAGAGCTTCTTCTTTGGAAATGGTATAAATCACAAGTTTAATTACACTATGATACATCAGTTTGATGGATGACATTTTGATGTTTGCAGGTATAAATTCTGCTGCAAGTTTCAATTCAGCTTGATTTAGGAGCCAGAGATTATGAAACCATGTAGCGTTGTACCGATACTGACATTGGAAATACTCATCAATCCAGTCAAAACTAAGGAGATTGGGATCAGCGAGTACTTTTGCCAAAACACCATTCGATACCACAGAAACCTAATTTTCTCTCCCCCGTCCAACACCACCTCACAGATACGGGAAGTTACACGATCTTATGTGACAATTGTTTTGATTCAGTAGACTGAGAAGCAGCTGCACGCGAGTCACTCTTGTGCTAACATTTAGCATTGGCGTTATGTCAGCAATCTGGCGTTATTGCTCTTTAGAAAGTCCCTCTAGCAAAATGGCGACATCCCCAACAGACTGCGAGAGGCGAGAACTTTGTTCTTGTTGTCGATGCCGCAAGAGCAAGAAAAGTTTGTTTTGGTCCAGTTGGTGCATACTCCACGAGAATCTTCACCTGCGATTACGGTGTGTTCAGACCAAACGCGATTTGGGCATAAGGTTTACATTCAAAGTCAATGGCCAACGCGCATCTAGGAGGCGTCGAGCGCGGCTTGGCTGGACACCCCTCGACGTGTCGGGGGTGTCAAGACGCTGGAAATCAAGCGTCTGACTTTTTACTGACACAGCGTCCAACTTTGGGTGTCAGCCGCGTTTTTGGCGCCCAAATCGCGTTTGGTCTAAACACACCGTTACAGTCGGGGGGGGGGGGGGGGGGGGGGTTGTTACTTTGTCGACCCAGCTATTTTACATTTAGCTTGAAAAGCACTCAGAGCATAGACCTCTGCCAAGCAGCTCACTGCTGCTCATAAGTTTCATTTCTGGATCCTAACATCATGTGCGCAGTCCCGCTGCTGCACTCTTCTGCCATAAGGGGGCACTCACGCCTCATCAACAGCCTTTCCAACATGGCCGATCTCACAATGATAAAGAATCCATTAAAATAGTCCTGGATCCCGAAGGTGATCCGGATCACCACCAATATTAAATGGGTTCATCCTTGGATTGAGGCCCATGGCTGGTGAAAGTTTCATGTCAGTCCGTCCAGTGCTTTTGCCATAAAGTTACGGACGGACAGACAAACCAACACTACCAAAAACATTACCTCCTTGGTGGAGGTAATGAATAACTTCATCTGTGGCAGGGTGGGGTTGTGAACGCCCTAATATTAGGGTATTTAAATGCTTGTCCCATCTAGGACGGGGCCGTGACTTTGCAGCCGACTATCTGTTGCAACGTCTAAACCAGATATGAACACAGAGGGTGTTTTGAATGCGCACAATGGCAAAAATGCAAGGAAACATTTCCGGAGGAAAAGAGGAAAATAAAGTATCTTGACAGAACGAGTCAAGATATAAGACTGTCTTTTACTGGCTGGATTGAGCTCACAGTACAGGTACGATGCAAGATGGATGGAAGTGTAGCCGTGGATGGGGGGTGTCACTGAGAAAACTGCTAAAAGTTACGTTGTGGGTCTTTAACTCTTTCAGTTTCTAACATAAACGTTGCACTCGCCACAGTCCCGTTCGGTTTTGCTTCCGCCTGCTTGGTGACATGGTGACGAGGGTTTCACGCTCAAAATGTTTAAGAAAACAACTGAGACTGCGCAGAGTTGTCGGACCCCTGCAGCGAGAATCAAGATCGTCCAAGTCTTGTTCTTATTTAGTCACAGACAAAATGGTTTTAGAACGTAGTAACAGTGACCGAAGCTGTGCAGTCTGGATTTATCATCGCTACAGAATCACTGCTTCCATTTTGGATTGATGATGTCAAATTGTTGACCACCGGATTGATGTATCAGTGGGGAGATGTGCTCGGCAGCACGGGTTTCATTAAAACTAAGAGCCAATAAGCAGCCTGGAAATCAGCCTGCTAGAAGGAATAATCAACGTAATCAGGTAGACAAAAACTGCAGAGCAATATTAATGTAGCTCTGGGAATGCTGGAACCTTCCAGTATGGCTGTCACCAGACAGAAGTTAATCCAGTATTACTCAATGGGCAAGTGTTGAAACAGTCACTCACTGTTTTGACTATTTTCTCAGATCATCTGTCAGAGATTTATTTTCCCTCAGTTTATTAGGACACTGACTTTCAAAGGGACGTTCTCAAGCTTATTTTTTTTGTGGAATAACTCAACGGAGGAGACTTCAATTTTCTCATTTAGTCTTTGACTCAATTAGTCTTTAGTGAGGACTTGGGTCACAGATTTATAAGTTCAATTATTTTACTTGAAGAAAAATCCAGTTAGTTTTTTTTTTTTCTTCACACAAGTCACATTAAGCTTTAATATCCCCTCGTTCAAACTTTCAGGTTATGTTTAATTCTCTCAGGGAAACCTTCCAATAGCTATTTTCTTCCATTCAGGTGTCTTTTGACCCACTGTCCAAGCACAACTTGTCCACAAGACATTGGACAGGTTTCTTCCCGCCTCAGCTTGTTCCAACATCAAAAAGCAGCTGGTGGTCATGGAAACCAGTAAATGTAAAGAATTAAAAAGTAAAGATGTGTTTGGTCATACAATCCCTCTGTTTTTCCTTCAGTTTTTACTCAAGTCTTCCAGAAAGCAAAGCTCGCGCGGTCTGACAAAGCAGACACTTGTTTAATTTCCATTGTTAAGGCAACATTAAGAATCCAACAAGCAGATCAGCAGCTCACTGCCAAACAGGTGATGGTCTCTTGGATGAATTCCTACTTTGAGGAAGAGATCCAACATTGTAGGTCAAATGATGTCATGTCCATTACAGCCATCTATTATTTAGTGGTAGTTAAAAGCATTAGCCTGCTGTGGTCTTGTCTTTATTTGTCAAAGAAGTTGGGGAAAGATTTAACATCTCAACAGTGTGGATTAAATGTACTGAGCCTCGATTTAAGAAACTTGCATTTAAATCTCATAATTGATCGTTTTTGTTCATCTTTAAAACATTTCTAAACTTGTTATATTTGCATTAAAGTAATTTATATCTTAAAGCTTTCATTTGTATCAAATATACAGTTAAAGTTGTAATTCACCTATAAATGATCAGGTAATTAAACGCATATAAATATATAATTTCTGCATCAACGCATTTCAGATGACGTGTTGCAGAAAGTGTGTCATGAGCTGTGGTATGCTGAGTATACAGCTGACTCACCTGATCACCTGCGGAGTGATCTCACTGTTTTCCAGGTTTATTGCTATGTGTCAGGATTGCACACAAAGCGAGGTCGAGCCATTACTGTGAGAATTTTCCACAGAACCTGGATGAGACGCTTGTTTCTTTTGGGCTTCACGTCTGTGTTGTCATTAAATGAAAAGAAAATGGCGTCATGGTTGGAAGTGATTTAATGAGGAGCTCCACACCTCGGCCTCAACAGCCTCTAAGATGAGCAGGTCTGTCGCGCTCCACAGTTGTAACTGTTGTGTTTTAACCTTCTTCCCCTCACATAACTTTCCATTCATGCAAGGATGTGTTTAAGTCATTATAATCGGTGTTTCTGATCCCATGTTTGTAAATAAATAACATGATCATTAAAGTGTTTTTCTATTAAGAAATATTTTGGTTTTCGTTGTTCTTTGTGTCAGTTCTTGAGGTGGTTTTCAGATAGTTGGTCAGGAGCCTAAACTCTCTCCTTAATGGTAAAAACTTGTTTTTTCATCACCTGGTCAATTTTGAAATTCTTGTTTTTTTTCCCTTCCAACATGTTTTCTTTCAGACTAGTGTAAAAAATGTCAAAAATAAACATTTTAGGAATTTATTACATGATACTTTGTCCGATGCACCCAAATCCCCTCAAAATGCAGCTAAAGTTGGTGTTTTTAAATGAGCTCATGAGCTGATTCCAGCTCATGAATCTGGTTGGATCTGATGTCTGTAAATAGTGTTATAGAGCAAAAATGTGGAGAGTTTTACAATCCAAAACTTAAAAGGCTGTTTTCTCAAGATGAGTTTTCTTTTTTTTTTTTTTTTTTTTTACTCATTCCAGGATAAAAAAGAAAAAAAAAATCTCCACTTCAGGAGCACTTACAGAAACCAAATTTTCACGTTTTGCTCCTGAATGTATTCTGAAAGTTTTTACCGAAGGATTTTTTGATATCTCATTCACATACTGATTTATAGAACATTTCATCCCAAAAATTTGCCAAAAAAGATTTTTCTGGTTGTATATTCTAAGTTGTGAAATGATAAATAGAAATATCCCAAATCCCGTCTGTAAAAACTTTTGACTTTAATATGTGAACAAAATTAAAAGAAACTTTAAACCTGGCTTAATCCTGTGCTTTAGATTTTTTTTCCTAGAAATGTATGCAAGATGTATGCTAGAGAACCTCAGGGCTGCAGAGACTTACTGTTTTTAAGAGGCTTTAACTTTTTAGCTTAACTTTTAACTAATTATTTCTCATTTTAGTATATTTCATTTTCTTTCTTCTTACACTACTCACAAAAAGTTAGGGATATTTGGGTTTTTGTATGATGTCAGAATAAACCTAAAATCCACAACAAGCTTTATAGGTGAACTGAATTAGGCTTTCTCTAAACTTTTCAATGCACATGTACACTGTTCAATGGTTAAATATCTATTGTACATCATTCTGTTCTCCAAAAACTGAAAGTTGAATATCCCTTTTTGTGAGTAGTGTATTTTAAATTATACCTGTTCATGTAGCTTTCTTTGTTCTGTTTTCATTGTTATATTTTACTAAGTACATTGTTTTTATAAACTTTATTAATACTTCTATACTTGTTGCTCTCTTTACATATTAGCATTTTTAGCTCCAGTGTTTTCCTCATGGGAATCCTCCACGCTGGGAGCTTTGCCTGCTCCATCTGCGGGGTTGTTGCCATGGGGATCATCTAGGTCGAGGTTGTTGGGGGTCCTGCATTGCAGTCTTGTGGTTGTGGTGTGGACCCTGGCCTACCTTTGACATATGCATTTTGTGTGTGTGCGTGTGTGTCATTAGTTAAAGGTACAGTATGTAAGAATTACTTGCATCTCGTGGTAAAGATGGGTATATGGAAGAAAAGATCCTTTCTTTCAAATGACTATATTTCAAGCACTGTTGTGAATGTACGGTGGCTGTTGGTGCCAAAATTCTCCCAGCCATAAAGATGTTTTCATCTGTGAGTGGATCCACTGGTCTCAGGTGACTGAGCTATGAGAAACTACTTTATTTGTCTCTTAAGGCATTACTGATCCCAAACAGTGCTTTAACTCCCATTAAACAAAGCTGGTACTGCAGTTTTAAAGTTTTGTCCTTTCAGGAACACTGTAGTAAAAATGGTGGAACAAATATGGCAGCCTTCATATGTGCACCACCCAGCAAGTGGATATAAATGACTCATTCTAAGAACATAAACATGTTACAGCTATTCCAGTGCAGCGATTACACATCAATAGAAACAGAGTTTTGAATCATATATTACAGTTTTCTGCCATTGACCTTTGATTTTTTACATGCTGTACCTTTAATATGTTATAAAGTGATCCCTGAGTGATTGACAAACCGGTGAGAGGCTGACCGAAACTGACATGGACCTAAGTTTCGCTCTGGGTTCACACTCTCCATACCTTCTCCTCACCAGATTGCTGTTAGTCAGATATCTTTAAAGTTTCTTCGTTTCTAAGTCTTGCTGAGCTTTACTAATCCTCTACTAAGGTGTCCACAGATATCCCAAATCCAAGTCCTGCCAAGCTGCAGTCCTAAGCCACCTTGGAGATCAAGACAGCACGCAAGATTCAAGCACAGGCCTTCAAAGCCAAGCTGCACCGAACTCTGGAGTCACTGCGAAGAAATCCATGTTAACTGACACCAGGCTTTAGAGTCTGCTTCTGGTCCTCAATCAGCAACACCCGCAAAAAGATTCCCAAAACCTTCACGCTTACAATCAAAAGATAAACCAATATGATTTATACAACACAGTGTATTGTACCAGTCTGGTGGCTCATTTACACTGGACAAGCTTCTGGTACTCCTGATCTGACCTTCTGATTTTCACAGTAAAATGATTTTTATTTTTACATAAACATATTTGCATTCAGGTAGCAGTTACTTTACAGATGTGGGTGCCATAAAGAAACTGTAACAGACAACAAACCAAGGTTAGCCAAATGGTTCACTAATGAGTGTATTGTCTAAAAATGTATACTGTATAAGAACATTATATAAACTCTGCTGATTATTCCACCTCCACTGTGAGGAATCTGATACTACGGGGGTGGAATAATTTCACTGGTGTCCATTTGGTCTGTGGACTTTTCCTTTGCTGTTACACGATACATCCGAAGCTTTTTAAAAATGTGAATATGACCTCAAAATGCCCAGTTTTTCCTCAATGATCTAAACCCAACTCAACAAATAGACAACCTCTGTTTATGAGGTTATATTTCTTTAGAGACATGATTATATCCTTTTGTTGTGAATGATGTGACTTAATGTAAATTGCTAAATATTTTCTGATTATGAAAATATATTGCATGTTTCCAAACTTGTGACAAAATGACATGTGGAAGACCAGAGAAGCTCAGTAGATGGCAGCAGATCAGTTTTATACTGCAGTTGATGAAAGCTGGTGTCATCCTTTACAGTTCAGCTTTCAGTGAAAATCAATCACATTTAAAGTCTGTCTCAAGGGAATTCTGCAATTTTCTTCTAAACACATTACAAAGGTCATAAATGTATTGTTACAAACATGTGAAAAGCCTCCCAACCATAAAAGGAATAGTTCACCCACAGAATGATGTAACTTTATTTTCCACTCCCCCTCATAGTGAGCAAGACTCTGGAGCACTTTTTCAATATCTCAAATGCAGCTGGTGATCAGGAAGGGTTCTCGTTTTCCCCAAGCTTTCATATAATGGAGTTCGATTGTGTCTGAGCCAAAAAGGTCCATAAAAGTCCACAAAAACTTGTCAATATTCCTCCATACTGCTCGTCCAATGTAATCCAAGTGTCCTGAGTGGGTAACGTCCAGAATTTACTCAAAACTACGCCATTTAATATATTTTTAGAGCCTAAACAGTAGTACATCGCATCTCCTGCGAGCATGCCGATGCACGTTCATGAAACTACGGAAGCCACGGCAGACGAGATCGCACGTTCTCTTTCTTTCTTTGTTTTAAATCAATATCCAACTTCTCTTGGACCCTCTTGTGTTTGTCCCGGATTGTCTGCAGCTCTGTCGCTCTTAGCACAATGCAAACGGCAAATTTATTCTTCTACGCTTGTATTACCGGCAGAGTAGGCTCTGAACGCCGAGGCTTCCGTAGTTTCGTGAACGCGCATGCGTGCTTCGCGAAAGTAAGATATACTAATGTTTAGGCTCTAAAAATATACTAAATGATGTCGTTTGGAGTAAATTCTGGATGCTACCCACTCAGGACACTTGGATTACATTGGACGAGCAGTATGGAGGAATATTGACGAGTTTTTGTGGACTTTTATGGACCTTTTTGGCTCGGTCCCCAGCGAACTCCATTATATGAAAACTGGGGGAAAAAGAGGAGCCTTCCTGATCACCCGCTGCATTTGAGATTTTAAAAAAGTGCTTAAAAATTAAAAAAGAAAAGAACAAAGATTCACTTTTCATGTTGGAGGATCAAATAGAGTTGCAAATAGCAGTTCTAGTGTTGATGTACTCTCTTTTCTTCTTTTTTTCATTACCGTCTTTGGTATACTGTCCCGTACCATTGTTGGTACATTATCTGTTACCTTTGTGATTTACTGTTTTCTCTAATTATCGTTAATATGTGTGATGAGTTGTTACCATTGTTGGTATGGATTATTGTCGTAATGTAATGGTTATTGTTGCCTATGGTAACGCTTCTAACCTAGTAATTTGAGTAGCTTCTATGGTTTATTGCTCCAAATGTGGTCAATAGTTTGCTTTTTCTTATTGGTTTGAAGGAAGCATAACTTTTGATTTGAGTTTCATAGAGAAATGGGGGTGGGATTTAATAAGTTCGCTTCTTCCCACTCCCTTTCAGGCAGGTTTAACATACTTGTTTGTTTTGTGATATAGTGATGGACACGATTGTTGTGTTTTTTTTGTTTTTTTGTGATTGGCCATGTAAGTGGTCATTCTTTTATGTTCTATGGAATATGTGGATGTACTGCCTGAAATGAATGAATAAATACAATACAATACAATACAAATAGAGCTACAAAATGTAAAAAGAAGTAACAGGACCAAGTGACAAAATTAGAGAGATGGCTTTGTGTTGAAAACTGGATGAAAAAGGATTGACCAGCATACTACAGTCCAGCATCTACTTTATCCTCCTTCATAGAATAGTCGAGGCAGCTAATTTGTTAGCCTACAGTGGAAAAGCTCTCTTGCAAGTTTTCAGTTGCTTCACAGAAGTCATACCAGCAGGCGACCGTGCGCTACTTTCAGCTGTATTTTCTGAGGGTTTTTCCTCATGTTTCAAAATCTATTTCAGCTAATTTATCCAGGAGGTTGATGTCCTCCCTCAGACAGAGCAGAACGAAGTTATAGCAGTATCTTGTTGTGATTTAACTTACTGGTATCAATAAGGAAACAGACTTATGCATCGTTCTGTACCTCATCCCCTGATGGGACACAAACTTCTGCAAGATGTTATTTTTCACATTCTGGATTTTCCACGGCTTCAGTAGGGGATAATGTACTCAAACAGCAAGGCACCAGAGGCTCTACTCTGTTGTCTGAATTCAATTAGCACATCATTAGATGTGCCACACAGTGGAGCTTTAAAGACCCACAACATAACTTTGACCTTAAAAATATGCGTTTTTGACTCACTTTGACAGCACACCAGCATTCACACATTTTTGAGCTGTGACTGTCCTGTGGTGTCCCAAGGCTGAAAAACCGCACGATACAACTGTGGCAAGAAATGCAATGAGGGCCTGGGCAGGATTCGATCCCACAGACTCCTGGGTGAAAGTGATGATTGCGCATGATCTATCGGAGGCATAGTGACAGGACCCCACACCGTCACATCTCTTCCCCTCTTTCCACAAGCACGTCCTCGTGTTTCACACAGGCTGACACCAATTTCGAATCCATCGACTGTTTACCAGCATCATTCTGGTGTTGTCAGCAGGATCCGACAACGCCAGAATTTCCATAGCAAGGTACGCAAAAAGGGCCCAGGAGGGATTTGATCCCACAGACTCCTGAGAGTCATGCACGCTTACCAGTCAGTCAAAGGGATATCCCTGTGGCCAAGTAGCCAGGGTGCATGATCTACCCTGTGTCCACCAGGGGGTCTGGGTTGGGTCAGATTGGTTCACATTTATTTGCGTCTCCACAGATAAAAATTGGGACGGGTACCCTTATATCCGACCTGATCCGGCCTATTTTTTGGTACTGATCTAACCGATCCGGACCAAAGAGGTGGAGCTTAATACATTGCAATCCATTGATTGGTTGAAAAAATACATCACTTCCCGCATGACCCAGCTTAAAAACAAAGCAGGGGGGACTCCTTTGTTTCTGTGACATGTGGTGTGGTGCTTTGGTTAAAGGAGCCCTATCATGAAAAATGGACTTTTAAGAGCTTTTCAGCATGTCAGTGTGTTATTTCCTCATCAAGAAATGATTTAAATCGTTATTTTTCTTCATTCATGCATATTTGAGTAATCTACATGAATATTTAAACCAAGCGCTACCTCCCTGCAAACGGCTGACTACCCACCGCGTTACGTATGAACGTGGCACCAATCACGAAAGTCCAAATGCGCACGCTCAGTATCGTAGCAAGACGCCCTCTGTTGAACAGAAACTCAGAGAATCATATACACACTCTCTGAGGAAGAAACTAACACCTGCAGGAAGATTTCCTCAGAGACAAGCAGCCATCAGCTAACAGACGTTTGATCCAGAGTTCAGGAGAATTTTCTTCCTTTTTTTCTTCTTTTTTTTAAGCTCTAGAGGACAGCAAGTTGGGGGAAATGCAGTTACGTTCAGCGTGGTTATGTTCAGCGTGGGAGTTTATTTGTTGTACCTACTGGATGAATCGACTTGCCAGAAGTGGTTGGATTTTAACTTCAGGAGCAGGGAAAAAAAACTCAACTTTGTGTGTGAACTTCACTCCTGACAACTTCATGAATCTCGGGCAGTAAAGTGTTTTTTTCTCTGGGATTACTTCTGAAACCTGACGCAGTTCCTGCTATAAAAACGCGCATGGACAGACAACAACACTGGTGAGTCAACACATCTCTCAGCTCAGCGCTAACTGTTAGGCTATGATTTGTTCGCTAATTTACTTACTTGTCAGGGGTCTCTGTGGTACTTCTGTGGTACTGTGTGTACTTCAAACTCCATATCAGACTCTGGGTCGAGCACATACAGCTCCATAACAGGCTGCTCTGTTTTATCCCGTCGATCGGAGGAATTATCCATCAATGTTTACTACTAACATCCACGTGAGAGCTGCCGGTGCCGGTGCTACAGACAATTCTGTGACCCTTCAGAATAAGTGTCTCTTCCGGGGCGACGTCATGAAATGGGCGTAAAACATGCTGCAATTGGTCGAGAGCTCCGCGGTTCAGTACAGTCAGCCACCTTACTTCCGTGTTGGAAATTAGATGCATCGAAAAACTAATATTTAACACCAAATTAGTTTCTATAGTAACGATGGGAACATATCTAGCTTATAAATGCCTATATTTGACTTTTGGAACATTTGAAAAGCATGATACAGCTCCTTTAAAAGATGTTGCGCTGCGATGATGTCACACGATCACGTAGCAGCGCTATCCGGTTAATACTCCGCCTCCAAGGTAAGGGGACAGTTTGCAACGTGAAATCAACACATCCGTACCAAAACCCACCCGACCCGGCCCAGCCTGACCAGACCCAGACTCGTGGGTGGAAACGTGGCTTTAGTGACAGGGCCCCACACTGCCAAACAACTTTTCCATCCGCGATGCGGCCGTGACGTTGTAGATGACTATTTGTGTGAGGAATTAGGGTGCATTCACACCAGGAAAGCCTCGGGATTTGGTCCGATTGGGCAGAGATTTCTGAAAAATTTTGCACTTTTCTTTGCTCTGGTTCACGTTCAAACTGCAGTAACTAAAGCTGGCGGCACACTACACGATCATTTGCCCGATTTTACCAACGATTGTCAGTCGGGCGTAGTCGGCTCCAGTTGGTGCTAGTTGGGTTCAGTCTGCATCGCCAGTCGGCAGAAAAATCTGTTGGTGTGTCCGGGGAAGCGACTCAGATCTCCAAGTGTGTTACAGAAACCGACCCGACGCAACTTCAGTCCAAGTCAATGAAACATGTTTGAAAACTAGAGGCAAATACACCCGACTGGGACCTGCTGCAGCCGCATGTGCAAAGTACTGCATGGATTTCCTACTGAAACCCAGCACACGATCAATTCTTGACAATGTCATGTGCACAATAATTTTCAGATGCAATCTATGCATATGCATGGATCTAAGTAGGTAAATTTCCTTTTTACATCCCAGTTAACGTGGAATAGAGCGCAGATGTTGGAGTACCTGCATCGGGGATTCTCCTCTCTGCATGTTTAGAAAGACAAAATATGACGATGGAAGTGAAGAAAAATAAAAATTTAACTGAGAACGAACTTGAAACTGTTTAGGGGCAAAAAATGTGTTCTACCCCGGCATTACATGCAAACAGAGGAGAGGTGGTGAGCTGAGAGTGTGTGACGCTGCTGTGGAGTCAGACTGATGGCTCCCAAGGTTATTACATATTTGTGAAACATATTTGTTTATAGGCTCCAGCAGCCTCCTCACTGCCCGATGTCACTTTAAATATTGTATCTATTAGCCGACACAATTTATCATTGTACCAGCAGGTGCAGGCACAGCTGTCGTACGCTGTCGACAAACATCACTTCCATTAGGTGCGCTGGGTGTCTGTGCTGGATAGTCCGATAGTTTGCAAGTGAACCGAGACCCTCGGCTTTCAGGTGGACCAGAGTACGGTCCGTTTGCAGACTGATCAAACAGCCACAGTGTGAATGCACCCTTAGTCATCGCTGACTTGCCATTCATCAGCTCAACCATCAAACCTCATAAATATTTTAAAAGCATTAACATCAGCTTCTTTTTGATGGCTTGGTGAGAATTTCTGAAAATAACCAAGTTTCCTGTTCGTCCATGCAATCTTACACCCATCTGGAACAGCCCTGACATCTTGCTAGACAAACAAACAAACAAAAAACTACAGAACATAAAAGAAAAATGAAAATTTCTTGTCATTTGATATTCTCACTTTACAATATGGAATCAGCAGCACAACATGCTTTGAACCTATTGAGTTTTGAATCTATTGAATTTTGACATTTGTGCGGTCCTGCCTTGTTTTACGCCCTGCGTGACATATTCAAAGTATGAAGCTTGAAAACTACCAGAACCTCCATAAATGAGTGTGACAGTGTGGGGTCCTGTCACTACGCCTCTGATAGATCATGTGCTGTGGCTACTTGGCCACAGGGATATCCCTTTGGCTGACTGATTAGCACGCATGACTCTCATCCGGTAGTCTGGGGATTAAATCCCGCCCGGGCCCTCCGTTTGTGTACCTTGCCACATTCCTAACCAGTCAGCCACAGGGACATCCCAGTGGCTAAGTAGCCACGGCGCATGATCTATCGGAGGCATAGTGACAGGACCCCACGCTGTCACATGAGGTTAAAATGTTGGATTCAGTTCACCACTGTCAAGGCACCTGCAGTAAATGCCCAAAATAAGCTTCTCTCGATTAGAAAAATGCCAAATTTGGACTGCTAAAATGCATAAGGCTAACAAGTTTGTCCCGTTTCAGAAGATGGCGATGCAACACGGCAGCCCTTTGCAACCTTTGGTTTGCACCGCCACCTGTGTATTTATAAACTCATTCTAAGCTACGAAAACGTTTTCATGGGATGTGATTGTGATTAGACTTCGGTAAAATACCTGCTAATGAAAGCAATACTCGATTTTTTGCACATTAAATGCCAAATTACTTACACACTGGACCTTTACGCCATTTGGAGCTGTATTGCAGCTATAGAGATTAAATGAATATATATATATATATATATATATATATATATATATATATATATATATATATATTTTTTTTTTTAATTGTCTGATCCAGCTAAAATTAGGATCCTCTAGCAGTACCTCAGATTTAGACTATACTTTTCATTTCAGTGAAGTTTATTTCATTCATTTCAGAGAATAATTTACAAAGAAAATTTTACAGTGCAAATACAACTGTTACTCATAACACATTCAATGACTGAAAAAGGACCAAGAAAATATTAGCATCATTATCACAATTTTTTTTTTCACATTCATGCAGTCACTATCTTCATTGTAAAGTCTGTATAATTTCTTTCTTTCTTTTTTTTTTCTGCCATGCCTCTGATGGGCCAGTATTTACTGTTGTGTTAACCCGTTAATGCCCGGTGGATCTTATCTGATATACTGTATTTTCTTGGATCAAGTGCAGGGATTCAATCCTGGTCCTTGAAGGCCGGTGTGCTGCTTGTTTTGTAGGATGGGAGGGAGGACAGGATGTTAGCAAAATGTATGTCTGTGCGTCTTGCAGCTGTTATCCACGCCATCCATCTCGTCCGGGTTATTTCAGACTCAAGACTTCCTTGACTTTGTTTCCATGTTGGAAACGAAAAAAAAAAGAGCCTGTTTTCAATTTGTTTTTCAGATCGATCACGTGCACAAACACTGCAACTCACAACACAGCAAGTTTTTCCCATGTTGCGTACCAAGCACAACTTCAAACAATGGCCTCAGAAAATGGAGAATCCTCTGCCCCCTGGTGGACACCTTTGGCACTACAAGAACGCTGACAATGCAACTTTTACAGTACATTTATACAATTTTTGTTTTCCTTTTTACATATTGTTAAAGAGCCAAAGTTAGACTTCAGATTGTCAAAATGTGAGCCATTTAATTTTGTGTGGATCAGGCATTAGAGGGTTAAGATAACCATCAGAATGAGAGGCAGTCTTTATTGAGTACAAGTGGAAAGGAAATCATGTTTTTGTGTTCATGTTTCTGAACACAAAAGCATGAAATCATGTTTATGTTTTGACATAAAACCACAGAGGTCAAAAGTTGTGACACTTAAACACCACAGAAAATCTCTCTTATTTATCTTTGCTTGACAGTCATATTTTATTTCTCCAAAAAGGAAAAAAAAAAATCCTCTATGTTTACCTCTTGGTTGTGTTTTCTTAGTTTGTAGCATTTTGTGTTGTGTACATATTGTCAAATTTCTGCACATCTTTCCCTGATTCTTTTTTTTTTCTTTCGTAAGTCGTCTACTTACAGGAGCTATTTTCTCTTATTGCAATGTATAGATTGTTACATCTGCCACTGCAGAGATCAGCCTGCTTGTGCTCCGGCTATCATGCTGACAGTTATTATTATTATTATTTTTACAATAAACACAAGTTTTAAACCCAGTCCCTCTTCTGAAGGATTTTTCCAGAAACTTTTTGGGTTCTTGCAGCTCCTACTCAAACACCTGCAGGAGTTAAACGACACACTTTGTGGATCTACTGTACAAATAATTTTGTACAAATATTTACACTTTTGTCTTACATGCATGCCACCGCGTGCACAAGGTTTATTGACTCAACCTAATTTCACTACAGTGAGGATCAAAGGAGTAAGATGTCGTTGAAAAGGAATTAAGTGACATCTTTCCTAATCATTTTTCTCTTAGTGCAAATGCTTCTGAATGAGCAGCAGTACTTCGACTCATTCACTGTTGTCCCGCATTTGTTCAGTCCAAAGGCCGGGAGAGTTGGGGCCTTTTGGAGCACGTATTCCAGGCCTCATCCCAATCCTGGTTTTAGTTTGTGGGACTGCTCCGCCTTCATGGGCCTGTTGGATCCTAAAAGCCTCTCTGAGGTTCTGAGCTCGGACCTCCTTGCTTTGTATCTCTTCTACCACTCGACTGGGGAACCAGCCCCTTTCGCCATCGTGGAGCCTTTCAGCCATCATCCAACCTGGAATATATACGACATAACGAGGTTGTATGACAGTGGAAAGAGAAAAATGGTGGATTGTAAACATATTTTTAAAAGGAGACAATTAGTTTTATCTTCCATCTGCTGTACACACCATCATTTGTTCGCTCCAGGAGGTTCAAGACATCGGCCATCTCAATGGAGAGCTCATCTGGCTCTTGAGCCGAGTATGACTGAATACACTGCACCTGTGGAGAGTCTGGTAAACATTACAGATAGCTGTGAGTTCATGTTTCAACAGAAACTTCAGGTAATGCGTGATTTTCTCTAACCTGGCTGGTGGGAACTAGTCGACATGAAGCGTGTGCGTCTGTTAGGACAGAGTGCGCACATCCATCGAAGCTTGTCACTCCTGCAACATGAATGTCGGATAAAAATAATGTTAGAGAAGCAGTTGTTGGTGGCAGACCTGTAAAACCAGCAGCTGTACGCACATGTCAATGATCATCAGGGGATAATAAAATATTTGAA
Source organism: Atherinomorus stipes (assembly GCA_023101725.1). Taxonomy (NCBI): domain Eukaryota; kingdom Metazoa; phylum Chordata; class Actinopteri; order Atheriniformes; family Atherinidae; genus Atherinomorus; species Atherinomorus stipes. The sequence continues at coordinate 103,254 of JALJCO010006646.1, forward strand.
TATTTTGTCTAATCTTTGTTTTGTTTTTATGGTGCAACTGGTTTGTTTCAGCAGTTATCAAATATAAATCTGTAATATCTATAAAATAACTACCTTGAGGAATGTAAAAAATAAACACTTTTTAAATATTTTTGTGAGGAAAACCAACATCTAAATGTGTGAAAGAATTTAAGGAAAAAGAAGGTAGAATATTAAAGAGTGAATTAGGGATGCACAATGTTGGATTTTTAACCGATATCCAATATACCGATATTTTAGGACTCATTTGGCCAATAATCGATACCAATATTAAAGCTGAAAATGATGCAATTTTCATTCCTTGTGCTAAATTAAAAAAAATACTAATATACTGCATCTGCTTTAGATCCATAGTTGCAGGAGACGTCATAATGTTGCATGGTGGGCGTGGCCTTATAAAGTTCCCATGCCCCACAAATAAAAAAAAAAAAGAAACAAATGCATGTTCGTCTGTGGTTTTTCACCAAACAGCACCTGTTATGTTTCAGTTTATTATATCGGTGGAATAGCCGTTATCCGAATCTCGGCCGATACCGATATCTGGCCAATAATATCCTTCGCCTCGATAGTAAATAGCAGAGGATCTTCGTGCAAAAAGTTGTATAAGAAATAATCAAATAATGTATTCTTTAAAATCTAATCTAAGTTCTTGAGCAAATTTACTGCTACTTTTTATGCTGCGTGTGGAACATTCAGTGCAAATCTACATAATAGAAAACTCACGTCTTCAGTTTAGTTTTTGAGGATGAAAATTAAAAAAAAACTTCCATTTCAACCTGTTATAATATTCTGAAAATATATTATACTAATAAAAATATATATAAACGTAAAAAATTTTGTAGTTTCATATAAAATATTTTTAATTAAAATTGCAATTTTTTTTTTTTTGCAATATCATAAATTTACCATATTATGATATTTACAATATCAGGATTCAATAGTTTGTATATTTATAGCAGCAGAATAAGAGAGCTGATGGACACCCTCACAAATGGCTTTAGGAATATAAAGAAGCTGAAAACTGGAAAAATGTCGCTGGTTATGTTGGAAACTGAAGTTCGAAAGTAACTCCTGATATTTTAATGTTGTGCGGGAAAAACAGCATGATTGATGTGGGAAAAAATTACATTTCAGTGCTGCGTTCTGTCAGACTGGAACCGTCTACAAACATTTTACAGCTTTAAAACCTAGTCTCTTTAAATCGTTTTATATCTTTATTAAATGACCTGGAGATGCTTTTAGTTTATTTTATATTAGTTGACTTAGTTTTATTTCGTCTGTTGTTATAGTAACTGTTTGTAATTGTGAGTATCTCTTGTGCGGGTTGTGCTGGTGCCTTTCTTGGCCAAGATTCCCTTAAAAAACAAATCTGCAATCTCAGTTAGACTTTTCTGATTAAAAGTTGGCTTAGTAAAATAAAATAAAGAAAAGAAAAGTGCTGTTTTGTGTAAGGCAAATTTCCTTTCTCCTTATGCCCTCCTCGGGACACTTTTGTCCATTTTGGTCACTTTTTTTTTTTTACTTTGTAATCATTTCAGCTCCTGAGGGAGTCTCTGACTGTACATAAAAAATAAAAATGGGATCAAACCAATTTTGTTGCTTAGTTTTGACATATTCAAGTGTTTAACCACCACAACAAATCCATCCCTATAGTATTTATTATCTGAAAAATAATTCAGTTTTTGTGTTTTTTGTAAAGAATGAGTCAGCATTTCAAACATTCAAACTGGCATTTAAAGGGCTAAATCCTAAAAACAATTAAATGTTTGATAGTTTTGAGTAGGACAAAAATTATTTCGATAATTTATGAGAAAAAAAAAAGCAGAAGAAAATATTAATGTATGATGATTTTATAACATTTTTTGTGAGTGGACTTGTCCACGAGGATGGCCGGAGAGAGTTTCTGACCCTACATGAAAAAATACTAATGGAATAAAATCAATTTTGTTGCTAATCTTTGATTTATGCAGGTGTTTTAACCAAAGGCCCGTCATTTCTTATATGGAAAAAAAAAAACAGTTTTGTGTGTTTTTTTTAAATAATGAATGAGTCAGCAATTGAAACATTAAAAAAGGGACTTTTAAAGGGTTAAAATTAGGGATGCATGATATAATTGGCCCACAATCGGTATCGGCCTATATCGGCCCTAAAACTGAGTATCGGACATTGGCCACCCCACCGATATTTAACCAATATTTAACCAATCAGCCCGCTGTTTCTAAATTCCAAAAAACCCAAATATTTCCTCTTCTTCTTCTTCAAAACTTTCTTTTTTACAGACTATAAAACATCTAAAGACTAGGGGTGGGAAAAATATCGATACACTGAAATAACGCAATATTTTCATGTGCTGTTATCATATTGACATTTAAAAATGTGGCATTGATCTATTTTACTAACGAAATCTTGCGGTATTTCATTGTTCTGTTACTAAATCTTGCGAGAATTCACAAAAATTTTGCTATATTTTCATATACTGATATCAAATTGACATTTAAAAACGTGGCATCGATCTATTTTACTAACAAAATCTCGCAATATGGGGGGTTTGGGTGGGGAGCGGGGGTGGATCTGTGGGGGGATCGGATGGGGGCGGCTGGGTGGGTGGGGGGTGTGTGTTGGTGTGTGGGTGGGTGGTGGCTCTGGGGGGTTGGGGGATGTGGCGTGTCGCGGCCTGGGTGGGGTGCAGGCTTGGGTTTGGAGGGGGGGCATGGACACTGGGGGGCGGATGTGCAGGGACTAACTGGCTATACAGGAGGGGGGGGAGGAGGATGGGATGGGGGAGTGTTGACGGGGGTAAAGTTGTGGGTTGTTTGAAGTAGGGTTTAGGGGTGGTACGATAGAGTGGGGGAGGAAAGGGGAGGGGGAAAAAAAAAAAAAAAAAAAAAGCAGCTCTGCGTGCCTCTTGGGGGGTTTGCGGGGCCTGGGGATGTTGGGCCGGTGACTCTGGCCCCTCCGCCGAACCCTTCCGCTCCTGTCCCTTTTCCCCCCTCCCTGGCCTGGGGTGGTCGAGCGACCCCAGGGGCCAAGGCTGGCCCCTCTGTGGTGAATGCCAGTCGCCTGGCCGTGAGGGCGGCCATGCCTGCCCCCCTCTGCCCTGGGGGGATCCCGGGAGGCAGGGGTACCTAATGCCGGTAACGGCTCTTCTTCCAGGGGGAATTCATACCCCCCTGGTCTCCTTTCCCAAGACCTCTCCCCCCCCCTTGCTCTACCTCACACACACACACGTAGGGTTTTGGGGAGGGTGCGTGTCAAGCGGGCGTGGTGAGGGAGGGCACCAAAGTGCCTTTGCTTGCCACGTCTAGAGACAGCCTGCTCCCCAGTTTTAACCACATTCTTAGACACCTAAACACATAAAATAACAACAGCTCACAACCACGTCTGAGGGGCGGGCCATATAGTGTGTGGAAGGAGGGGGGCCGGTTGGGGGTCATGCCCCTACGCGACCCCACTCCCGGCATGACTTGTCACTGCCCCTCAGTTTTAACTGCAAACAACACACATCTTACACACACAGTCATGAGCAGGGGGTGGGGGGGGGGCAGGGTCCTTTCATACCCCGGTCTCCCGGGCGCTACTGGGGGGAGAGGGGGAACAGTGGCTGCTTCACGCGCCAGTGGTTAAGGCTGGCTGCATTGCGGGGGATCTGCTGGCCTGGGGGATGCCTGGCCTACTGCGTCCTATTTTTCAAAGTCTTGAAAACGGACAGTTAAACTGCTATTTGCAATGACTGCTTATTTTTTTCAACTTTAATAATGGTATCGATAACAGTGATAAAAAAAATTGGCATATCGGATATCGGCCAAAATTCCAATATCGTGCATCCCTAGTTAAAATCCTAAAAACAATTAAATGTTTGGTAGTTTTGAGTAGGACAGAGATTATTTTGATAATTTATGAGAAAAAAAAGCAGATAAAATAATAACGTATGATGATTTTATCACGGCTTTTGTGCGTGGAGACTTCTGTCCAAGAGGATCACCAGCCTTGCAAAATTTGAGGAAGGCACAACGGTTAAAAATTTTATCTGTGCTACCTCACATAATCTTTCACCATAAAATTAACCCTGGAGTGCATCAAGAGTTTATTTGGAAGGAGGAATAAAAGCCAAGTCCACATTTCCAGACTTATTTTTAACCTCAGATACTCACATACTGGAGGTCTTGATCATGTAGGTGACTTCACGCTCTTCTTGGTTCTCCAGCATCTTCAGATTGAAGACGTTGGCCAGCTGCTGCCCCTGGTCCTCAAAGTCTTCGGTCCTTAACATGGCTCGTGTGCACGAGTCAAGAACCTGGAATTTGTCCCCACTGACAACATATGACATGAATTAACTTTTCAGTTTTGACTGCAATAATCTAAATATTGTTCATCAGATCTCATCTTATCATCCATCTTTAGTCCATCTATATGAAATAAGTCTTAACAGTTCAACAATCGCCATTCACAAGGAAGATAATTCGTTTGAAACTGTAAAAACAATTTTTAAAAAGATGTCTGTGAAACTGTCATTTTGGATGTACAGGCCAAACTGAACCAGTCATGAGAGGGAAATAAAATCTAGTATTATAAATAAAGAAAAAGAAAATCCCTTTTTGTAATCACTTTAAGCTTTTCTAACTGTTAGGACCACTTTAAATCCTCCCAATAAAAAAGAATATTGTATTTCAACGAGGTTTCAGGTTTCTTGTAAAGCAGATTGGAGATCAGTTTTTAGAGATCCACGTTTACTGGTCACACCATTGAGTTCTTGCTTTTCTGAGGGAAATATTTCATGTTTTTTTCTGTGTCAAGATAAATTATCATCCTGCAAAATGATTTTATCAAACCTACTTATAATGAATAAAATGAGAAGTGTCTAAAATGTGAAAGTACATTTGTGTGTTCATTTCAAAGGGAGTGACAACCAGCCGACTGTCTTACAACCCCATATCATCACAGGGAGTTTCACTGGACCTAATTCTAACAAAGGTTTATCATTATCTCCCTCCCAAATGCAGAGCTGTGATTCATCACTGAGTAAAACTTTCATACAATCATCCATTTGCCATGTAACCCCCGTTAGTGTTAGTGATGGTTACATTTGGATGTAAATCCCATTTCCTTCAGTATTTATCATAATTCAGTTACAAACATTGACTCCTGTTTCAGATCATTGTGTTTTTTCTGTTTCTTTTGTTGTAAATTTCCTATTTTCAAGGCATATTGAATTCACTTTTCTTTTCTGATCAATGGATGCCCTCCTTGGTCTACTTCTGTTTTCCTTTTAGAGCCTTCCCATTTTGTTCCGGTGTTATTTCAGACAGAGCTGACAGGGAACGACCAGAGAATTACCTCATGGATGGAGGACTTTAAGTTAAGGCCGTGATTTCTAACAGGCTAAAGTTTAAGTAAGTTTAAATTTACTTTGAACCAGGAAAGAAAGTGTCTCTCCAAATGCTTATTGTAAATCAATGAGCGGACCGCGACTGCATCTCGTGACGTGGTGTCATGGAGCGGCTTATTGCTAGTGGCTAGCGAGCGTTGGCTTTTCAACATCAGACATGTCTGATGAGCTGGGTTTCCATTGCACTTTTTCGAAAAATTAAAGCGATAAAAAGTACAAGACTCCACTCTGAGGAGGATGGAGATGTAAACATGTTGTGTTTTAGAGCTGCTGCTCCTTATCAGGAGATGAAAGCAGCGGATGATGATTCAGAGGTAAAGTCCGTATGTACGAAGCCTCTGATCACATCAGCAGGGAAAAACACTCGTGGTGACTTCCAGGACAGACGCCCGAAGCATTTAATTTAAAAACCCCTCAGGATCAACTTCTGGAGTGTGGATGTCATTTCTGGATCTTTATTCCACTTTTATCCGGCACCAGTTCCTGACTGATGTGGTGATGCAGCTGTTGATATGAAGGCGCAGTCATACGATGTAATCTGTGGTCACGGGGTAACATGCAAAATTGACTTTTTTGAGCCCTTTATTATGTTTTGTCATTCCCTCCCCATAAAACATTCCCCAGTGGTTATTTTGACTCATTCATGTATATTTGAGAAATCACTGAATCTCCTGTGGAAACCAACATGGCTGCCGGAACGGCTGCTACCACAGAGCACCTCCCATACCACGAAGCTCCTCCCGCTCCCTTGCTGAGCTCCGCCCCACCAGAGCATGAGAGTGTTGTGATGAGTAGAGTGGGGGTGTCAGAAACAGCAGGAGGCTTCTTAAAGGCCCCCTTCCACTGAAAACCCATTTAACTTGCTCCTTCTGAAATACGGAGGGTTTCCCCTTGTTTACTTACACATGCTGACTTGCTAGCGTTGCGTTCCCCCCAGTCGGCTGTGCTTTCTCATCAGAGAAACAATACGAAGAGAAGAGTGAATTGGGAACAGCCTTGCACTTCTACGTCACATTGCAAATAGCGTATCCCACGTGGGGTTTATATCTGTCCATTGGAAGGCAGGTAACCCTCCACTACACACTAGAAGTAAAGACGGCACGACTGTAGCTTCGGAGTTGAGAAGCTAATTAGCTAACTGTTTGTTAGCATGACGGAACAAACTTGTTTGTCGGTTTTATTTCCTGTCTGTAGCGAAATAAGAGCGGAGGGCGGAGCTTCCTTCATACACTGACGGGAGCCAGCCAATCAGACGGAAATTCATGAGAAGGACCCGGAAAAGCCTGCCGTTGGACCACAAGCCTCTCTTCTAGTATACAAATACAGCTGGATACTAAGCAACCAGAAGGTTTTTTTAAACAGAAACGATGCAGAATGCATTCAATAATAATGGAGAACACAGAAATATTAATGAAATGACCACGGAAGTACAACTTTAAACCATCAGTATAATGTCCTAAATGAACCCAGCTTGTTGAGTTACGGCGATTTGGGGATTTTTCATATATGTTACTGATAAAACTTCCCCCATCACTCCGATTTCACAGTTAATGCTCGTAAATTATCATAATCAACATAATTAAGAAGGAATAACCGGATTTTAACCCCCCTACATCACGCCTGATGGCGTGTAACTGCGAAAAAGTGTTTCCATTACACTTACGCGAAAAACTGCTTTATTGAAACGTCTGAATTTACGCCTCATGAAAGCATAAAAACTTTTTTGCGGTATTTGAAAGTTTTTTTCTAGATGGTGTTTCCAATAGCGTTTTTTAATTGCGATATTTAAGTTTTGCGCAATTCCAGGTGTAATGGAAACCCAGCTACTGACTTCTAACTGCACAGAACTACTTATTTTGTTTTGTTGTATTGTTCTATGTATTGTTTATTGCAGAATTACTTGAAGTTATGGTCGTATCATCAGCACTTTAAGGCAACGCATCTTATTCCAAGAAAATCTTATCAAGAAAATTTTGCTTGTTCTATTGGCAGAAATTTTTTGCTTATTACAAGGAAAAACATTTAAAACTTATTTTAAGAGTGGTCATTTGTTTTTCTTTTTTGCTTGGAATAATAAGAAAAAACCTGACAACAGAACAAGCAAAATTTTCTTGATAAGATTTCGTGAAATACGATGCATTGCCTTAAATCAAGTTCCTATACCTCACTGAAATGTTTCTCTTTAGGTAATTTTGTCTTATTTTCAGTGTGATGACATATTTTGACTAGAAATTTGAAAAACATACTTGGTAAGATTTGAGTTTTTGCAGTGTAAGAAATTGCCCTCTGCATTTTATTCGGCTCCAGTAGATTCACTAGAGAGCAAAGGGCTGCCATATTTCGCCACCCAGGGTTCATTTGGGAGGTTAAGGGCATTGCAAAGGGGTCCACAGAGATTCACCTCTGTTTCCAGACCCAGGACTTAAACCTGGGCCCAGACTGAAACCCACCTCTGTAACACGAAACTACAACTCCCTCAACCAACAGAAAAATATCAAAAATGGATCACTGCAGGACTGCTGCTTTAGACTTGCAAGACGAATCCAACAACTTATTTGATACTGAAAGATGTAAATAGTTTCTAGGTGCTCACCTGCGCTTGGTGACCAGCAGCAGATTGTTGAAAATAAACAAGAAGACTGGTTGGTAGAGCTTACGACTTCGCATGGTCCTGGTGCTCTTTGGTCCGGCCATTAGCTGCACTTCACCCTTTTTTAGCAGCCAGCGGGAATGTGAAATGATGGGCACAGACTGGAGATTAACAGAGGCATAAAAAACAAAAAATAACAACAGACATTAGAGACACAGTGATTTTTGGAGCAGTTTTGCTTCTAAACAGCAATGAATAACACATCTGTTGGCAAATGTGTGTCGTTTGACCTCTACAGCCTTCTGTAGGTGTACAGAACTTCCCTGCAATCACAAGGTTGACAAGGAGCATCATTATAACTCATTCATAAAGTCGAGGTTCTTGAGACTGTAAAGTCTCTTTCTTACTTGCTCTGGAAAGCGGTCATAGTGCGGACTTTGTCCTTTATACCGTTTGCATCCAGACAAACGTTCTGCTCTTTGACCTCAGAGATGTAGCAGACATTTACCGGCCCCCATGTGATAAGAGCAGAAATGTTGCCGCATGTTTGCTGAAGGCACAAGAAAATGTTCTGGACAGGGATGAAGGGAGAGTGTGACTGTGTTGACTTATCCGGAACATTTCCCGATGTCTGAAAGTGGCCGGGGCGCAATAAGTCCGCAAGGAGGCGGCGTGTTTGAAAAGACAACTCTGGTTAAATAGCAGATGGACTTTACCACAAATATTCTGCAGTGCAAGTCTGCACTCGTCTCATTGGCAGGCTAGTGTTGGCATTCCTGGGAAATCTTAGTCTTGTTTTTTAATCTATCTCACAGAAATAGTGCAGTGTGTGAAATCAGAGCAATTTTCTGTTATAAAAGATGTCCCTAAAGGGACTGATTCTTTGTTCCACCCTGTTTTTTGGGGTTTTTTTAATCAATAAAATAGAAAACTCTATAATAGGCTCATCCATCCACCTCTGCACTGAACACAGTCCCTTACTCTGTTGACCCCTCTGCAGATATAATTTGTCAACAACTTCAGCTTACTTTCAGTCATCTCCAACAGACTTTCTCCAGATTATCTCCTCAGTTAAAAACCCCTGGATCAAAGTCATATGGTTTGGTAAGAAGGCTATGTGCCCTCAAATACCTCTTGTATTGCCATCCATGATGGGGAACTTCTAGACCAAATTACTGACTATCAATATCTGTGAATGTGACACTTTGTCCTTTTCAAGCCACATTAACAAAATATAGTCTAACGTTAAATAAAAACTGGTGTGAAGCACTCTCCTTTCACTGCCTCTGCAGGACTAAATGACCATCCCTCTCATGTTTGACTATGCCCATATCATTAACAGATTGACTCTGGTCCTCAAGGACTGCAGTCCAGCAGGTTCTCTTTGTGTCCCCACTCCAACGCACCTGAATCAAATTAAATAGATTCAATAGCCTATCAAGTTCTGCACAGTGACTCATTCATTTAAATCAAGAGTGTCGGAACAGGGACACATGGAAAACCTGCAGGATGAGAGCCAAGGTTCCCCACTGGTTTAGATGGTTCCCAGCTTCAACACACCTGACTCAAATGAAACCTTGTCCATTTCTGCACAAGCCTGTTAATGACTCGGTAATTTGAGGTAAAACAGGAAACATCTAAGGGCGCATTCACAAAGCTTTTTTGATCCGAATCAGAGTCCGTTTGCTCGGAAAGTCCGCTTCGTTTGGGACTTCATTTGTGATTGCGCAAACAGACTCTGATCTGGAACAAGCAAGCTGACTCGGTCCGCCTACAAACGCGGGTCTCGGTCTGCTTCAAGTGAACCAAATATAGGAAGTGGACTACAAACTGCTGCTTCCTGCATTTGGTTTAGCATGGCATTGTGGGTAAAACATTGGGCATCGTGGGTAAATGTTATGACAACAAAGACACGTGTGGGACAGCAGTATTTCTAAAAATGGCTCGTGGTCAGACGTGGAGTGACGAGGAAGTAAAAGCTTTAATCGATATTTGGACTGATGTAAGTATCTCCCAGCTACACAAAAAAATAATGTCGTGCGTGCGTGTGGAGGAAACGGAAGTTGTGAGAACCTTCTTGTTTGTTGTGTGTCTTGTCCTCGCCTACGGTGAATCCGAATGCAGCGCCACCTCTGGAGAGATTGGGAACATTATTCAGATGGTTTGGCTCGTTTGGCTGTGATGCAACGTGAACGTGAACGTGAACGTGATCTAGGTCCGGAAGACCACACCCGCCCCCAGCCGAGCCGAGTCCCCAATCGGACCAAGACTACCGGTCTATGCTTTGGGAATGTGCCCTTAAACCTGCAGGACAGTGGCCCTGAAGGACCAGAATTGGATATCCCTGTTTGAGGTGATGAATAGACATTAGGGCTGTAACAATATACCGTATCAATTGATTTAAGCACTGATGAATAAATCTAATATGAAAAGTGTCCTAAACATTGTGCTCAAGGATGGAAGCACTATTCAGTTTATTTTCCTTTCTACCAATCAAAATCATCACTTTTTTCCTGTTCACATTCAAGATGTATATAATGACCCAACTGTATATTTTGTCTTTAAAAAAAATCAGTGTATTCATGAAAATTTCTTGTTTTTGAAAAAAACATTTTTTGTACTTAATATGTTTTATCCTCTGATTCTCTGCTGCTGGGCTTACCATTGCCAACATAATTTCACTGTACTGTCCAACTGATATAATGACGATAAAGCGGCCTTTTCTTCTTCAGATGAGGTGGTTGTTCCCACGTCATGCTGCAGACGTTGGACCGGTTTCATGAACGCATGTTTCTGCAAGTCTTACTAATATCAGACCCTCTCTGTCTATAACTGTTTAAACATGCAAATATAATGAATTATGAATTATAAAAAAAAAAAAAATCAGACATGAAATTGTGAACATGAAACATCAAAAAACCTGGGCTTCACATTCACCCAACTTGGAGCTACAGATGTTTAAAAACCTGTTAAACCTGAGTGTGTGTGTGTGTGTGTGTACTTGTTCAGCCATCAACAAGAGGACCGTTTTGCGTGTTTAACCAACTAAGTGAGGACATTTTGGCCGGTCCTCACAAAAAAAGCCTAAGATTGAGGATCAAGATTTGGTTTTAGAGTTTAGGTCACAACTAGGTTTTGGTTAGGGTTAGGGCAAGGGTTAGGTTTAGGCAATCAGTTGTGGTGGTTAGGATAAGGGGCTAGGGAATTCATGATGTCAATGAATGTCCTCACTAAGATGGCTGTACAAGAATGTGTGTGTGTGGGTGAGAGAGATCTGATTAGTGTTGAAAATGCAGAACAATAAAGTTCAGTTTACCTTGGATTTAAATTCCAGTGTTTTCTCAATGCTGATCAACTCCTCTGTGCGGCCCATTTTTCGCACTCCTTCATTACATTCTTTTACAATCTGGGGAAAATGAAAGTGAAATTTCAGTACAAATCCTTATTTTTATCTAACCTTTATTTCAGGAAAGACATATAGAACAAGATTTTATTTACAATGCCAGCCTGGAGGTGCATAAGCACCTGAGGGAAGTGGGGGAGGGGAACACAAATAGAAAATAAATAAAATCAGTAAACATTAAAACAATTTAAGACATCATAAGAAGAGTCAAAGTGTAACAAAACATTTACAGTTGTCATTAAAAATCACCTTTAAATTGCGTTTAAAAACAGAGACAGAAGTAAAAGCATCAAGTTTCAGAGATATTTGTAATGTATTTTTGTCCAAAGCAAGAGCTGCAAAGCTGTGTGTATTGCTTGAGAGTCTCCTTCAACACCTGCATCATCTTTCACCAAGTATTTTTTTTTTTGCTTATTCTTACTGGAAATATTTGGCATTAACAGATACACTGACACAGCTCTGTGACTCAGACTGACTCTATACCTCCCTCTACTGGTGTGCTCATGCAGCAACGATAACTGATTAATCCTCAGGGGGACATACCCACCATGAGGATAAATGTTTTCAGTTTGCCAAAGTTGGTAATTTAGTTCAAAGCTACAAAATAATTGAATAACTGCTGTTTATTAAATGATTTATTTAGTCTATGACAGAATAAGAGCCACAGTGCTTACTAGAGAAAAATCCACTTTATAGCAGACTTTCAATGACCGCATTGATGCCATGCAACCAAATGGGTTCAATAAAAGGCCAAAAGTGGAGGGTGATGTAACAGAAACAGAAGTGTTTTCATAAACGAGCACCGGACTGCAGGAGAGATTGCCAACAGTTTGGTCCAAACTGTCTTTCAGATGCTGTCCCGTTTCAGCGACAGGCTTTTTGCTCGTAATGCACTCTCACATCTGGAAATTAGGGATGCACGATATTTGAATTTTGGGCGATATCCGATATGGCAATATTTTAAAACTCATGTGGCTGATAACCAATATCGATACGGATATTAAAGCTGGAAAAAATAATCAGTCATTGCGAATAGCAGTTATGTTATCTGTTTCCGACACTTTGAAAAACAGGAGTGGGAAAAAATATCGATACACTGAAATATCAAGAAATTTTCATATGCCGATATCAAATCGATATTTAAAAACGTGGTATTGATCTATTTTACTGACAAAATCTTGCGAGATTTCATTGTTGTTACAAAATCTCACAATATTTCATGAATTCTCACGAGATTTCATTACAGAACGATGAAATATTGCAAGATTTCGTTAGCAAAATAGATCGATGCCACATTTTTAAGTGTCGATATGATATCGGCATATTAAAATATCGCAAAATTTTTGTGAATTCTCGCAAGAATTTGTAAGGGAACAACAAAATATCGTGAGATTTTAATTAGTAAAATAGACCAATCCTGCATTGTCAAATGTCAAAATGATATCAGCATATGAAATTTTGCGATATTTCAGTGTATCGATATTTTGTCCGACCTCTAGTCTTTAGAAGTTTTAAAGTCTGTAAAAAAGAAGTTTTTGAAATTTTTTATTTATTTATTTTTTTTAGAATTTTTAGGCCGATTTAGGCCAATACTGACAGGGGGCCGATTATAACGTGCTCCCTACTGGAAATGCAAGAGGACGTAGGATGTGGTGCGGAATTAAGGTTGTCAAAGGTGCTGTGTGTGCAGATGGGTCTCTTTGCTGTGTTACACCACATGGATTTGTCCATATGCAGAATTGTGTTGAGTGGAAAGGAAGAGGAACTTTCTACAACAGACCTGAGTCCCACTACATAACTGGGGCTCACCTGCTCCAGCTGCTGATGTGCCTTTATGGCGTTCGCTTCTCTCTCTGAGTTTTCCTCTGCTTTTTTCAGGATGTTCTGCACAAAGAGACATGTATTAACACCAGAAAGATTTTTGACACAACAACTTTATTTATTTTTTTAGACCAACCCAAACAGGCCATGCATTTCTGGCAATTCACTATGTGGTATTCATTGTTGTAAAAACCCGACTCACTTGTACGAGTAGCTTGAGCCTTGTGATTCTCTGGAAAGGAAGGATGAGGAAGGAGGTAAAAGACAGGCCTCTGACGCGTGGATGCTTTTCCAGTGAAGCCATGGCATCCCGAAATGCTTGATTTTCCTCTCTGTGCAGACAGTTGTACAAAAATGACGTGATTATACTGTTCCAGTATAAAAACAAATATGTCAAGTCTTCACTTTAACGCACTGAAGAGCCACAAAGAGAGGAAAAGACAGCAGCTGTTAAATTTCAGCAGATAAAGATGGCCGTGTTGGTGTTGACAGCTGAGAGATTTTATCTTCGTTAGGCATTTTTAAGCTCTTTATCAACCTCATTACATTCAGTCATCCTCAAAATTATTCATACCCTCAAATTGAGAAGGAAAGTAAATCGTCTGTCAGTGAAATAAGATGAAATTGGCAAAAGTAATAATAAGTAAAAATTTTATGAACAATGATTTTGAATCCTGGTTTGAAAGAAATGTTAAAAACAAACACAAGAAATACAACACAAACAAGCATGATGGGACTCCTAAGCTAAAATTTTGTTGAGCTACACTGCAATCAAGATTTCTACACCTGTTGACAGGTAGTTTGGTCCACTGTTCATGGGAAAGCTGCTCTAATGTGTCAGTTTAAAATAAATAAATAAATATTGCTTCCAACCACAATTTAAAAGCAATATTTTATTTCACTAAATTAGCATTTTTTAAAAAAATTACAAAATTATAATTAATTAATTAATTCAATGAATTAATGACTGAATAATTAAATAGATTATAATTTTGTAAATTTTTATTTAATATAAGCTTCTTTAGTTTCTTGTTATTTGATTTACTATTGTGAATTTATCCTTTTTAAAATTGGGGGATATGAGTAGTTTTGAGGATGACCGTATGTTTTCTCTACCAAGTTCAAGAGCCATGGTGGAAATTATGCGATGGTTAACCTCATATTGGAAAGCTGACCTGGCTTAGAAAATGACACTAGTTCCCTAATTCTACTCTCCTCTGAATTGATAAAACCTTTACAAAAGCAGTGGCTTCATCACAGCCTGGAGCAGAACTCATCAGCATGTTCACCGAGGGCGTGGGTGGAAGAGTGGTAAAGTGAGCACAAGTGGAGTTGGACACGTGTTACTGTGATAAATTCCTCATTAGTAAACATCACATTTTTATATCACACACAGTATAAGACAAATAAAATATCACTTTTCTAAGGCATACTGTTCTACCTCCACAGCACATGCAAATGAGGTCAAATCTCTGAAAGTACAACATCCTTCACACCTCCTCGGAGAAGATTTCAGACATATGGCGCAGTAAAAAAAAAACAAGATAATAAGCGCTTGGCAGAGGAAAGCTGTAGGCTATATTCATGTGGGAGGAAGCTTCTGATCCCACCGATGATAAGCCAGGACAACTTACTGGCCGGTGGTGGCCAATGAGAGGGCGGCAGCTCATTTGAACTGAGTAGTGACTCATGCATGTAACGCAGCCGCTCACTGGATCGTCTGCTGTCTTGGCTGTTCATTAACATGGTGAGTTTAATGACTAGCATCTTTAAACTGGTAAGCCACGGGATTAGACAGTGCACCAGCTCGGTGTTAACATGGAAAGAATGACAGCTATTAGGAATGCACAATATTATCGGCCCCTTATCGGTATCAGCCTACTGAGTATCAGACATCAGCCACCCCACCAATATTAAACCGATATATAACCGATCAGCCCTCTGTTTCTAAAGTCTAAAAACCCCCCCAACTACTTCTTCTTCTTCATTGGTCTATTTTACTGATGAAATCTCACAATATTTCATCGTTCTGTTATGAAGTCTTGCAAGAATTCAAGAAAATCTTGTGATATTTTCATATGCTGATATAATATTGACGTTTAAAAATGTGGTATCGATCTATTTTACTAACAAAATCTCGGAATGTTTCATCATTCTGTTTCAAAATCTCGTGAGAATTCATGAAATATCGTTAGATTTTGTAACAGAACCAGGAAATCTCACAAGATTTCATAAAATAGATTGATACCGCGTTTTTAAATATTTGATATCAGCATATGAAACTATTGCGATATGTCAGTGTATTGATATTTTTTTCGTGTCGAAAACGGATAACAAAACTGCTATTTGAAATGACTGCTTTTTTTTCAGCTTTAATATTGGTATTAATATCGGTTATCGGCTACATGAGTATTGAAATATTGGCATATCAGATATCGGCCAAAATTCCAATATCATGCATCCCTAACAACTATCATACAGTTAACCCACTCAATCAACTTCTGCTTTGGTTACTAATGTACTAAACCTAAACAGATTAGCTGCTGTGTGCATATGGTTGCTTTTTAAACTTGCATTTGCAGGCAACCTGCTCCGTTATGAGCGCTGTTGTTCACATCCTTATTGTGTACTCTGCTTGTTACCAGAGGACTCCACCAGGAGGCACATTCAAGAGCTCAGACTGGATAGAGTGGTGGAGTGTAAAGGAAAAGATAAGCAGAGGAGGTTAGTACATGGTTAATTTTAAGATAACTGCAGAACAGAACAGCAACTGTGTTGTAGATTTTATGTAAGAACCCTAAAACACACACTCTGTATCTTGTCCTCAGAACTTTCTGTCATTTTCTGTTGTTTCAGGGTTCAGATCTTTAAATAGTACACAGTCAAAACTTTCAAAGGTTCATTAAGGCGTTGCTTTAGCAGTTGATGCTCGGTCTCCTGTTGTGTTGGTGCTGCTGGATATTACAGCAGCCTTTGATGAAATGGACCACACAGTCCTTATTTCTGACTTGGAGAATTATATTTGCAGCAGCGTCCTAAATGGTTCAGGTTGTATTTGATAGACAGGAGCTTCTGTTGTTAAAGGAAGGGTAGGGGATCCTGGAAAAACAGTTGAAGCAAGCTACATAAAAAAAAAAAAAAAACGCCTGCCCGATGCCACGTTTGCAGTGCACAGGAATGTGCACCCCGATTCAGCAGCGGGTTGCTGAGTGAGAGACAAACAGCAGTTGAGTTCGACAAACATATCATCATTCAATCGTTAAAGGTACAGAACGTAAGAATTACTGACATCTAGTGGTAAAGATGGGTATTTGAAAGAAAAGATGTTTTCTTTCAAATAACTTCATATTCCAGCACCGTTGTGAATGTATGGTGGCCGTTAGTGGCCAAAATTCTCCCAGACATAAAGATGTTTTAATCTGTGAGTGGATCTGAGGAACTACTTTTAATGTATTTTAATGCATTACTGATCCCAAACGATACCTAACTCCCATTAAACAAAGCAATTTCGATATACTAAAATATCACGACATTTTCCTATGCCGATATCAAATAGATATTCATAAACGTGATATTGATCTATTTCCCTTACAAAATCTCTCGATATTTCATCGTTCTGTTTAAAAATCTCACGATATTTCATGAATTCTGAACAAGATTTCGTAACAGAATGATGAAATATCGCGAGATTTCGTTAGCAAAATAGATGGATGCCACATTTTTAAATGTCAATATATATGATATCAGTGTATGAAAATATCCCAAAATTTTTTGTGAATTTTCGAGAATTCATAACGGAATGATGAAATATTGTGAGATTTCATTATTATTTTTTTTTAGTTAAGAAATTTCATTAGTAAAATAGACCAATCCTGCATTGTCAAATGTTAAAATGATATCAGCATATGAAATTTCACGATATTTCAGTGTATCGATATTTTTTTCCACCCCCTAGTCTTTAGAAATTTTAAAGTCTGTAAAAAAGAAGTTTTTGAAGAGGAAACTTTTTTTTTCTTTTTTAGACTTTAGAAACAGTGGGCTGATCGGTTAAAAATCGGTTAGATATCGGTGGGGTGGCTGATGTCAGATATTCAGTTTTAAGGCCGATATAGGCTGATTTTACTTTTGTTTGTTTTTAAAGCCTTACACAATGTTGCTTCATATTGTCTCTCAGAGATTCTTACTCTTAAGCATAAGATGGCAAAATGGTTTTCAAATTAACTAATTGTAGAAGTAACATGTATAAACAGGCTGTTGCTGCACCCAAGAACTGGCAAAGTGAACAAGCGAAAATCATGTGACAGTTTTTATTCTCTAATTTGTGGTGTGTCTCAGAGAAAAGGCATGATTATGAGAATGGTCTGCCCACATTATAACACATAGTTAGAAAATTAGGTACTCACAAAATGCGTCTGTAGTTCTTCTCTTGGTACACCTGGTTAATGACGTAAGTGATGAAGACACTGAAGTGCTGTATTGCATGTTGATAAACGATGTCACACACTTCAGAAATCAGAATAGACTTCTCAATACGGTGCTCAAGATCCATCAGGAACCTGAAAACATCGACGGACAATTATGCAACGGCTGAAACTTCATAGTAGAAATACAAACTTCAGTTGAGTGGAGGTAACCAGGGTCCTGTCCTACCTTTCACTGGCTTTCATGACTTCTTCGATGTTGGAGAAGAGAAAATGCATGTCGGACTGGCTGAGGGTGTTGTATAAAACAGGGTTACGGAGGAAGTGTGTCTCTAAAATTTCCAAACTCTTGTAGTAGGATGCTTCTGAGGTAACCAGCTCAAACATGGCCTGCAGAGAAAAGCAAATCATGAGGCCTAAGTTACATTCCCACGGAGCAGAATGATAATGATGACCTGATCCACAGCTGCTCACAGCACACGTAACATTTTCTTATAATCATTACTTAGAAAAATGTCATCAAGATGGCATTTTTCATTTACTTGTCATTTACTAACAGTAGAACCAACAATAAAGCCACATACTGTTTGAATGCAGCTGTGATGAAACTTTTCTTAGAATCCAACAAAAACCCAAACCATCTTTCTGGTTACTGTCTCATTACTGTTTCATTAATAAATACTTTCATTAAGTCCCATCAGATTAGAAACAGATAGCCAGACCAGATAAAAGGTTCAACCAAACTGTTATTATTAGATGACTCTTAGCCATCCCTAAGGTAATACTGTTATAATCTTTTACACTCAAAAATAGAGGTACGAGACAGGAACATTTCTGTACCCGTAGGTACATTTTTTTTACAAATGTTCTCTCAAAAGTACAATATTTGTCTTTATGAGGCCAGAAGTGTACCTTTAAACTATGAAAAAGGGTCCAAAGTAATATAAAGTACAAATTTGTACCATTTCAACCCTACTGCAGCATTGAAAAATGTGTGTAGCTTGTACAATAAGTATAATTAACAGTACTTCTAAACAGTAGTGTAATTATAGCTATTATATTATGATTTTCATAATAATCACAGTAATCATAGTCATAATTACATGTATTATTATACATGTGTTTGGCCTAATATTTATATGATAATTATTAATTTATTATGAGCATCTTTGATTGTTGCCATAATCTCTATTTTCATTGACTTTTATTCATCATTTTCAGTTGGTTTGATTGTACTTTATTAACTCATAAAGCTTAATAAGGTACAAAAATGGACCGGGACCAAAGGGCACAAAAATGTAAAAAAGGAACACCCCCAGCGACAAGCTTTGTACCCTTTTAAGTACAAACTGGTACCTCTATTTTTGAGTGTGTTGGCTGCTGGGAGACATCCATTGATGCATAGAGTACCTCTCTACTCGTTACTCTTTATCCTTTATGTATTAATCAACAAAAAGTATCTCTGGACTAGAGTTACGGTGCTTCCTGGCGCTCTTTCCTGTCCTTACATCCCAAAGCCGATCCTGGTTCTGCTGGAACTTTCTTCCTGTTATAAGCCCATATAATGTTCACAGTCTACTCAGGAAGTCGGACTGAATCAATTTCCTTTGTCAGGCAGCTTTTCTTAATTGGCATTACACTACCAATCAAAAATATGGGCTCAATTTGAAGTGTGTCCATACTTTTGACTGGCACTGTACATGAGCACAATTATAATCATAACCTACTTAATAAAACTGGGTTAAAAATCTACATTACAAAAGGGAAAGACTTAGTTGTAATCTTGAACTCTGTTTTAGGTTGATAGTTATTTTTGCCATCCAGTAATCAGTATAGTATATGTTTAAGAATTGAAATCCAGTTTGATTGCAATATTTTGAGTTTAGTTTGAAAATGGTGGGGGAAAAAAATAAAAGAATTAATTCTTAAATGAATTCTTTAATTGTCAATACATGTAGAAGGAGTGTGTGAGTTTGTTTAGCTGTATTTTAGTAGAAATGAGTGGTGAACTAAAGCTTATTTTATTATTAAAAGTGCTTTTGAGTCTAAGTTTACTTAATTTATGCAGTTTATCCATGTCTCAGCAAAAATTCTAAATTTTTTAAAATGTTTTTTGTTTAAATAAAGTTGAGTAAATTCACTGGAAAATGGAAAAAATGGAAAAAGAAAAAAGAGAGAATATTAATATGACTAAGATTGTTCTGAATTGTACCACTGAATGCAAGATCAGCTGATTAAAAAGCCACTGCTGAGCTAATATCTGACCCCCCTGCAAAAACACAGGTGCACGCAGCACCTTGAATTACAAATGAGCTTAAATCACACACAAATGCCATCTTAAACCACAATCTCTTGTCTAGATTTTGCTGTTACGGCTGCCTTTTGTTCTCAGGAGGACTTATCACCTGTGTGCAAAGCCATTTAGATTAATAGCACATAGACACACACACACACATCACACACACACACACACACACACACACACACACACACACACTGTACAGCAGTGTTTTTTGAACATTTTGTGCATAAGGAAAACCAGAAGGCACACCATAATGTGACGGCTGACCTGTGTAGCCCTTATCATCATGTGTTAGTTTCTACAAAGAAAAACTACAGTGTGTTACTCATGATACAGTAAAAAATAGGGATGCACAATATTGGAACTGTGGCCGATATCGGATATGCTGATATTTAAAAACTCATGTGGCCGATAACCGATATCAATATTGATATTAAAGTAGCAGTTGTTATCTGTTTCTGACACATTGAAAAACAGGGATGGGAAAAAATATCGATACACTGAAATATTGATATTTTCATATGCCAATATCAAATCGATATTTGAAAATGCAGTATTGATCTATTTTACTTACAAAATCTTGCAAGATTTCATCATTCTGTTACAAAATCTCACGATATTTCATGAATTCTCGCGAGATTTCATAACAGAAAGATAAAAAAATTGCAAGATTTCAATAGAAAAATAGATCAATGCCGCTTTTTTAAATGTCAATAAGATATCAGCATATGAAAAATCATGAAATTTTTGTGAATTCTCATGAGATTTTGTAACAGAATGCTAAAATATCGCGAGATTTCGTTTGTACAATAGATCAATACAGTTTTTAAATGTCAATATGATATCAGCATATGAAAATATTCTGATATTTCAGTGTATTGATTCCAACCCTAGAAGTTTGAAAGTCTTTAAAAAAGGAGTTTTTTTTTTTTTTTAGACTTCAAAGACAGTGGGCTGATCGGTTAAATATCGGTTATACTGTATATCGGTGGAGTGGCTGATGTCCGATATTCAGTTTTAAGGCCAATATATCGTGCATCCCTAGTAAAAAAGATCTGATATGTCATTTCAAAGTTTGTGAAACCACATCAGATAAGAAATGAACTAATTTAAACGCATTAGGTCAAACAGTACGTTTAGCCTGTTTCTCTATGTAAAAACTCCACCTGTGCAACATTAGTGAACTGCAGCCACAAGAGTAGATTTCATCATCCTGTTTCTTACAACTCAAAAACTTGCTCACCTCTTGCATTATGATTTCATTGGTTGATAACTGGGTGAGAAGGCCACTGGCTTGCACAGCTTCCAGGTTCTGCCACAAGCTTAACGAGTGAGCGCTGTTTCTCAGCTGAAGTTGCAACGCTGGTGGAGACGTTGCACCACAATCTGCCACCAGAGCCCTCGTCTTATGCTCAGGGTAGAGATTCTCACGCTGCCGCCGCTGCTCAATCTCCTGCTGCTTGGAAGTGTCTCTGTATTCCTGGTACAGAAAGTCTAAAGGGTCAAAAGATGAAGGGGAAAAAAAGTGCTTTAGTTTCACATGGAAGGTTGCACAAAAGACACTCTTGTAAAGATCTTGCTTAACATTCCAATTTACTACTTTACAGTTTTCCCTCAGGTGCTTTAGTGCATCTCTCACATCAGAATTTAACATTCTCATAACTATTACTTCAAACTCCACAGTAATTAGTCACCTGTTCACATCAGAGTAGCGTTTGTCATTGCATTGATGAAACTGCAAATGCTTTTTGACATGTGGCTTTTGATTTCATGCAGTTCTCTGCTATTTCATGACATATTCAATTGGTTTGGTTATATCAGTCGAAATGAACTATACCTACGACAGCAGAGTCGTCATTCCCCATAAAACTATAGTCCTCATTTCAAAATAGTTAAACTAGTTATCAGAACCAGTCAAGCTGATTTTATGCATTTCTTTCTTTCATTTTTTTTTTTCCTGAAATGTCTCCTAAATTGAACATTTGCTCACAGCTGACCCTCAGCTTTCACTGATCAGGAGATGTGTACCACCAGTGTCCACCCACTCAGATAACTCTGCAGCCGTGGATGCAGGATGCAACGAGTCCTGCAGAGGGTGGATTCACCTCTCAGAGACCCTTTCCTCGCTGCATCACACGGGATATCAATTTGATGATGATGAAAATATGTGGCCACGTCTTGAAGCACAGGAGTGATTTAGTACAGACTACAGTAATATGTCATATACTTTATAATTGTACACAACTCTACTCAAAGGTTGACCCTTCCAGTTTGTTGTAGAAGTGACTGAAATGTATGATTTTTGTGTGACACTGTTAACAAATGACTGTAAGATGACAAAGAGCTTATGAAGCAAAAATGTGAATCAAACGTATTCTGCATCATGTATTCAGTTACCCTTCCAAAAACGGTGTAACTTTACTGTAGTTTTCAAATGGCTGGACACTACTGTGTAGTACTGTCTTGGGCATTTTCAAGTATATCTCCAAGATCTGACTTTTTTTGTATTCAAAAACACACAGCTTTGATTGTCACAACAAAGACATGACTATGACTACCTTGTTCATACTCAGTGGTGATAACTGAAGATTCACTGACATAAATACTTGCTTTTGAGGGATGAACTATCTATTTTTAGCAGGTGACACGCTTTTGTATCGGTTCTGCAGTTTGTACAAAATGTTCAGAGAAACTGCTGTGCAAATGTTAATTCTGTTGAGAGAAAAGCGACTGATCAAAACTGTAATCGTTGACAAAACAGCCAAAAATCAGCTGAAGTTACACCAGGATGCAGTTTCCCCAGCAGAGCCCTGCGCTGTTTATCGCTAATCATTTCATTTCATTCCTAATCTGGGTCGCTCTACTGTAGATTAGCTTTGCAGATGCCAAAATTCCTAATAGGCTGTAATTGTTTCAGATAGATAGATAGATAGATAGATAGATAGATAGATAGATAGATAGATAGATAGATAGATAGATAGATAGATATCTTTATTGTCCCTCTACATTGTACAACAAAACTAAGATGCAATTATGTCAGTGTAACATACATTTTAAAGGACTAGTTCACCCTCAGAATGATTTAACTTTATTTTCCACTTACCTTGATGGTGAGCAAGACTCTGGACCACTTTTTTAATATGTCAAATGCAGCCGGAGATCAGGATGACTTCTCGTTTCCCCCCAATGGAGTTTGCCAGGGTTCGAGCCAAAAAGGTCTATAAAAGTCCGCAAAAAATTGTCAATATTCCTCCATACTGCTCGTCCCAATGTAATCCAAGTGTCCTGAGTGGGTAGCATCCAGAATTTACTTGAAACGACGTCATTTACTATATTTTTAGAGCCTAAAAAGGAGTTTTATTTACTTCCGTGATTCGCACACATGCGCGGTCACGAAACTACGGAAGCCTCGGCGTTCAGAGCCTACTCTGCCGATAATGCAAGCGTAGAAGAAGAAATTCACTGTTTACATTGTGGTGAGAGCACCAGAGCTGCAGACAAACCGGGACAAACACAGGAGGGGTTGGATATTGATCTAAAAGAAAGAAAGAAAGAAAGAAAAAGAGAACGCGCAATCTTGTCTGCCGTGACTTCCAAAGTTTTGTGAACGTGCGCTTGCTAGGCATGCGATGTAGTCTTGTTTAGACTCTAAAAATATACTGAATGGAGTAGTTTCAAGTAAATTCTGGATGCAACCCACTCACGACACTTGGATTACATGGGACGAGCAGTATGAAGGAATATTGACAATTTTTTGTGGACTTTTATGGACCTTTTGTGGCGAACTCCATTGGGGGGAAAGGAGAAGTCGTCCTGATCTCTGCATTTGAAATATTAAAAAAGTGGTCCAGAGTCTTGCTCACCATCAGGGTAAGTGGAAAATAAGGTTAAATCATTCTGAGGGTGAACTATTCCTTTAAGTACGCGTAAATATTGAAGAAAATATGTAGAAAAACAAATTAATAGCACAACCTAAATAAACAAACAGCCTCTCCCTGCAACCCCCAGGATTCATTCTTTGCAGAGTAATACCTTCTGAATGTTTACGGTGGATATCGTGCATGTCTGAGCCGGGGCACTCTGCCTGGAGAATTTGACCATACATGGAAGTTCAGGAAGTGTAATGATGGTGGCTAGTTTGATAACAAATGTCCAAATGTAAGAGTTTAAAGCTTGTGGATGATTATTTATTTATTTTTTTTTTTAGATTTGGATGACTTGTAAGGAATAGTGCATTGTTTGAACACTGCAGATAAACATGGAACAACATGCAATAGGCACTTTTAGAGATGAGCAGTCACTCCACCGCCTATAAATGCTTTTAATGTTATGGATAATGCTTGTCTTGTGTGTTGGTGCTCTTATGAAAGTTCTTCCTATTGTAAAACCATATAATTTTGTGCCTAATGGCGTTATAGAAGATTTTTCTTTAAAAATTTTTGCAATATTCGGTAAAATTGGGTTCACTACCTCATACGCTACGATTAATTAACAGCTTTAAATACATAAATATTATTATACATCAACTGTGAAAGTAATGGGGCTGAAAAAACATCCTCCAATCATCTCTGCTTTCCTTAACTTTTTCATTTGTCTGCTGGCCCATCAATCACTTTCACTACCATAGTAAGAGCGGGTAATAGGCGAGACTGATCAATGAGAGCGATTGACTGGCGAGAGTAATGCTGCGACCCGGAAGCTGCGTGCACTCGTCCGACGTTTCCAGCAGGTAGCTAGCATCATTGTGCTAGCACTTAGCGACATTCAGACAACAACATTCCGTTTACTTGCGTTTGTGACATAATGGGAGAATCTGTAGCTGCTGTCTGCTACACACCAGAGTGGCTCGTGCACGTCATTCTGTGAATGTAGCAGGTTGGTCTTGCGCATGCGCATTAATTAATAACTCGCTAACAGTCTCTGCTTCCTGAAATGCCGAAACATCTTCTATAACGCCTTTAGTATTTTACTCTTGTCACAAAAAGCTCTGGCAGTTGGAAAAGTTGGAACTTTTCCAGCTATTAAAGGGAGGTTGTGTAACTTTTGGCCACTAGGGGGCACTAACCCTGTAACTGTTGCTAAATTACACCGTCTCTATCCGTGTCTTGGAATCATGTTTGCAGGCCACTTTGATTGTCTGAAGGCGAAGTCATCGAACCATAAAGCGAAGTGCTCCAGGTCACATGATCCAATAAGAGACGGCTCTGCTCCTGCAAAGTTACAGTGTCTGGTTTTTGAGGAGCCCCCCTCAGAGAAATGACATGCTTCAAGTGCTGTTTATTGACCCCAGAAATCATCTAATATTACTCACATTAGACTAATGTCTGAGTTGAAAGTTACACAGTATTCCTTCTTCAGTTAAGAAAAACTCCCAAAAAGAGGAATGCGATTTGAATAGTTTCATCAAAGCAAAATTATGAAGTAGCTGGTAAGACTTTTTAAGTTTTTTTCTTCCAGTTTCAGCTCAGTTTGTTTTGGTCAGAGTTGCCGTTGCTCACAGTTGCCTCCTGAGGTCATATGTGGTAAAAGACCAGAGAAGTCTCTCCTACTTCAGGAGCAACTCAGATTCTCATCACGGGTTGCCAAAGCTACACTTGTTGCATTATGTACATAAAATGTTCAGTTTCAGCTTTTATTTGCTTTTAAGCTAATTCCTTCTCACTTTTCATATTAAATAAAAGTCTAGAGTTTGGATCAATCTACTTTCATCTGCTACGCATTCTAGTGGATGATTACCACATATGCCATGTTGTATGGACCTTATGTATTTATTCTTTTATTTACTGTGTGTTTGCTTGACTCTGACGCTGGATTTGGACTCTTCATGACTATTTGAGATGTAGTTTTACTCTGTTTAAAGTAGGGCTCGGTGATACGGCCTAAAAATAAAATCTCAGGTTTTCTTTTTTAAATTTGATTTACAATTTATGTTCCGATTCCTCCCTACTTATCAAGGAAAGCAATAAGTTCAAACTAGGGATGTCTGATATTATCAGCCGATATTGGCATTAAAATATGATATTGGAAAATATAGGTATCGGTTTTTGGGTCGATATTTAAAAAAAAAAAAAAATCTCGCAAGATCCCGTTACGGAGCAACGTAATCTCGCGAGATCTTGTTCCATTAGCAGCGTGCATAAAAGTGGCTGTTATCCTGGAAGAACTTCATATCCCAGCATTCCTTTCAGAGTCATGTGACTACGGTGCAGCTGCTGCTCAACTCAACTCCACTTCATTTATAGAGCCCTTTAAAACAACCACAGTTGGAACAAAGTGCTGTAGGCCTACACAACAATCAAATAGTTAAAACAATTCTAAAGCAACAAAAAGAATAAAGAGAATAAAACAATTAAAAATAAATAAGTGAAAATAATTTAAAACAAATAAAACCAACAGCTGCTGCTGCTACAGACTGACTTGCTTTGAAGCTGCTTATAATATGTCTGGTTTTAAGTTGTTGGTTAAGTTACCAAGTTGTCAGAAACATTATAATCAGCCACATGTTGGCTTATACCTGCTAGTATCTGATATCTGGCAGCTAGATGTCCAAAATGAACTCCTCTGGCTGAGTTAAGGATATTTTGGGATCTTTGCTCTAAACAGAATATAGTTGTATCTCTCAGAATATGAGAGAAACAACCTCACAGTTGTCTGCATTTATCGGTATTGGTTGATATTGGATATCGAAGTTTAAGTGTTGGACAATATCGGTACATCGGATATTGGTAAAAAAGCCTATATCGAACATCCCTAGTACAAACGGCTGACAACTTAAAACAAATTTTGCTTTTAATTAATCAAAAACAAGACAAATTTAACCGCCTTTTCTGGGATGAATAATAAATAAATAAACACCCTCTTGCAATTTAAGTCCCAGCTGCATTTAAAGTCACACTTTGAACTCTCACCGGTAGCCATGTTGACGCTTGCTGTTGCTGTTTTGTGTGTGCATGATGTTGTTGTTGCTGCTTGCCATACTGCAATGTGAAACTAACACTATAAAAGCTCCGGGGAGCCAAAGATGCACCGTTACACAAAAACACACTTATTTTTAAAATTTCTCACAATGAAAAATGTTAATTAATTTATTTAATCAATTTTTCATCATGGACTAGTTGAAAGATACACAAAAAGCAACATGTAAATGCACATTATGACTGCATAGTCATAATGACATAATGGTGATTGTGTTCACCAATATATGCTAGCTGGGCCTGACAGGGTATCATACTTTGTATCTGCCGCAATACAGTCAGTGCAGAGGTGGAAGAGCTGCACAGATATTGTATCTCTCACTATGTTTCAGGTGGGTGAAAGTTTGCTGATACATTGGATTGACTTTGAACAATGCAGGCCCGTTGCATAATCTGCTACAGTCATATAGCGCAGATTGCTTTGGTGGGCGTAGAGCTGGACTCAGAATTACATAAGAGAGGGTGAAATGCACACAGAAAGTAAAAATGTACAGGAGGGCATGATTGGACTTCTCAGACTGTTGCCTGGTCAAGGTCTTTCTCCTTTCTGCTTTTTTCTTTGTATTTCATTTACCGTAGCATTGCAGGTAAGCTGCAAGACTAATCTTTGCAAGCAACCATCATCCTGTGAACTCAGAGGCTTTGCTACTCGACAATAAGTAGTCTGTCAACACAGGAATATCTAAGCTTAGAAAGGCATTCAACCTTGATGAACAAGTTAAACAGTTACAGAGGCGGCACTAAATATATTCATAGATTGATGTCTTCAGTGCAGGGAGACATGCTGGTCTGTGTATTAAGTGTTACATGGACATGAATGTATCTAATGCAAATAGTTAAGCATGTTGGGAGAGAAGGTCTTTGAAGTGACGAACCTTTAAGAGGTTGTTAAAGGGAAAAGTGGACACGCATGTAAAACTATTTCATGATCTTCCACATACTCCTGCAAACTCTGGGGGTGGCTGAGTGAAATACAAGCGCCATCTTCACCCTCAGACAAACTCACCAACGTTTTTGACGATTTTCAGGTTGAAGGATATTGTCCGGGAGTTTTTTCCGTTGCCTAGCAACCTAAAAAGGAAAAGAAAAAGACAGATGTTACAATGGATACGTCCATAAGGACAAAGTGCATGTTATTGCTCAGTCTACACATGTGTGCATCATGCAAATGAGCACATAAAATAAGTGGTATTAATTATCAACGTTGTTTTTAAAGAACCAGGATTATTTTGGGCATGGGTTATGTAAATGTGAAAACATCCACCTGAGCATCTTCACATTATTCACCTTATTCCGACCTTCCCATCTCTGACTTTCTCAAAATGTTTTTATTTTGTACCACAAGCTTTAATTTCTCTTTTTAATTAGCTTGTTTGCGTTTGACAGCTGAAGCCAAATAAAACCCCCCTTTCTCATTTCCGTGCCTTAAACGTCTCCATCTATAATGGAATTCGGTCTGACCTGAGGTTGATGTTATCCCGGTCTGCTCCATCAGAATTAGGCTGTCGCGGGTCCATCGCTTTCCCTTCAATGTCTCGTATGGTGCAAGCTGCAGCTGTATGCTCCGAGAGCTTTTTCATTTCTCCACTATAAATGCTGTGAGTCCGATAAGAGATCATGTCGCTCGTGAAATCTTTTCGCTGGCTGTTGGAGGCAGCTGATATGTCCACACTCATCCCTCCTCCCACTCCTCCTCTTCTATCCACAGCATCTCTGTTGTTCAAAGCATGTCTGTTACTGGCCTCACCATTGCTTGGCAACACAGCTCTGGAATGATGAAGCTGTGGCAAAAGCTGAGGGCTAGATCTGACACACACACACAAACAAAAATATATGAATAAAATAGAAAAATATACATCTGAGAAACACATCATCACTCGCTGAAAAAATGTAAATCTTTTGATACAGAGTGTAATTTAACCATATATAATCATGTGATTAGAAAGAGCATCTACAGTTATCCTCAAAATTATTTATACCCTCACATTAAAGATGGAAAAAAAAAGGAAATAAGCTGAAATTGACAAAAGTAATAATATATAAAAATTTCTGTGAAATTCATGACATTGGTTCTGAATTGTGGTTGAAAAGAAATATTAAAAACAAACACACAAAAAATAAAACAAGTAAAAAAGATTGATGGGGCTCCAAAGCTACCACTTTGAAGCAGTCACTGCAATCAGGTGTTTTCTGTAACATCCAATCAGACTTCTGCACCTGTTGACAGGTATTTTGACCCGCTGTTCATGAGCAAGGTGCTTCAAATGGTCTGGGACAGTTTTGTTTTTTTTATTTTTTTTAAATTATTATTTTCAAACGCAATCTAAAAGCAATAACCTATTTCACTAAATTCTATTTTTGTAAATTTTAATATATTATTAGTGTCTATAGTTTCTTGTAATTTGAATTACTATTTTGAATTTAGACTTTTCTTTAATAGGAGGGTATGAACAGTTTTAAAGACGACAGTATATTCAGTTCCAAGGTTTACAAATCAGCACGCAAAATCAATTGCCAATTGGTTTATCCCATCTCTAAAGCATAGATAGATACAACCTGATACAAATAATACAATAATTACATCATATTTTTATTTATATGAAAAATACTAATCCAAGTCATTGAAGGAATTGGTGAAAAACTCAGAGCATGCCTCACTTGCATGTGCTGTAGAAACACCTTTGCAGCAGTTACTTGAAGTAATCGTTCACTTAATTGATCTTAATCCGTCTCTGACATTGTTCTTCAGGAATTTTGCCCTTCTGGTTTTCAAAAGTTGCTTCAGGTCACTGATGTTTGTGGGTGTTTCTGTGTGCACAGTTCTTAAAACTGCATTTCGGTCAGGTGTAGGTGTGAATTCTTTTCCATCACGCTGTGAAACCCAGTAGTTTTAATGGTTTACTGCGTGCACTGATTCAGGCTCTGGTTCAAGAAACGCTCATGCTTAATGCAGCATGCTTTCGAAGTTTACCAGGATAAAATCCACCTCCACACACATAAAAAGCCAAATGTAGGAAAAGCTCATGTTGCTTATGAGGCAAGATGAAGAAGGGCCCGAGTGGGATTTACTCCACAGACTCCCAGGTGAGAGTCATGCATGCTAGCGACTCAGCCAAAGGGATAACTCCTTGGACAAGTAGCCAGGGCGCATGATCGCTTGGAGACATAGTGACAGGACCAACAACTGTCACACTTATATGTAGAGATTTCCTTAGAGACAGTTGACGGGTACAATTGGCTGCATGGTGTGCCCATCAAAGTATATAATTGGCTCTTATAGTCGGCTTGTTCATGAATGATGATGATGCTATTTTACTGCTCACTTTCCTTTTATGACAGTACACTAAGGGAGGGATCTACTAAATTCCAAATTTGTGTGTAGTAATTTGCCTGTGCAATCCAGAATTTTGTGCGAAGGGCTGAACCACAGTTTGGGGGTAATTTATTAAAAGTGAAGGTGCTGCTGTAATATCTGCTGGTGCAAAAATGTTGGAAACGCCCCAATATAAATGAGGATCTTACGTGTTTCCAGGTTTGCACCGTGGTGATTATGAAACACAACAGTGCAAAAGGAAATGAGACCCCATGGAGATGGAGATATTAGTCAAAGAGGAAAGTTAAAATTTAATTTAAAATAAGTGTGATAAATATAAAAATGAAAATAATACAACAGGTATCCGTGCAGAGCCTCAGAAGTGGCCTATAGGCTTTATGTACAACTCCACTACCACCTGAACTTAAGCCAGCTCCTTTGCTTCTCGTCTTTGGCCCGGTCTGAATACCCACACTAAACCCTACGGTCCTGTATGACGTGTGCTGTTGGTAGAAGTGCACATTAAGGGTTGGAGATGGCAGAATTGGGACAGTGGCTGTGTTTATAGTACGAATGAGTACTATTGTCCTGTGAGTTCAGAGTTTCACACATTGTGTTTTTGTTGTTGTCTGGGCAGCCGGTTACTCTTCTCAGCTGTACTACGGAAATGCGCATCGTGAACGTGCGGCCCCGAAAAGTGTGCAGAACATGCGGATTACTAACGGAAAGCTAAACCTGGACTCACAGGACAATAGTACTCGTTCGTTTGTTCATTCTACTGAAAATATCGGCAAAAATCAAGGAGTTTTGCTGCAGATAATGTCTTATATAGTGGCTGCCCCATCTTCGCCATTATACTGGATGTACACCAAAGGGCAACTCAACGTAATATCTTCCGAAAGGACTCAAAGTGATGCAAAATGCACGTATAAATTCCCAGAAATAAGGTCCAGGTTGAAAAAGAAGAAAGTTATCCTTTAAGTTGAGGAAGTAGTGGAGTTGTGCATAAAGCCCATTGAGGACATGGATCAGGAGTTGCAAACAAATAAAACATCTCCAGCCTCAAACATGGTCTCTGACATCTATTACGCACAAGGTGCGCACTCTTTGGCACAATGCCAACGGCTCCAGCGGCTTGCGCTGCCAGGTGACCCTGTGATCCCGTCCACCTACTAAAATCCAACTTAAAATGTGATATTGGCAAAAAAGGGAAATAAAAAGACAATAAATGCCAGCTTTAGTCATCATTACAAAGTAGCTGAAAATGTTCCGTTTCATTTGTCCAGAATATTTAACACTCATGTTAAATAGTGGTGTTTGCGGTGTTGATTTTTATTGAATTCCACAGTGAGAACTAAATACATAGCCCTTATTGCTCATAAAAGATTGATTTTGAATCAGTTATGCATGTCCAGCATGGTCCTCTTCAGAAGCTGCAGCTTTTTGTGTGCAAACTGCAAGTTTGCACCTGCTTTTTAGATGTAGTAAAATATACACAAAAACAACCAGGTGCAATCTGATAGGTTGATAAATCGTTTTGTGAGTGCTAAATTAATACATTTATATTTTTCCCTCCCAACACACTCAAAACTGTGTGTAAACACCCCATATTGCATATTCATTGCAACAGACGCACCGTCTGCACAGGTCTGAAAGACACAGTCACTTTTTGCACACTTAGTATCAGTTTGTACATTTTTCTGCGTGTGCAATGAGATTGCTCACGTTTTTACACTCACAAACCTTTGATAGATCCGACCCTAAGATCAAAGTGACCTATAGGGTCATAGAAGTATCTTTTAATATGTCATTCATAATCTGGTCTTTGCATGTTGAAGGATGCTTACAGGTCCTGGCATCTATCAATAAGAGAGACCGGTGCTGATCAAACCAAGCTGAAGGTCCACAGGCCAAGGAATGACCTGCCTGAGCCTCCCTGATAACCTTGTTATAAAGCATCTCTGCTCTGACACGTGAGCAGGGTCCCTGTCAGACACCATGTCAGACAGGGACCCTGAACAGGGCTCGCAGGCTTCAGCCATTCACAGCTGATTCATTTTTACTCAACTCTTCTCTGTCATCACCTTCATTCATTATTTATGTACCATTATAAATTTATATATCTTTTAACTGTATAGAAATATTCTTGAATCCCCGTGTCTTCTCTGCCTTGACAACAACACATCGCTACTGTGTTGATCCTGCAATGGACTGGTGGCCTGTGCAGGGTGTACCCTGCCTCTTGCCTGCTAATTGCAAGAGTACCTAACTGCAGTTACGATGACTGACAAGGGTGCCGCCATACATCCAATCCATACAGGAAGTCTCATGTGGAAGTTAGTTAAACCACGGCAACAGTAACTATCTGCGGCTTCAAAACAGATGCGTATAGTGTAGTCGGGTGGTTAGGGTTAGGAGAAGGGTCAGGGTTAGGGTTAGATTTGAGTAAGTTACATGAAAAAGAAACTTCCGATTGGGACTTCCGGCTTGGATTGGATATATGGCGACGTACCGTGACTGCAGTTGGGTTCCTCTCGCTAATTGCTGGGATAGACTCTAGTTTCCCCGTGACCCCGCACTGGACTAAGCAAAACAGAAGTTGGATGTCTGTTTCTAAAAATCCAACATTACAATCAAATAGGGATGCATGATATTGGAATTTTGGCCGATATCCGATATGCCGATACTTTAAAACTCATGTGGCCGATAACCGATATTGATACCGATACAGATATTAAAGCTGAAAAAATAAGCAGTCAATGCAAATATCAGTTTTGTTTTTTGCTTCCGAAACTTTAATTAATAGGGGTGGGAAAAGATATCGATACACTGAAATACTGCAATATCTTCATATGCTGATATAAAATCAATATTTAAAAATGCAGCATCGATCTATTTTACTGACAAAATCTCATGAGATTTCATTGTCTTATCAAAAAATCTCATGATATTTCGTGAATTCTTGTAAGATTGCGTAACAGAATGATGAAATATTGCCAGATTTCCTTAGTAAAATAGAACGATACCACGTTTTTAAATGTCAGTATGATTCAGCATATGAAAATATCGCAATATTTTAGTGTATTGATATTTTTTCTTACCTGTAGTCTTTAGAAGTTTTAAAGTCTGTAAAAAAATAAGTTTTTGAAGAAGAAGAACTTTGCTTTCTTTAGACTTTAGAAACAGCGGGCTGATCGGTTAAATATCAGTGGGGTGGCCGATGTCCGATACTCAGTTTTAAGGCCGATATAGGCCGATACCGATAGGGGGTGGATTATATCGTTCATCCCCACAATCAAAGTTACTCAGTTGCTTTTCACCAAAAACTTTTTGCTCCTGCTTGAGTAATTTTTTGGATCACCACTTTTTTTTAATACTTGAGTAATTTTATTTTGAAGTAACGCTACTCTTACTTTAGTACACTTTTTGGCTACTCCACACATCTAACTTACAGTTCTCTAGAGGTTGTAGGTGTGATGTATTTAACTCAGGTATGGTGGCAGAGAAAACTTACAGGTCATAAATTCCTTTTCTTCAAAATGCCAAGAGGCTACAGGAAAAGTGACATTAAAGGAATATTTCTTAATTAAAGGGAAACTGAACCTTTGCATTCCATTCAGGACTATAATTATGAAACACAGGTACTGTTTGAGCATAGAAAGCCACATGCACTGCCTGATTTTATCACTGACAACACCCAGCTTGAGCAATTCCACTACAAGTTGCTGCACATTATCTCAGCTTAGAATAAAAAGGCATTAGATTAAACTTGCTGTCAGTCGTTCACAATTTAATTTCATTAGTGTCCTGAGTTAACTCAAGTCGCAAATAATTCTTTAATCTGCTTCTAAATGTAACATAACAGGATATTTATCATGCTTTAATTCTCCTGTAAGCGGTTATGTGCTTGCAGTTAGAAAATATCCATTCACCGGAGGTTGAATGACTTAACATACACTCATACCACTTCTGACAGCCTCACTCCCATTTAGAAACAAACATAAAAAACAGGAATAAACAGCCTGCAGAGCTCTGGCGCTGTTTCCAACCTCTTTAGTTTATCCAGATCAGCTGTTGAAAGGTTGCTGCTTGCAGAGTTATCAGGACATTTCCACTGGAGGTTATCCATCACGGAGGAGGGCTTTCTGAGTCAGCTGCTTGCTGCACAGCAGGTGCTTTAAAGCATCTTGGAGAGCTTTAAAGCCAAACTTATATGTAAAAGACTCATTCTGTGTCCATTTCTGCTTCAGAACCCCATCATTTCTGCATCACTTCTGAAACTACACGTTTGTGTTAATTATGCAGAAATAAAAGCACAGTTAAAAGGAATTTGTGTTAACACGTCATTAACTTTGACAGCCCTTGTTTGAACACAGCTGGTGTATGCTGAGTATGGGATATGACTGCATGTATTAAAGAATATTTCCTATGTTGTTTGATTCATTGGTTGGAGCCAGATTCTCTTTTTTATTCCACTACTTACAACGATAACCATTATGGACGAGACACATGAGCAGCTTGTAGGCTGAAGAAGTGATTACAGCGGGTAACAGCATGTTCAGGCCCAGTGAAAAGCAATGGACATCTGTTAAAGCACAGACAGCAACCTGCACCCTGTTTTAGACATATTTACACAAAGTGAAGAGGATAAACAATTATATTAGTCTTTGATAACCTTCCTATGCAAATTCCAAGAACCAGAGATGTCATACAGCCTTTTTTTTTAAACCTACAATAGTTATGAACAAGGAAACGTTCCCAGAATGTGTAGTCTGGTGGTCTCTTGATGAGGTCAAAGGACGATATGCTACACAGTGGTTCTCAGACTTTTTTCAGCCCAGTGCCATGTCAGGGGCAGGCAAGTGCAGTGGTTCCAATGAACAAGGACAGACTGAACCTATACGCCTGGACTAGGCAGTGCAAAGCTTTTTGGTAAGAAACGGAGGTAAACAGTACATCAGCACCTAGAATGGATTAAACATCAGTGGTTGGAAGTCAAATCAGTCTGCAACTAAAAAAAAGGGGTTCTGCTACAATATTTAAGCCATTTAAACAGCTAGACTGATGCTAACCTGTCTATTAGAGAGTACATGGAGATCTAGAGGCAGAGGAGGTGAAGCAGGTGTGTGTGGAGACCAAACAGATCCTTCAACTAGCGTGTCTGGTGAAGGTAACAAAACCACAAGACAGAGAATTTCATCCTTTTTTAAAGGCAATAATTAACATGAAGACGGCCCACATAAGTTTGTAGTTCAATAAGAAGTGAATAAAGAGTTTGATACTTTTCTACATTTCCATCTTGTCAGACTGAGCTTTAAATTCTCTCTTGTGTTATTCTACTGTATTCTATATGAAAGTAAAACTTCAGAGTAAAATCATTTCCTGGTTGAATCAATCAGAGCAGAGATGGTGTAATTATTGACTTTCTTGTCACAGACTGCTTGCTTGTTTGTTTCTTCAAAGTTCCTGGTTCAGGCATGGCTCGAGCCTTTTTATGTGGACTTTAGCCCCGTTTCCAGTTCCGGGTCCAGGATGGTTAAGTGAAGGATGGTACAGTAAATCCTGCTCTCTACAGCCAACCGTACCTTAACCCAGTAGGTGGTGTATTGGCTGGGTAGGGAAAGCGTCTTAGCGTGATGTCAAAGCAACGCAACGCCAGCCTTAAGAAAGAGCGTGACACAGAAAAGAAGCATGAAAACAGCTGATATCCAGCAGTTTGTATTATTTCTTCTTGGCATGTGGCTTTAAAGGGCCCATTTTATGCAGATTGACGAGGGATGCACAATATAATCGACTCCCTATCGGTATATTAGCCTTAAAACTGAGTATCGGAAATTGGCTACCCCACCGATAGTTAACCAATATTTAACTAATCAGCCCGCTGTTTCTAAATTAAAAAAAGGCAAAACAAAAGTTCTTCTTCTTCCTCTTCTTCTTCAAAAACTTATTTTTTGCACTTTAAAACTTCTAAAGTCTAGGGGTGGGAAAAAATATTGATACACTGAAATATTGCAATATTTTCAAATGCTGATATCATACTGACATCGATCTGTTTTACTAACAAAATCTTGCAATATGTCATCATTCTGTTGCAAAATCTTGCGAGAATTCACAAAAAGTTTGTGATATTTTCATATGCTGATATCATATTGACATTTAAAAACACGGTATTGGTCTATTTTACTAACGAGATCTTGCGATATTTCATTGTTCTGTTACGAAATCTCATAAGAATTCACAAAAATGTCATGATATTTTCATATGCTGATATCATAGACATTTAAAAATGCGGTATCGATTTATTTTACTAACGAGATCTTGCAATATTTCGTCGTTCTGTTACAAAATCTTACAAGAATTCATGAAATATCGTGAGATTTTTTTAACAGAACGATGAAATCTCGTGAGATTTTGTCAGTAAAATAGATCAATACCACATTTTTAAATATCGATTTGATATTGGCATATGAAAATATCGCAATATTTCAGTGTTTCGATATCTTTTCCCACTCTTATTTTTCAAAGTGTTGGAAATGGATAACAAAACTGTTGATGACTGCTTATTTTTTTTTCAGCTTTAATATCGGTATCTATATCTGTTATCGGCCACATGAGTTTTAAAATATCGCATACCAGATATCGGTCAAAATTCCAAAAATCATGCATCCCTTATATTGACTTTTCTAAGTGCTTGAAGTGGTCTTCTGGTGTGTTTTGACTTATAGAGACTAAAATTGCCCATAAAACAACTTCATAGTTTTTCACAGTCTTTAAAACTTTTAAATGAAGCTTTTTTTTTGCGATTGGCCTGACTAACATATTTTATTCAATCGTCACAGGCTGGTTACTCCAGTCTGAACACTGTAAATGGTAAATGGACTGTACTTATATAGCGCTTTTTCCAGTCGTACTGACCACTCAAAGCGCTTTACACTACGTCACATTCACCCAGTCACACACAATCATACACACATTCATAACCCGATAGGCACATCGGGAGGCTACTTGGGGTTCAGTGTCTTGCCCAAGGACACTTCGGCATGTAGTCTGGGGAAGCTTGGAATCGATCCCCCGACCCTGTGGTTGAAGGACGACTGTGCTTCCACCTGAACTACAGCCGCCCGCTGTCCACTTCCATACCTGATTAACTAGCACTGCTCCGCTTCTGAGACTGAGACAGTCTCTTGTTTGAGAGAGGACTCTACCAGCATGCTGTCCTGCACAACACTGGTAGAGACGAGAAATAATGAAGCGGCTGCGGCTGCTCGCACAACACACTCAGAGATGTGTTTGAGAGAGGAGGGAAGCAGAGGGTACATGGCGCAGCTGAAGCTGAAACTGAGGACAGAATGATCAAATCATGACTCCTGTATCACATTAAGATATCAAAGAATTGTTTCAGATGAGGGGGGAAGTGCATAACATGGGCCCTTTAATTGATAAAATAATGAACCGTGTATTCAGTCATGCCGCTTTGTTCGTGGTGCTGAGTTGCACAGGAAGTGATGACTCTTTTAACCAATCAGGGGATTTTAGTGTGTCAAGCTCTGCCTTTTTGGGTTGGATCATCAGGATTGGTACCCAAATAAAGAGGTCCCAAAAAGTAAGATGGGTCAGGTCAGATATAAGGGTATCAGCCATCCAAACTTGTTAAAGCAGAACTCAGTAACTTCAGCTCGGGGCTCCCCCTAGTGGCGTCCTTTCACTGTCGTGTTCAACCCCCCTTACACCCCCACAGCACACAGACGGCTTCTCTACCTGTCTTTCCTCTATTTTGATCGCTGGATATATTTCTAAGCTTTTACTAGCTTGTTGATGCTACTTTGCTGCGTTGGTAGCAGCACCGCATCTCCCTCTGCTCAAAGCAAAGTCCTGTATTTTCTGAAACAGGACGTTTTACCCGCGATTTGCGGGTAAATATGCCGTGGATTATATTTTTCACTGGTGTTGGCGAGTAGCAGGTAAGAATACAAACTTTTATTTACTTTTTGCGGACGTGACAAGTGATTATTGAGCCTGAAGCAGTGATGCTTCACCCGGCGCCCAGGCAGCGCAAGCTACGTGAATCACTCTGGTCCAGCAAAGAGTTGGTTATGAGAGCCAGGAGCCGTGTTTAGGTGGTGTGAAGCTAAAGAAATGTTTTCTTCGAATTAGTGCTGGTAGTCTGGTTCAAATCAGAGCTGGAAGCAGCTCGGTAGATAGGCGACCTGAGTACCGTACAGCGGTTTCTGTTGTCGCAAGTTCTGCTCGGGTCGGCGCAGGCAAAGTTGTTTTTAGCTGCTCGCAGGCCAGAGGCCCCGGCGGGAGGGGGGGAAACATTGAATCGCTCCGTAAACACTTTGTTTAGCCCCACGGGGATTCCGAAAAGCATTTATTGAGGTAAAAAAGTTACTGAGTTTCCCCTTTAAGTGGTGAAGATATTGACTATAAAAGTGAATGTGAGGTCTTCAGGAGGTCTTCAAAGATGGGGAGGGCTGTTTGGGTTTAGCCACGAGCAGAGACACCACAGAAGAAGCCTCTGCTCTGGGTGATGTGGTCAAGGTTTTTTTTATATCAAGTCTTGTATCAACCTGAATCCAGCTAATTTTCTCCTATAATAAATTACCATAAAGGCATGCTTTATGGTGAGATGCTGGTGAGGATGTATTGGCGTCATGCTGCTGTTTGCTAGTCCCTACCCAAATAAGAGGCATAATGTCTTGGGTGGGTTCCAGTTCACCTAAATACTGACTTTATTCGCTTTACTTTTGCCTTCTTTGGCTCTTGACTGTGCTTTCAACAAAATGAATGAGAGGTTTGTAACAGTGAATCTACTGTGTAAAGCTTTTGCTGTGATAAGCCATTTGTGATGAGCCATGTGACAAACTCCTGTTCCAAAATTAACCTGGATCTCATAACAATGACTTAAACTGAATACATAAACAGCTAAATAAGCATTTTAGTTTAGAAAGTTGCACATACGTTTTATTTTACAGGATTATTAGAAAATTACAAATTACTGACTTGGAACAGCAGCAGATATCTTCAAGATCAAAAGGGAAAGACAGGAAACACATCAGTATGAGCTACTGGGAGTGGAAGTATTTATGGAAAACAGCTTCAAAGAAAGGGTCAATGTTTCTTTTTAACTACTCACATAACACATAACACATTCTTTTTAAAGGCCTGTGGTATGCTTTTCCACATTTCCTGATATATCTAGAGTTAATATGATATAAACATCCCCCAGATTACAGCACGGCACTGTGTTTTTATTAACAAGATGCCTCCAAGAAGGTGAGTTTTTGGTTGGGGGGGCGGGGGCAAGTTGACCCTTTTCAACTTCCCTTAAGTCCCAGGAATCTGCGTTCGGTACATGCCGTTTGTTTTTCTTGGCCAGCAACACGATTGTGATAATGTTTGGATTTGTTCACACAAACAAATGTAATATGAATGAGGGCAAATACGAGACTGACTTCACAGAAAGACTGAAGCTCAGGGTTGTAACAGGGCATGACTAAGCCTCAGGCGGTACTTAAAACTGTTTCAAATGTCTGTGCAGTTGCATGAAGGGTATGAATGGATTTCAGAACATTGAGGGTAAAGTGAGTGAAACAGCAGCGCGTAGGGCTGACAGTACTTTGTATAACTACACTTTTTCACAAGATAAAGTATCTGGCTGTTGCTTCTACGACCATAGATCAAAAACATGTCGTTACTAACGCATGAAATGCAGTTTGCATGAACCACCTTCAACTTCATAAGCTGTGTACAAAGAAAAGCAATTAGCTACTGAGCCTAAAGTAACAATGTGCGTAATGAGCACATTTACCAAACAGAGACATCCTGCTGGAATCTTTTTTTCATCAGTTTGTCATGCTGTTTAACTTCACCTCTAAATCTGGCTTGAACATAAGCAACTGGTTCTCAGATGCTCAGCAGTCTTGACACTTTCAAAAAGTACTACTGGGGAATTTCAACTGTTAGTAAAGTCCTAAGTTATAAGTAAAAGTGAAAGCTTGCATACACTGAATTACCCCAGACAGCTTTCACAATGCTCCCCCTTTGGAGAAGTAGGCTACGTTTACCCTGCAGCTCAGTTCTGCCCATTTGTGACTCATATCGGATTTTATGATGCCAGTCTGAATCCATTTCTTCAAATCTGACCCAAGCTTCTTTTGTATGTGGTCCTAAATCAGATATATATGCTGCATCCTTCATTCTGTTCCTTCTGGAGGATCTAGGTAAAAGAACCTCATAAATGAAGAACTTAAGATAGAAGATAGATGGAAGTTGTTGATGGAATGTATACATTTTATTATATCTTATTTTATAGAGCTGCACAGTGGCGTGGTGGTTAGCACTGCTGCCTCACAGTAAGAAGGTTGCTAGCTTGAGTCCTGGCTGGGGAGTGGGGTTCAAACAATTCCAACAGTTGTCTTCCTGTG
The DNA here is from genome assembly GCA_023101725.1 of Atherinomorus stipes. NCBI lineage: Eukaryota > Metazoa > Chordata > Actinopteri > Atheriniformes > Atherinidae > Atherinomorus > Atherinomorus stipes. The sequence continues at coordinate 143,909 of JALJCO010006646.1, forward strand.
TAGAATTTGCATGTTCTCCCCGTGTATTTGTGGGTTCTCTCTGGGTACTCCGGCTTCCTCCCACCATCCAAAGACATGTATGTTAGGTGAACTGGTCACTGAATTGCCCCTAGGAGTGAATGTGAGTGTGAATGGTTGTCTGTCTCTCTGCGTTGGCCCTGCGACAGACTGGTGACCTGTCCAGGGCGTACCCTGTCTCTCGCCTGACAATAGCTGGGATAGACTCCAGCAACCCCCGCGACCCTGAACTGGATAAGCAGTACAGAAAATGAATGAACAATTGAATTGACATTTTACATTGTAACACACGTTAACTGATATTTCAGTGTGTAAAACACAATTTGTATAAGTGTGAATATATTAATGTTACAGATGGAATAAAACATTTCAAATATCTGTGTATGTATAGTTATGGTAATTCATAAAATAATATTTTTCTGATGAAGTAAAACTGACTTGTACTATTTTTATGCATGAGTATGTTTTGTCATACAATACACCAATACATTCATCATGTAGCCTACCTGAAACGCAGCCACAAAATATTATATCACTGTTAAGTCCACTATCTGCATGTGAGGCAAAGTATGCAACGAGGGCCAGGGTGGGATTTGATCCCACAGACTCCCGGGTGAGAGTCACGCACTGACCAGTCAGCCAAAGAGATATCCCTGTGGCCAAGTAGCCAGGGTGCATCATCTATCGGAGGCATAGTGACAGGACGCCACACTGTCACACATGCAAAATATCAAAATGCACATTTTCAATGTAACTAAGGATCCTGTATTATAGCCTCAACTGCTGGAAAATCGATTAAGAATCTGGTGAGTTCAAGTTCTGGTCATTTATATCACTTATAAACAGGTGAGTGAATGAAGCTGATGGTTCAAGATGGCGGCCCCACAGCTAGTCAGCTACAAAGACTGTAAAAAACCCCACAAAAAACAGACATAATATCCGGTTACATCTGAAAAGCTGAAAGTGAGGCCAGTTGGGTGTTTCCCACCGTCGCCATCTTGCCGTGTTGCGTGTGTCGTCACTCCCAGAAAATACTGAAATGGGTGAAAACAGGGCCTCTCCGAGCTGCGGGGCAAATGATTGACAGCTAAGCTAAATGCTAACCGAGCTAATCCGAAGTGAACAGGAACGAACGAAGATAGGGGGTCTAAAGGTAAGCTACGCTCAAGACTTGCTGTTAACCAGCTAAAAACCGCCGTTGTGCAACTCTGCTACAGGCTGAGATTCTCCTGGTAGCAAGCAGGGAGCTAACTATTAGCCTCCATGGCTAAAAACAGCACCTGGTCTGCCACCTGTCAATCAAAAGGGCACGCCCCGAATTATGTGTAATATTGTGTTCCATTTGAACAGTCTGAAATTCCCAGTTCCAAGTAGGAGGTTTTAACTGGAACAGCCCCACGGTGGGATTTCCCACTCAGAAATTTGGACAATCCTGCCACCTCCAAGTACAGATTTAAAGATGGCCGCCGCACCCAGTGTTAGCATTTGTAGAAGCTTCTGTAACGTTACATTTATTTGCACTTCTTACTGTTTTTTGTTGTATTAAATCAATCATACAGGTGGTGTTGTTTGACATGGATGTAAGGGGAAGCTGCTGTAATGTAATTTACATATTTCATAAGCCGCTTTCAGACTTACATTGCGGAACATGAGTGTTAATGTCCATCTGCTCTTTAACCGGACTCGTCTTTTCAAACATGCCGCTTCCTTGCTGACTTTTTGTGTCCCTAGCGCTTTCAGACATCAGGAAATGTGGACAATTCAGCACAGCCACGCTGTCCCTTTAAACCCTGTCCGGAACATTTTCTTGTGCGTTCAGCCAAAACGACGTGCTGCAACATTTCCTCTCTTATGACATGGGGACCAGCCGGTACATGGCCGCTGCATCTCCGAGGGAACAGACTGGAACGCATTTCTGAATACGAGTGTTTTAAGGAAAAAGTCTGCACTATTTCCAGTAAAAGTCTAAAAGGGGCTATAGTGGTATATGTGAAGGACAACACCAGCTATGCTAACAATGGCTAATAACAATAGCCTTAGAAAACACGTTTTTTTGCTAGGCTGCCATTTATTTTCCGATCAGTGAACTGGAATGCAATTTGTTTGGGTGTGATGACCGACATCTAGCAGACAGCAGGTACAGATTCTCCCTTCATGTTACAAACACATGTAAGACAGATATTGTCCGAACGTCGCTAACTGCTAGCAGAATGATTGTTAGCTACCTCCTGTAAGCATTAGACGAGACTGCACCGCTTCCTGCACGCAGTGTTACTCTCACCAGTCAATCACTGTCATTGATCAGTCTCACCTATTACCCATTGAATAGCCCGTCAATCACTCGTACTGTGGTAGTAAAAGTGATTGATGGGCCTATAGACAAATAAAACGTGATGAATGCAGGAATGATTGGTGAATGATATTTAAGCCCCATCACTTTCACAGCTGATTTATAATGACATTTACAAATCTAAAGCTTTTAATTAATCATACCTGATAGGGTAGTGAACCCAATGGGCTTTATGCACAACTCCACTACTTCCTTAGTTAAGACAGCTCCTTTGTCTCCTGTCTTTAATTATTGGATTATTTGATTAATCCAGGTGTGCCTGACCTCAGTAACCACAAGGACAATAGCCAGACACACCTGGATTAATCAGTCTGTCCAGTGATGAAAGACAGGATGCAAAGGAGCTGGCTTAAGCTCAGGAAGTAGTGGAGTTGTGCATGAAGCCCATTTAATCAAATATTGCAAAAATTGCTTAAAGAAATATCTTCTCTAATGCCTTTAAACCACTGCGAAACTTCCAGGGTTTTAATAGTTCAATATGAGTGATATGTCTTTTTCTTTTGGTCCCATTCCAAATACCTTTTAGTTGTAAAACAACTATCAGGAAACTGTTCAGTTTCCAAAGCATAAACCTCTGACTGCATGTTTCCAACTGCAAATATTGATTTACAGCATTGATAAAAAGTCTGGTTTTATTTCACAATGTCGATATCTTACGAGTCGCCTTTACTCAAAAACAACACTAACAAAGAAAACTTGTTGCCTCAAGAAAAGAAAAAAAGCTTTGTCAACTTGGGCGACTGAAATGAAACAGCTTGATTTTGGAGGAATTAAATGAACATGATAAATGAATCCTGTTTGTGCATGAGGTTGGGGTAGAAGAAATTCCATATACTGTAAATTAGAAGAGACACTTCATAAAATCTAGTTTGAATTTTAACCCACATGATGATTTCAAGTTTATCTGACTTAAAGTAATTAATGAACTCAGAAGTGTTCTTGCAGTAGGAACTTGGTTGGGGTTTGGGGTTTTCCTAAACTATTGTCAGACCATAAACGTCTCCATTACGGTGCAGCAGCTGCCTGGGTGATTGGTTTGAAACACAAAAATATCCAATAATCTTAGAGCCATCACATTACTAGCTAAATTCATTTAAAAGATAATATATTCCAATCATTAATCAACATTATAACAGGTAGGCTGTTTTATGTCCTCATTGTGTTGTCTGTACTCTGAAACTTTGGTGAAGGGTGGAATACTGTTGAATGTTTTGGGAGTTTAGAAGGTAAAGATCATCGTGACATGAGATTATGTTTTTTTTTTTTTCAATTATTTTTTTTATTATTATAAAATCACTTGTTAATCATGACAGTAAGAAAGAAGAAGAAAAAATGAGAAATTCTGAGGCATTTTAGTTTGTAAGATTGGAAAATTGACATGGCATTATATATAACAGTCACTGTTTGGTAACGAACCCACAGAAAACTGTTTTTTTTTTTTTCTTTAATCCACGGGGCATGGAAACATCATACAATATTATGACGTCTCTGTTAACTACTGGATCTGAAGCAGATGCAGCAAAAGTATTTTTCTAATTTTGCATGAGAAATGGATATAATATATTATTTTCAGCTGTAATATCAATATTGGTATCGATTATCGTCCAAATCAAATTAAACTTTATTTATATAGCAATGTTCATGCATAAAAACAAGACAAAGTGCTTCACATAATAAAACATTTTACATCAAAATACTGTCGATAAAAACAAAACACACTCATGCATACACATCCATCATTATCTCACCCATCCATGACCCTACAACTGCCCCTACCCATACCCTATTAGCCCCCTTTAAAAACCACCCTATCACATAAGAGTAACCGTTAAAAGAAAGAAACTTGGCTTGGTGCCAGGTGGTGAAACGATATCCAAGGGGTCCATCCACCTCAAGGCCACCCCCCACCCCACCCACCCCAAGTGCAGGCAGATATCGGCCAAAAATCCAGTATCGTGCATCCCTAATTACAGACCTTTTTGTATGATTTGAATAAAAAAAGAAAACACTTTTAAAGAAATAGCCTACTGGGTAATTCCAACTAACACTAGGTAACATTTGCATTCAGTGCATTACCAAGATTTACAGACTAGATGAACTTACATCCACTAAACATATGTGATCAAAACCAATGTTGCATTTTACAGCAGAACATCCAGTCTTAGCGCATATTTTTACTTCTCCAGAATCTGTTGCAAGAAGACAAACTGTTTTCCCGTGAAAACGAGATTTTCTTCTTTTTTTCTGAATCCCAACACACCTCAGTACATTTCCTCTGCATGCTTTTTGTCACATTTCCCTCCTTGTATCTGGCACGTAGAACTTAAAACAAAGACTCCAAAAAGGTATTTGAAGCTTGATTTGAGTATATTATTCTACTGGCGCTCACTAAGCAGCTCAGCCGAGGCAGCTGGTAGCTCTTTTGTTTCCCACCACAAATGTACTGCAGTTCCTTGTGGAGGATTACCTACATTCCACGTTTCAGCCGTGGGACCATGCCTCAGTGTTTGCATCCCCAGTTCTTTCTATTCAAATAGCTTTCCCTGATGTACTTCTTCACTAGTGAACTTTTTATTATAGTGCTTTTACATCCTATATAATTTTTCATGCATTTCTTTCAGGAGAATTGTCGTTTATATGTAATTTAACTGGATAGTAGAATAATAATAAAAACAACAAAGTGGCTTTGAAGAAGATTGGTTTTGCAAGTGAAGATCACCTGCAGCTCAGGGCAACAATCTCGTCAGTAACACTGGTTCTTGAACTTCTGGTAATGCGGTTGTTGTTTCCCACACAATGAAGAGGCTCAGCAGGCTTGTGTGCATATTACAGACAAGATGAAGCATTAAGAGTATGATGTATAAAAATAGTGTGAATTGTTTAAACAAGTATTGAACTGTATGAGCCTGTTTGTGTTTCTGGGCGTGTTTCTATTCAGTTAAGAGGGTTTGGCAATGTTGGTATGCAGACTCACCGTCTAGCCCCTGGCAATAAAGGTGATTTCTGGGCTAAGGCAGCATTAGAGGAGGAGACCCCGGCTCTATTGGATGGACTGTGGTCCAAACCAGGCGTGGAAGAATCTGAGGAGAAAGGTAGAAAGAGACAGTCAAGAGGAGTTTAAAGCGAGTACTGGATATTATCAACCAGTTTTCAGTCAGGTGTTACACACTTACTCTCTTTATAAAACACAAGACAACCCCTAAATTAAAAGTAAACAAGGGTTACATACTGTAGATAAAAACAAGAATCATGTTTACACTGCAAGAAATGTCTCTCATACTCAGGAACATTTGGAGGTGTTCCAAAAATGTTTTTGTCCTAAACGTCTGTCTCAGAGGTTGTCCATAGTGACAATCCAGGAACTATTTTCCAATACTGAAAGCAGCATTTTACTACACTCAGTAGATTTTATTCACCAAACAGTCACCTAACAGTTAATCATAATCAACAGCAGCAGGACTTGAATCTTTTTTACGTTTAAGGTTGCAGCTGTATCTGCCTCCTTCCTAAGCGACAAACTCCGGCGCATAAAGTGAAGCCAACCTGGGAGTCTGAAAAATTGCAGTTCCCCTTCTCATCCACTAGGGGCAGGCTCCAAAAGGGAGTCAATCCCTGTAAACTCCCATGTTAAAGATGGTAGAAGATGTTTGTGACAATTCAAAAAGCAGAAACTGTTAGCGAGTTTTTGAATATAGTGCATGCGCATGACCAGCCTGCTAGATTCACAGCTCCCTCCCTGGCCACGCCTTTAAGACAACAGGCATAAGCCAAGTCCTGACACCAGAGACAGCAGGTACAGATTTATTTTGTCTGAATGTAGAATAACTGTAAGCTACCTCCTGCAAACATCAGACGAGAGTGCGCTGCTTCTGGCACGTAATAAAGCTGGTTACACATTCCACAAGAAGCAAGAACTTTCTTCTTGCCCTCGAGGCTGCAAGAACAAGGAAAAAGTTCATTTTTGTCGGGGGGGGGGGGGGGGGGTTCATCCAGTGCTTATACATTTGCCATGTGTATTGTTTATATTTTCATATTTTCTCACCACCTCGATCAGCTGTTTATTAAAACTATTCATTCAACCCATTGTGTATCTTTTATAATGTTTGCTACTTATAATTGCTGCCTCGTGGCCAGGACTCCCTTGGAAAAGAAGTTTTTAATCTTAATGGGACTCTTTCTGGAAAAATAAAGGTTATTTCGGTTCCTGGGTGTTAAATAAAATAAAAAAAAAAAAAAATAAAACATCGCACCTGTGGAAATGCAGAAGTGATGATTTTGCTTCAAGCATCTCTGTGTATACCCCGCCCACCTCAAATGTCCGGCCAATCACACAATACTTCTCGGAGGTCCCCGAGAAGAAAGTTCTCCTCAGCTGAGGGGTCAAGAACAAGCCGCAAGCCGTCCTCAAACACGATCATGAGAACAAAATGACGTCATTTTGTTCTTGTGGCCCCGAGAACAAGAAGAAAGTTCTCACTTCTTGCGGAGTATGTTGCATTAAGAGTGACTGACCATCAAAAGACAAATAAAACACGTGATGAGAACAGAAATGATTGGCTGATGTTTTTAAGTCCCATTACTTTCACAGCTGATGTATTTTTTATATTTATAGATCTAAAACTTTTAATTAATCACCTTGTTGGGCAGAGACCCAATTTCAGTGAATATTGCTAAAGTTGTTCAAAGAAACATCTTTTATACCAGTGTTTCTCAACTTCAGTCCTCAGAACCCACTACCTTGCATGTGTTAGAGGCAACCCTACTTTCACACACCTGAATTAAATGAATGCAAACCTACTAATGATCCAAAGAACTTGATGAGGAAGTTCATTCATCTGAATCAGGTATGTTGGAGTAGGAACACATCGAAGACATGCAGGGCAGTGGGTCCTGAGGGCCGGAGTTGAGAAACACTGATCTATACCACCTTTAAAAGTCCCCAAAATAAACATGTTTACAGACTGGTTCAAAAAATCATTTTAGGTTTAAAGTTGGATTTATAACGCGTGATTTATCACGCGTTCTCTGCGCCGGCATAACCTTCGTAGGCTCGGCATAGGCTCTGCGTAGGTCCACAGAGGTCGGCTTCGCGAACGCAGAGATGGGGAAGTACTCCCTTGTGACTGGCTAGCGTAATTACTTGTCTTCAGATGTTTGGGCTTTGCAGCAGAATGAATGGATGAATGCAAGTCGGTCGTCATTGTTGCTTTATAACAGAAAATACTTGAAGCAAATCATTGGAAAAAAACAAAACTCTGCCCTGTGGAGTTAACCAGCCGATACCGGCCCTACTGCCACCTGCAGATCTAGAAAAGAAGCTGCAACATGACGCCGTAACCCTATGAATAAGTATAAACAGACACTGCATCTTCATCAGCTACATGGGCCTGGCATGATGCAGACGACGCATGAGTATAAATCCAGCTCAACAGTTCACCTTCATGTCAAATGTGAGGGGTTTCATTTTTAAAAATCTGTTTAGATGTTACTTAATCTTGAAATTGCGCATAAATAGGGGCTTGTCCTTTTGATTGACACACAATGGATGGGCTGTCTGCGCTAGCGCTTGTGGTTAGTGGCTAACTCCCTGCTTGCTCCCAGGAAGTCCTCAGCCTGTAGCAGAGTAGCACAACCGTAGATTTTAGCTAGCTAGTAGTGTGCCTTAGCTTTAGCCAGCCTATCTTCATTAGCTCTGGGTTAGCTTTTACTTACAGGTGGCTCAGAGTTAGTTAGGTGTCAATCATTGGTCCTCACGCTCACTGCCCCTGTTTCTTTGCTCATTTTTGTATTTTTTGGGAGTGCCAAAATGGCAACAGCAGGAACCGCCCACTGTTCAATTCAGCTCTTCAAAAACCTCCGGGTGGCGCTGCCGGAGGTTTGTCCATATATGACACAGTCTGCTTCTGCCATCACTGTTATTGCATAATCATGCTTAACATGGATTGAAGAGGAGTTTGTTTTGTAATTGCATGGAAAAAAAACAGCTGCTTAAAACTAATATGCCTGATGAGGATCTTTGGGCAGCCATGAAATAACAATAAAACCACTGCAAGCACACGAAGCTGCTTTATAAAGAAAACCAAAGAATCTGAGTTTGTGGGGCAGATAAACCCAGAGGAAGGAAGTAAGAACAACAACTTATAAGTTTTTCTAAATGTCAGAATCTAGAAAAAGTTTAAATTGATGAACATCTGTGCAAATAACGCATCATAATCCATTTGACTCCTCAAAGTTGCCAGTTTTTTAATTGATTTTAAAAAAATCATTGCATTGAATCAGAAAAAGATCAACTGAATTTACTTATAAGTGCAATAAAAGAGAGCAGCAGGTAATATTCTAAGGGATTTGCCAGTAATAGAAATTAATAGAATCATCTCTATTGTCAGTGTAACATGCACAATGAAGCCTAAAATGCCATCCAATCATCCATCCATCCATTTTCTGTACCACTTTTCAGGGTCACGGGATCACTGGAGCCCATCCATAGGAAGACAAAACCATCACACACACATTCACTCCCAGAAGCAATTTAGAATGACCATTTAACCTTTATCCTTTTTTTAATGTGTCATCCGATCAGTACATTTAAAAAAAGGATAAAACAGATGAATAAATAACACAAGCACACATTCGAGTATCCTTATACCTATTTTTAGAGCACATAGAAATCTGTTTGTGGTGACTACAGTGGGATAAAAGCTGTTCTTCAGTCTGTTTGTCTTTGTTTTTTTACTTCTCTACCATCTCTCTGATGGGAGCAGTTGAAAAAGTGAGCATCCATGGTGAGAAATGTCCTCTGTGATGTGTTTTGCTTTCTAGAGGCACTGAGACCATACACTAATGAAACACATTTAATGAACACTGTTTATGAAAATACATCTTGTTGAAAGCAGTTTGGTGTGAAACATCGGAGACGACAGAAAGTTTGTTCATGTTATTTAACTGAGCACAACTCATTCAACACAGTCCCCGTCTTTCAGCTCTTTCCTCCCTATCTTTCATTCATTAATCCTTCCTACACACCCTCTTACCTCCTTCCTCCTCTCACGGCTCTGAACACATTAGTTCTCGATCGTCAGAGTCTGACTCATTTTTTCACACCCAAAGTGGAAAACATAAAAAACAGCTTCTTCTTGATTCTTTACCATAATTATAACCATACTTCCTATCTGATCATGTCTGATTTTTCTGTTGTGTAATGTTGAATATGGTGAGGTAATCACAGAGGGCAGCTACAGCATTGCTTCCCGACCTCAATCTTCAGAGATTTAACATAGAAATCAATGACTGAAAACATTCCTTCATAACTATTTCTGTGTATTTATGCCTAATCTGATCGATCTCCTCTTATTGTGATATTCTCTACAAGCATTTACATGTGCTGGAGTCAAACCTTTAGTTAAAAAGTCTACACTGGATCCAAGTCTTCTGGACAATCATTGACCTACAGATAAATCCTCTGGTCTGTACGCTTCTTAAAATCAGGTGAAAAACAACAACACATTCTGTCATTTAACTAAAAATAGCTGAAATTAAGAACCATGTGAGAACAGCTCAAACAAATATTCATTTTTCTCTAATAATCACCACATTCACCACAGGGTTCATGGCACTGAGAGACGTGCTGCCTTCTTGGATGCTGGTACAGTATATACTGTAAATGACTGACCTGAATAAGACAGAACTGAATTTAGCTGAACTTTAAATTTAAGCACCCTGAGGTGACCTTTGTTGAGAATTGGCTGTAAATTAATTAAACTGGACCTATCTTGCCTTTATTTAATTGAGTTTGGATCAATAACCATCAGAGACAAAAGCCCTTAAGCCTGAATCTCCTTCTTCTGTACCGGTTTCTGCAAACCTGCAGTTCTGGGGTCGCTTTGTGTGTATGTATATATTTTATTTTATCTTTTAAAGATACATTGTCTTTTTTCAAATGTTCCTGTAACATCTGTGGCTCTAAATGAGTTTTATTTCGCTGGGTTGAGGGCAAAAATGGTTCTTTGTATTATAAAGGTTGCAGACCCCTGTCCTATACACCACCAGAGGTAGAAAGTAACTAGTTACATTTACTCAAATTACTGTAATTGAGTAGTTTTTGTGAGTAATTTGTAATTTTTGAGTAGTTTTTGCCCCTCCTTGGGCTGCCACCTTATCGTGGTGGAGGGGTTTGCGTGTTCTGAGGATCCTAGGGGCTATGTTGTCTGGGGCTAAATTATGCCCCTGGTAGGGTCACCCATGGCAAACAGGTTACTAGGGGAGGGACCAGACAAAGCGCAGCCCAAACACCCCCTAATGGAGAGAACAAGCAATGGAGCTACGTGTCCCTCGCCCGGACGCGGGTCACCGGGGCCCCCCTCTGGAGCCAGGCCCGGAGGTGGGGCACGGAGGCGAGCGCCTGGTGGCCGGGCCTTCGCCCATGGGGCCCGGTCGGGCTCAGCCCGAAATGGAGACATGGGCCCCCCCTCCCGCGGACCCACCACCCGCGGGAGGGGCCATAGGGGTCGGGTGCATTGTGAGTTGGGCGGCGGCCGAGGGCGGGGGAGACCCTGGCGGTCCGACCCCCGGCTGCAGAAGCTAGCTCTAGGGACGTGGAACGTCACCTCTCTGGTTGGAAAGGAGCCCGAGCTGGTGCGCGAGGTCGAGCGGTTCCGACTAGATATAGTTGGACTCACCTCGACGCACGGCTCAGGCTCTGGGAACACCATCCTCGAGAGGGGCTGGACCTTGTTCCACTCTGGAGTTGCTCCCGGTGAGAGGCGCCGAGCGGGTGTGGGCATACTCATTGCCCCCCGGCTCGCTGCCTCTGCGTTGGGGTTCACCCCGGTGGACGAAAGGGTAGCCTCCCTCCGCCTTCGGGTGGGGGGACGGGTCCTGACTGTTGTCTGTGCCTATGCACCGAACGGCAGTTCAGAGTACCCACCCTTTCTGGAGTCCTTGGACGGCGTGTTGGAAAGCGCGCCCTCCGGGGACTCCATCGTTCTGCTGGGGGACTTCAATGCTCACGTGGGCAACGACAGTGAGACCTGGAGGGGCGTGATCGGGAGGAACGGCCCCCCTGATCTGAACCCGAGTGGTGTTTTGTTGTTGGACTTCTGTGCTCGTCATGGATTGTCCATAACGAACACCATGTTCAGGCATAAGAGTGTCCACGTTTACACCTGGCATCAGGACACCTTGGGCCGCAGTTCCATGATCGACTTCGTAGTCGTGTCGTCGGACCTGCGGCCCCTTATCCTGGACACTCGGGTGAAGAGAGGGGCGGAGCTGTCCACTGATCACCACCTGGTGGTGAGTGGGCTCAGATGGTGGGGGAGGTTGCCGGTCAGACCTGGCAGGCCCAAACGTGTCGTGAGGGTCTGCTGGGAACGTCTGGCTGAGTCCCCTGTCAGGGAGAGCTTTAACTCCCACCTCCGGGAGAGCTTCACCCATGTTCCGAGGGAGGTGGGGGACATTGAGTCGGAGTGGGCTATGTTCCGCACCTCTATTGCTGAGGCCGCTAGTTGGAGCTGTGGCCGCAAGGTTGTCGGTGCCTGTCGTGGCGGTAATCCCCGAACCCGCTGGTGGACACCAGCGGTGAGGGATGCCGTCAAGCTGAAGAAGGAGTCCTACCGGGCCTTCCTGGCCTGTGGGACTCCGGAGGCAGCTGACAGGTATCGGCGGGCCAAGCGGAGCGCGGCTCTGGCGGTCGCTGAGGCAAAAACTCGGGCATGGGAGGAGTTCGGTGAGGCCATGGAGAACGACTTCCGGACGGCTTCGAGGGCGTTTCTGGTCCACCATACGGCGACTCAGGAGGGGGAAGCAGTGCACCATCAACACTGTGTACAGTGGGGATGGTGGGCTGCTGACCGCGACTCGGGACGTCGTGGGCCGGTGGAGGAAATACTTTGAAGACCTCCTCAATCCCACCAACACGTCTTCCGAGGAGGAAGCAGAGTTTGGGGACTCAGGGGTGGACTCTTCTGTCACTGAGGCTGAGGTCGCCGAGGTGGTCAAAAAGCTCCTCGGTGGCCGGGCCCCGGGGGTAGATGAGATCCGCCCGGAGTTTCTTAAGGCTCTGGATGCTGTGGGGCTGTCTTGGTTGACGCGCCTTTGCAGCATTGCGTGGACATCGGGGGCAGTGCCTCTGGACTGGCAGACTGGGGTGGTGGTCCCCCTCTTCAAAAGGGGGATCGGAGGGTGTGTTCCAACTTCAGGGGGATCACACTTCTCAGCCTCCCTGGTAAAGTCTATTCGGGGGTACTGGAGAGGAGGATCCGTCGGATAGTCGAACCTCGGATTGAGGAGGAGCAGTGTGGTTTTCGTCCTGGTCGTGGAACAGTGGACCAGCTCTACACTCTCTTCAGGGGTCCTGGAGGGGGCGTGGGAGTTCGCCCAACCAGTCTACATGTGCTTTGTGGACTTGGAGAAGGCGTTCGATCGTGTCCCCCGGGGATTCCTGTGGGGGGTGCTCCGGGAGTACGGGGTGCCGGACCCCCTTATTCGAGCTGTTTGGTCCCTGTACGACCGGTGCCAGAGCTTGGTCCGCATTTCCGGCTGTAGGTCGAATCCATTCCCGGTGAGAGTTGGACTCCGCCAAGGCTGCCCTTTGTCACCGATCCTGTTCATAACCTTTATGGACAGGATTTCTAGGCGCAGCCGAGGTGTTGAGGGGATCCGGTTTGGTGGCCTCAGGATCGGGTCTCTGCTGTTTGCAGATGATGTGGTTCTGTTGGCGTCATCGGGCCGTGATCTCCAGCTCTTGCTAGGGCGATTTGCGGCCGAGTGTGAAGCGGCCGGGATGAGAATCAGCACCTCCAAATCCGAGACCATGGTCCTCGCCCGGAAAAGGGTGGAGTGTCCTCTCCGGGTCGGGAGTGAGGTCCTGCCCCAGGTGGAGGAGTTCAAGTATCTCGGGATCTTGTTCACGAGTGAGGGAAGGATGGAGCGGGAGGTGGACAGACGGATCGGTGCGGCGTCTGCAGTGATGCGGACGTTGCATCGGTCCGTCGTGGTGAAGAAGGAGCTGAGCCAGAAGGCGAAGCTCTCGATTTACCGGTCCATCTACGTTCCCACCCTCACCTATGGCCATGAGCTGTGGGTCATGACCGAAAGAACGAGATCGCGGGTACAAGCGGCCGAAATGAGTTTCCTCCGCAGGGTGGCCGGGCTCTCCCTTAGAGATAGGGTGAGGAGCTCGGTCATCCGGGGAGGGACTCAGAGTAGAGCCGCTGCTCCTTCGTATAGAGAGGAGCCAGATGAGGTGGCTCGGGCATCTGATTAGGATGCCTCCTGGACGCCTTCCTGGAGAGGTGTTCCGGGCACTTCCCACCGGGACCAGACCCCGGGGTAGGCCCAGGACACGCTGGAGGGACTACGTCTCCCGGCTGGCCTGGGAACGCCTCGGGATCCCCCCGGATGAGCTGGCGGCTGTGGCCGGGGAGAGGGAAGTCTGGGCTTCCCTGCTTAGGCAGCTGCCCCCGCGACCCGATCCCGGATAAGCGGAAGAAGACGGTACGGTACGGAGTAGTTTTTGTGATACAGTAGGTAATTTTACTTGTACTCAAATAATTTATTGCACTACTTTGGAAACCTCCCTGATTACTGAGGAAAAAATTAAAGATGGGGGAGAAAAATCTGCCTGAACTGGTTTTATGTCAAGCGTTATGGATTATTATTAATTATTAATCTTCGCTGCCTATCTACTTCAGTGACATTCAGCGTATCGTCCACTGAAAGGGAATCTTACTGATGACGGCTGGTGCTGAGCAAAAGATGGAGATGGAGGAGGATGAGGATGCTAAGCAGACATTGAATTCCTGCGGAAGAGATGAAGGAAATCCTTGGCCAGATCTCAGTCAGCTCTTTCTGCTCAAACGCAAACAAGGCAATAACTTTATCACGCAAACACTGAAAAATCTGTCCAATGCTGGTATTGAGTGGGTAGAATAATCTGTGGAGCACGGCACATTATTTAATCTCTTAAATAAACCATCAGTGTGCTCGTTTGTTCAGTAAGACAAGTGCAATTATGATTTATGTTGCTAGAAAGAAAAAAGCGCAGTTTATTAATGAGGATTTGCTCAACATTTCCACCATCTTGGATATTTTGACTTGGTTTTATTTCTCTTTTTTATTGTAGTATTGTAAAAGTTTCTCAAAAACAGTGTTGGATTGGATTTATAACTTGTCCTTTTCAACAGCAAGTAACTGAAAGTAGCTAAGTAACTTTTACTCAGAGTAAATTTTAAATTAAGTACTTTTTTACTTTTACTCAAGTACATTTTTGGATAAGTACTTTTACTTTTACTTGAGTAGAATCTAAGCAAAGTAAATGTTGTAAAGTCCCCCGTTGACGTTGCGGGCAGCCTGGGGTCTGAATGTTCCGGTTGGTGAAAACAAGCAGTGATCGTTTCGGAGTTTGAATGAGCTTTCTGTGAATAAGATTGCGTAAATGAGCAAAGTGATGAAGAACCCCCCCCCCCCCCCCCCCCCCCCCCATAAGGCTGTTAGCAGTAATAAATGCTGTTCTGTGTTTATTGATTATTTTGAGCGGCCATAATAAACCACTAGTTTGGCAGCAAAATGTGCAGGATAACGAAGCTAACGCTAATGAAGCTAACGCTAATGAAGCTTATGCTAACGACACTAAAGATACTTTGACTTAATTACAATTTTTCAGTACTTTTTCCACGTCTGTTCACCACTCACATCATCTTCACATTCATCCCTTACCCCTAACTCTCCCTCTGATGTCCTCATACCGAGACTCCTCGATAAACTAGTGATCTCCCGGTGTTATGGTGAGGTCCTTGCTAGTGAAATGGATTAATTTATCCTTGCAAAGACAACTGCATAAGTGTTGTTAATTTTATTGTATTTAATGATGTTTAGTTTTTGTGTGCAGCGTGTCGAGTGGTGCTGCTTGCATGAAAACTGCTCCTTGGGAACAGTAAAGTTGACCTTTTTAGGCCTGAAGCAATACAAGGAAAGAAGACCCTGAATCAAATGTGGAAGCCATTAAAACAAGCATGAAAAAGGAAATTATACTATGACCTGTTCTTCATTCTGAGCACCACACTCAGCCACTCAGAGGCAGTTAGGTAGTATGACTGACAGCCCTGATTACAGGTTGTAGTCCTGAGTGATCAGGATTAGATGGGATGGAAAAATAGACGGCTATCAAAGGAATCTGTAAAGGAAAGCCATCAACTCGCTTGATTCAGATCTGAGCTCAGCTGATCTGTTACCAGCATCATGACGGTATGTCAGGCTGGTGAAGAAAGAGTATATATATGTCTAAAAGATAACCTCAGAGAGCCATGCTACCCAATGGAGTGTAAAAAAATGACTATTTTCAGTTAACTACCTGATCTTAGTGGTTGTTGTAACCAGTTGAGTGAAAGATAAACTCATAATCTACACAGCAGTGATCAAAACATCATCATAACAAAAGATTCCCACTTTAAGCTGACTATCTCAAGGTTATTTTTACCTGGTTTGCTTTGTTTGGATGTAAAAAGGAGCCAGTGTCACTCTGAATAAGAAGTGTAAGTTTGCTAAGCAGCACATAATCTTTCAGTAGCAAGGTTTGTTTGTGACCCACCTAGAAAAAAACCTTACTGGGTCTCTGAAAAAGAACGACCCAGTCTCACTTGAGCTTATTTCATGTTTTTAAGTGCTCTGCATAATGAGAAAAAAAAACAAAAAATCAAGAAGAAAATCAAGATAAGACATAAAAGGAAAGAGAATAAAAGAGAAAACACAAACTTTAACTCTAGCCTATGACCCAGTTAATATAATCTTGAAATAAAAGATGTTTATATTTTAGCTGAAGTGCAGTTAATTTATATTAAAAAATACAAAATTATGATTAAAAAAAGAAACAGATCAGATTTTCTACCTTGAAAAATATACAAAATCAGTGCAATTAAATCATGCACTCCATTCAGTAGATTGATTTAATTTTTTTTAGAAATGGGATATTTTGCATGTTATCCTTATCCTCAGATTCATCCTTATCATTGCACAGATATGATTTTTTTTCATAAAACTAAATTTCTTCATAGAATATCTTTCAGTCTCACAGTTCTCAACCAGTTTTCGAACATGCAGTATATTGGTTAAAGAAGTCATCACCTGGAAATCTCACTTTTTTACGTTAAAACATGTGTATTGGAACAGTACCTCAGTTATAAAGTGCCAGAAACTCCGGAAAGTGAAAGTAACTTCGTCTTTGAGTGCGGGTTCTCTCTTCTCACCAGAATCAGCTACAAGCACGCGCTCTCCACAGTACGCGGTTTGGATTTCTTTCTCTAAATGACGTGAACTAGAGAGGCTGCTAGCTGCTAAGCTAGCCTCTTTAGCGCCACCTAAAAGCAGCTGATTACCTGCCGTGGAGTCGTTATGACCAGCTGTTATGACGTGAACTAGAGAGGCTGCGAGCAAGTGGACCAGAAGCAGCAGCTGTATGGAGATGCAGACTTCATCTTCCATCTGGCACCTGCCCACACTGCCAAAACTACAAAATCCTGGTTCAACAACCATGGGATCACCATGCTTTATAGGGGATTATCACGCTTCCGGAGTTCCCGGCTTTTGGACCTTTTTGGCCATGTTAACGACAGCGTTCCTGCTCTGTTATACTGTAAATCGGATAATACATTTAAGTTTTCATTCAGACCGAGGATCTGGATAAAAGCTGGATAGCGATGATTTGCGGGTGAGGGCCGAACTTTATAATAAACACACGTTTGTTTGTGCCGATGGGGCACAACACCGGCACTTCACAGCATGCTAGCATTAGCCAGCTAGCGTTTACTGACGTGCTTAACATTGTGCGTCCTAAAACACACAAACATCTGAAAATCGGGTCTGTCTCCCCGTTTCCAGTGGAACAACTGGGGACTGCCAAGAAAGGAGACGCTTTCAGATGCTTGTGTGTTTTCAGCTGCACAACTTTAGCCACGTCATCAAGCTAGCTAATGTTACAGGCTAACACGACTGTATAGTCTGCCGGCCACAAACAAACGTGTGTCGTTTTATTATAAAGTTCGGCCCTCACCGCGGCAAATCGGTCGCTTTGATCCAGCTTTTGATCCAGTATCACTCAGTCTAGAATGAAAACTTAAATATGTTTGGAGTTTATCCGATTTAAACAGTATAACAGAGCAGGACGGCTGTCGTTAACATGGCCCGGAAGAGGAAGTGCCAAATGTTTCAACTTCCGGAAACCGGAACGCGGAAGCGTGATAATCCCCTATTGGCCCGAAAACTCACCTGACCTGAACCCCATTGAAAATCTGTGGGGTATTGTCAAGTAAAAAAGCTAAACAGGAAGAGACCAAACAATAGAGAAGAGCTCAGGGCTGTGATTGAAGCATGCTGGTCTTCCATGACAGCTGAGATATGCCAGAAGCTGGTAGCATCCATGCCACGCCGGGTTAAGGCAGTCATTAAAGGGGCCCCCACCAAGTACTAAGTACAGATGCAAGATTTTACTTTAGGAGGCCTGATATTTTTGTATTTAAAACCCTTCTCTGATTGATTTAATGCAGTATTCTAATTTTTTTTAGTTTGGGAATTTGAGGTTTTCTTAAGCTGCAACTTCTAATCAGCAACATCCAAACAAATAAAAGCTTGAAATATATTGATTCACATATTATTTGTCTATACAATATGTAAATTACCCCCTTTAAGTTGAATTATGGAAATACATGAACTTTTTCCGGATATAAAATTTTTTTGGGGTAGTACCTGTATATATACACCCTTAGGGGTGTATCGTTGCACCCCTAATGTATATATACAGTAGATATATATTACAAAATATATTGTGTAGTACATTGCAGTATTTGGGGGAAAGGTGGGTGGCTTCCCAGCATGCCTGCTGATTTTGTCAGTTTGTTAGTTCGTGCTGATGTTGCACCATGAGTGAGACTGCTACTGCAGCTAATGACTCCTTATTCTTTCACAATGCTCATGGTAATGACAGGAAGTTCATCTCCTCCCACTTAGCAGGCTCTTTTCACTCAGTCCCCAAGAAGGACTGTTGTGAATCGCAAAAAGCTCCAAGATGCGATGTAACCCTGTATTTTACTTTAACGTTGCAGTGCAAGGGTTTGTCTGTTGAAAACCTTATTGCATTCAGTAATTTATATGAGAAGCCTCATGATTTTGTGCATTTATTCTATCTTCCAACTTTTTTAGTTGCCTATTCGATAGGTGCAGTAGATATTAATGTACATCTGTAGCAACAGATGTACACATGTTGGATTATGCAGTAGCTTGCAAGCTAATGTGCATTTGTAGCTCCAAGGCAGGTGGGGAAAAAAGATGCACAGCAAAATCAATAAAACTGCAGCCAGATGAGACTTAACTTTTAACTTTCATAGTTATTTTGCAAGTAAATGCGATGTACTCACACACTCTCCACCGCTGCCTGCTGTCTTGCAGTGGAACATCTGCCCAGCTCGGTTTTCATATATTGGTATAAACCTCACATGCAACTGGCTGCATGGCCTCCATACTGGTCAATCAAAACAAAGTTCTGCAATGTCCTTAAAAACTGGGAGCCAGCTCTTCCCAATGCAAGCTGGATCCTCTGATTCACTACGAAGCATCGGCTTTTAGAGCCGGCTCCTCTCAGCATGACACATCACTAGTTTGTGGATAAAAATGCTTTGTGAAACCTAATAATAACAAGATCATTTTTGTCATTATCTCAGGATAATAATGGCCGTCATCCCGTCATAACAGGATACTTATCTCGTTATCTAATTAAAAGCAAACTTTGTTTTCTCAAAATAACGAATTATTCAAATGCAGGGTCATGAGGAGGCTGGAGCTGCTCCTGGTCCTTCACAGAGAGGAACATCCAGTCAGACTCACTCACTCACAGAGAGGAGAGACTCAGATCAGCCTGACATCATGTGTTTGGACAGTGAGAGGAAGCCGGGAGAGAACCCACGCATAGTTGGAGAACATGCAGACACCGTGCAGGTTCCCCACAGAAACCCACCTGTTCTATTTTAGAAAATAAAAGTATGATCATTAATTATTGCATTGGGTTTTATTAGTGTGTGTGCGGTAGATTGGGAGCAGTGCTGGTTTCCAGTCTAACTGCTGCAGGAGTCGAAGCTCCTTCATGTGGATGCAGCGGCCTGCAGCCTGCTTGGGAGGAGGTGTGGGGCGGCGAGGAGGGGGGACTGGCCTCATGGATGAGAGATGCGGCCCGACATGGGGCAAAGGGGCATCCCAGTGCAGAGCTGTTCTGTACTGGGATGTCCCCCATACAGACAGCTACCTCAAAATTTTGTGCCCACTTTAATTATCTCGAGAAAACAAACTTCGTATTCCCGAGACAGAAAAACGTTCCCGTTTTCATGAGAAAATGATCCTTGTTACCCCAAGAAAATTGCATGAACTCGGTATCTCGAGAAAATGATGAAGAAAAGAACAGCAGCTGACTACAACTGCTTGGCTTCCATAATATGTGTGTATATATATATATATATATATATATATATATATATATATATATATATATACACATATACTCTGTATGTGCACATTTTTAAAAAAGAGGCCACATATTTTCATGATTAAATAGAAATATTCTTGCGTTTCATTACTGTATAGAGTTTAATTTTCTTAAATGATTCATTCTTGTTGGTTTTTCATGTATCACATATATTTCAAATGAAGATGGAAGACAAATGGAATTTCAATTTAAAGTTTGTTTGCTTTTCAGTTGATATGTTTGGAATAATTCAATTATTATTACTTTGCTTGGATTGAGTGTCTTTTAATGGGTTACAATAATGTCTCATTGGGTGTTGAGTGATCATTTTCAGGTTTTATTGATGTTAGTCTTGTTTACTAAGTAAAACTGAAAAAAACTTCATACAAGACTTTTTTCATTGAGGAAAATGTTAACCCAGCACATGCTGATTAATTAACAGAATAAATCTAATGCTGAGAAAGCTACAGTTGTGTTTGAAAGTTGGCATACATTTATTTTTTTTAAACAAAAATATAAAAATCTATGTTTTATTTTACTAAATTATAATTTAGTATTTTTCTCTAAATTTATTATTACTTTTTTCAGTTTTTTATTAAAATTACTATGGTGAATTTAGCCTTTTCTTTAATGGTTGGGTATGTACACTAATGTCTGAGAATTTATCCCATATTTTTATGTTTATTCAATTATTGTTCCATTTAATTAACTTCCCACCAACAACAAAAAAATATTTCTATTCAATCAGTGAAACACTTTTCAAATGCGCATCATGATTTGTTGTGCAATAATAAAAGATAATAATTTTTCATAAAACCCAAGGTCACTTTGCTGAACAAAATATAATACAAAGTAAAATAAAGCAGTACCAGTGCAAAAGAAATGCACCTTTTTATGAGATCTGTGAGGAAATTTAGCTGTCCCTCTGTGTGGTGCTGATTTTCAACCAAACCAGGAGCCTGCAGCTTTTTTCAGGGGAAAAGCAGAAAGAGGTACAAACCACTGAGTACAGAAGAGCAGCAGTGGTAGAGCAGCCAGGTGGACAGTTTTAGGTTTTTTGTGGTAAGCAAATATCACAGAGACCCTGTCAAATGTTTAATAAAGATAAGAAATGACTGTATCGCTAACCCTTTGAACCCCACGCCTATTTCTAAAGTCTGAAAACTGCACAAACCTTTAATTAAATAAGCATATCTCTGCAACCACAAGGTCTATTTAAATACTTTCAGAGTCAAACGGAAATTTGTTAATATGAGGAATTATCATTATATGCATTAGGGAGAAAAAAATGAATACGGCACAAAGCATGAATGAAAAACTTCAGACTCACCATAAAAAACAAACACTTGCAAGATAATTATGAACGACCCTTTGCAGTCATGCAGTTGTAGCTCTAAACCTCTTCAGTAATAATAATACACATCAGATTTGGCCTTGACAGAAATAAAGTGAAGCAGAAAGAAATCAGAGGTTTTCTTCTGCAGTCAGGTCAGGTGAGATTTCTAAAACTGAAGTTTTGTCACCATTTGGCTGTTCCAACATCCCCCAGCTGGAAGACCTCAGGCTGATACTGATGAGGCTGGAGAAACTGAAGGAATCTGAGCCACATTCTTTAAAACGTCCTCAGTTCACAAGCTGGTTTGGGATGAATGATGTAAGACGGGATTTTACTGGGTGATCAGATGTCCTCAACACTAACATCTACCGAGCATTAGAGATATCTGTAGAGGCCACACAGAGCAGTAACGGGTAAAACCCAGGCAGCTTCAGCCTGCTCAGCCTGCACTGTGGAAAAAAAAAGCTAATATTGTGCCATGAAAATGCTGTGAAATTAAAAAAAAAAAGTAAATTCCATAATAAAAATATTGTTTATACCTTCACTTTGACAGACTATTTTGTTTTATCTTTTTAATGTTTAATCAATGACATACAGTCATCCTCAAAATTATTCATACCCTCCAAATAAAGATGGAAATTGATCAGCTGTCAGGGAAATAAGCTAAATTTGATAAAAGTAATGATAAATAAAAAAAAATTCTATGAAGATCATGACACTTATTTTGAATTGTGGTTCAAAAGAAATATTAAAAACAAGCACACAAAAAATAAAACAAGTAAACCAGCAAGATGGGGCTCTGAAGCTAAAATTTGGTTGAGCAACACTTTGAGGCAATCACTGCAGCCTGGTGTTTTCTGTTAATTTTTTAAATGATTATTTTCAACCACAATTTCAAAGCAATAATTTATTTCACTAAATTGTAATTTTGTAAATTTTTATTTGTTATTAGTTTCTTTACTGCTGAACTGCTGAGCGTTTTTTTTAGGAAGGCTTTTGGTTGTTTGATGGTGATTGACTGGGTTTATTCTATGTTTCTGTTATATGTTCTTTTAATATGTTTGTTTTTCATTGTCCAATTTTTTTTGTCAGCACTTTGTGATTTTTTCTGTGAAAGCACTTTATAAATAAATTTTACTTACTTTTTACTTACTTACTTTATTTTCTTATTTGATTTAATATAGTAAATTCAGCTTTTTCTTTTTAGCTTTTTTTGAGGACGACTGTAACACGTGCAATATTAACCAGCTTATTGTCAGTTCAGAGACTTGTCTCGGTCTTCCATCCCTCGGTCCACCTTTAACCTGCACCTCACCTCACTCAGATCAACGGATAATTAGCAGATTTGTGCAGAGCTTGACATCAAAGCTCTTCCCAATCTGCAAATCAAACCTGAGTCTGAGCCAGGTGTGTTGCAGCAGGGAAACTCCTAACACCCGCAGGATGCCAGCCCTCGAGGACCAGAGTCAATCACCCCTGCTATAGGCAAAATTGTACGTTTAGGGGGAAAAAATATTCATATATTTATAAATCTTAAACTAAAGCTAAACAAAATCTTGCGAGATTTCATCGTTCTGTTACAAAATCTCGCAGGATTTTGTGAAATCTCATGAGGTTTTGTAAGAAAACTTTGAAATCTGGTGAGATTTTGTTTGTAAAATAGATCGATACAGCCTTTTTAAATCTAGATATGAAATCAACATATGAAAATATTGCGATATTTCAAAGTATCGATATTTTTTCCGACCCCTATTATTTAATTACCAAATGCATCTTTATTCCACGTGTCAACAAAGCAAATCTCATGCAATCATACTCCTGAGAGACTGGGAAAGACAAGTTATCACTGCTGATGCAAAGCAGCACTAAAACGCAGATGAAATATGTTTAGTTTGTATGTTTTCTTCGGTCTTTGGGGTGAGGGTAAACATGTACTTTTCAACACTATCTCTATAGCACAGTGGTTCCCAAACTTTTTCTGCAGGTCCCCCTTTTCAATGGCAATTATAATGTAAAGCCTCATACACCACTTCTAATGTAGATGATGTGACCTTTAATGTCTTGCACAACGACGCTTGGAGGGGACCAGGAGTCAAACGTCCCACCACCTGACTGGAGATCGACTACTCCTCCACATGAAACGCTGCTTAGTTCAGTTTCTTTTTCATTTTCAGATCATTTGCGACTAAATTTTGTGACTTAAAAAAACAATCTTCTCAGCCTCAATCTTTTACAGCCTTGTTTTATAATTTTGCTCCAGCTGCTTAGTTACGTATTAGTTAATCACTAACTAAGCTGCAGGGCAAAGTCTGAGGTCAAACACTTACTTGAGGCGTTTGCTGTCACTGTGCACATGGTGCATTCATACCAAGAGACGTCTAAAATACGCGATTTACGTTTGGTTACATCCATTTAAATGTTGAAAGCAGGTTGTTAACATTTTCAGCGTTTTCACGTTCCTGTCAGCTGGTCACAAAAAAAATCCATGTTTATTTGTTTAAACATCCTCAGTTGAAGCTGAGCTGAGGAAAGTATAGCCCTTATACAGGACTGCGCTCCATTCAGACAGAACCTGTTCCTCAGGTTGATTTCTGCTCAACAATAGGAGCTAGCAAGCTTTTGTTTATCTTTCAGTATGAGCTACATTAATAATAATAATAATACACTTCTGTCTACTGTTTTTGAGGTAGCACAGTCTTCCTAAATGTAAGTGAAGCTGACCCCCTGAAGGCTGATAAATTCCCCGTCAGCTGACACCTGTGGGTTGCATGTTTGCTTACTTTCAGGTTGCTCGGATGCAGCCAGCCTCTTCTTCCTCATCGACCGGTAGAAACGTGAGTTCCTGCGGATTGGCTCTCTGCTGAAACCGGTGCTGGATTCATCCTCATCCTCGTCATCTTGGTGGATGGTTTGAGCCTTACTTGCCTCTCGATGCTTGTCTGAGGTCTCCTGTGACTTCTGTCCCCACTTGCCCCTGAACAGGGCCGTCACCGACATGGCAAATGACTCTTCTTCCTTCTTTTTCCCCATAAATATGGGGTGAAGACGGGGTAAAATGAAAGAAAATGTTGCTTGACTTTGAGGAGACTGGCTGGGAGGTGTTTGTCATAATTAGCCAAAATCCAGGAGCAAATCCATGGCTGGGAATGGGAATTATGTTGAAATGTAAATTCTTGGTGATGTTTGCAGTAGAAATAAGAAATCCAAAGTTAGAGAAGGGTTTCCTTGGATCCTGTCAGCAGTGTGGCAGTCTGTGGAACCAGAAGAGAGTAAAGCTTATTTCTGACTGAACTGTAATTATTGCATTTATGACTCTCTCTCCTGCTCTTTGTCCCCTCCTCTGTTTTGCTCTCTCTCTCTCTCTGTTTCTGTCTCTACACACCCTGTAACACGCTGACATTCCTGAACTCAGCCCGGCCTTACCAGCCAGCTTTTCTCTCTCTCTCTCTTCTCCAAACCCTTTTCTGTTGTGGAACCAGAAAAGCCACCTTTGGCAAACCGCCTGTGCAGTTCCATCTGCTTTCAGACTTTCTCAGAACATTATGTGTTCCTTTTTTCCTCTCCCTGAGGTGAAGGTTAAATTAATCGGCTAAAGGAGAACAAACATGGAGAATACAGCAAGATGCTGAGGATGATGAATGTTCTTTCTTTTTGTGGAAAGTAATGAGTGCGGCATTTCTAGTCCTGCTTAGCCAGGGCCCCATGTTGCAGTTTCAGCTGTAGTCAGCTGACAAGAGTTTAAAGTTCACATTTTCCCCTTTTCTTTTCTTCCACGCAGCGATAAGACCGCCTGTACTGTCACTATAAAGAAACACAGAAATAACACGGTGTCCTGCAAAGATAAGAAATCATTTCCATTAATGATTTAAGCATCATACAATTATTATTTTTTTCTTTTTTAATCATTCTGATAGAACAGCTTTTATTTGGCTGTTGGAAGTCAACATTAACCCTTAAACAGCCTGCTCCACTGTGTGTTAGAGCTAAATTTTCAGTCACTATAAGTAATCTTTAGGGATGTTCAATATTGGCTTTTTTTTTTTTTTTTTTTACCAATATCCAATATTGTCTGACTTTTAAGTTCTGATATCCAATATCAACTGATACTGATATATGTAGACAACTGTGAGGTTGTATCTCTCATATTTTGAGAAATACATCTATATATTCCTCTGAGAGCAAAGATCCCAAAATATCCTTAACTCAGTCAGAGGAGTTCATTTTGGACATATATCAGATACTAGCAGGTATTAGCCAACATGTGGCTAATTCTAATGTTTCTGACAACTTGGTAACTTAACCAACAACTTAAAACCAGACATATTATAAGCAGCTTCAAAGCAAGTCAGTCTGTAGCAGCAGCAGCTGCACTGTGGTCACATGACTCTGAAAGGAATGCTGGGAAATGAAGTTCTAGCCTGTTACACCAGCCTGACCAACGCCATGTATGAGATACATGGCGTTGGTCAGGCTGGGTTCCCTCCGTTGGGAGGTGATTTCCACTTCGGTAAAAAACTGACCGGACCAATCACAGCTCGGGAGGTGGGGCATTACGATACGACTCAGTTTTCTCACCACAAACAGTCAGAATGGCGACTGCAGAGAAGCGACAGGTTAATGATACCCTTTCTGATGTCTTAATGAGCTGCACATGTCCTTAAACCCACAACAACTTGCTGCTCTAAAGGCTTCCCTCCATGCTTTTATCTTACAAAAAGACATTTGTGTCACTTCCGTGTTTCTCTGATTGGTTCTCTCCGGTTTAGTTTGTTCCTGTTTGTCCCGCCTCTCGCATTGGAAATCAGGGCTAGTCCACATGGAGCTGAAGCCGGTTCAGGTGGGAAACGGATAGCAGAAATTCGGGGAAAGGTTTCACCATCCCCATGACACCGCTGTAGTACATCCTACAAGGCTGTGAGTGGCGCTATGATGATTAAAATGTAACACTTCAAAGCTAGAACAAGACACAGCACATGCACAAATAAAGACTCACCGCGTGTCGCTGGAAATCAACAAAAGAAGAGCAGAAAGGTAGAGATGGCTGAGGATTTACGAGGCAAACGCTAAAATTTTCAACACAATTGAAAACAGTTGCTTACCGACGCCATTGTTGTTGTGAATTTTTTCCAATGAACTTTATTGTTTTTGTGAATGAGACCAACACGCGTTGTCACACTGACCTCATATCCGTTGTTACGCCGTTCCCATGAAACCCAAACCGGTGGAGGTCTCAAACCCTCCACCTTGGATCCCGGTTTCAGACACGACTGGTTTCAGGAGGCTACTCTCTGGTTTCGTGAGGATGATAGGGCAGATTTCTTACATTTTTTGGTGGTTTTGCTGTAATTCGTTGCAGTGTGGACGGATCCTCTCTCCAGCAGAAGGATCCCAGACTGACTCGCCGTGTATCTCATACATGGCGTTTGTCGTGTAGCAGGCTAATGAAGTTCAGTTCTTCCACAATAATAGGGACTTTTCTACATGCTGGACTAATGCTAATGGAAAAAAATCTTGCGAGATTGCGTTGTTCCATTACAAAATCTCACGAGATTTCATTAGTAAAAAGATCGGTCAAAAAAATCAATACAGATATTTTCCAATATCACATTTTAATATCAATATTGGCCGATAATATCGGCAGGCCAATGATATCAGACATCCCTAGTAATCTTATTAAGAATTGCGTAGATAAATCTGCCTGAGCCATTTCTACCTTGTGGTTTGGGTTTGTAATGTCAAAAGTGTTTGTTGTTTTGTTACTGTTTTAAGTTTTGACCATTTAAACCAGTGGTTTTGATACTGGCGGTTGGGATCCCTATGTGGGTCACATTATAATTTCAGGGGGTGGCCAGATCATTGTAAAAGAAAAAAGGTCCTGCATTTATCAAATAAATTTGGGATTTTGGGGGCTATCAAATTAATAAATTATTGCAAAGAAATTAACATGGGATTAGTAATAACTTATTTATGCATTAATTAAAAAATGAATGTGTTAATTTTGCAGATTAAAAAACAAGAATTTTTCATTATGGCAGCAAAAGAAGCTGATTTTGGGCATGTAGGTGCCTCGTTACAGCAGTGAACCAAACCAACCTGAACACATTTAACCTACTTATTTATGAAGTTTCTGGTAGTTTTCAAGCTTTACATGTAGAATTTTTACCATTAAGTGTCCAGAAACAAAGTTGTTACAGGTGCAATTCTAAAAATCTGAATTTGGCTCTATTTTGGTGGGGAAAAAAACAGAATTTGGGCATTTAGGTGCTTTTTACACAGCTGTTAACCTAGTTCACCAACATCCACTTTACCCATTTTATTTATGAAGATTCTGACAGTTTCCAAGCTTTAGATTAAAAGGATGGCCATAGGCTGACCCATTAGATGTATTACACAAATGACCACTTAGTTTTGGGGGGGTCACATACACTCAAAGTATGTTATTTTGGGGTTGTGGCTTAAAAAGTTGGAAAACCACCAATTTAAACTATTGCTACTATAGTATATTATCATTATCATTATTTTAGTATTTTCTGGGAGTGACGACACACGTGACATGGCAAGATGGCGACGGTGGGAAACGCCTAACTGGCTTCACTTTCCCCTCTTCAGATGTAACCAGATACTACGTCCATTTTTTTTTCCATCTTTGATTATTACCTGTTATCTCAACCTTTGCCAAAAGACATTGATATGTATTGTCCAAAGGAAAAATGCAAATAAACATTATTTTCCTTTGTGGGAACATTAAAGTGTTAAATAGGCTACTTAGAAGATCTAAACGATCAGGGCCCGGTTGTTCAATTCTCGGTTATTTTAACCACTGGTTAACCCCTAACGGTCCGTTAAATCCTTAACCTGCCGTTAGCTAACCGACTGTTAAATATGCGTTGTTCAAAGCATGGTTAGTCATGCCGTCAGCTAACAGCACCGTCAAAGTTAACCATAGGGTTAGCACCACTGGTTAGCACCAATGTATCCCACAATTCCCCATTTTGTTTACTTCTGGTATTGCAAAAAGTAATGTTGTACGTCTGTGACTCCTTATTGCTGTGAGGAAGACACGGGGTGCCGACTCTCACTTTATTTTCCCACCGTGAACAGAGCTGCTGTTAGCCACAACACACTCTTCCTCATCCCCCAGTCTCTCCATCCTTCCCCGTTCTCTTCGCACTCCTGCGCCGCCGCCCCCCCCAGCTCATCCAGCCTCAGCACAGCAAACCCTCAGTAACAGAACACACGGGACACAGAAAGTATTGATAAGCAAACGATCCCTTTCACTTCAAGGAAAAAGAGGCAGAAATTTCTCTGCTGACGAAGAAAATGTCATTCTAAATAGTGAGTCCGTCGTGTCCACAGTTCGTTGCACGCTCCAAATCGACTCGCAAAGGATTACATATAAGCATTCTTTCCCGAAGTGGTGCGCAGCTCCTCCTTAGAATAATCCCCGATATCAAAATCAAAGCCACAATAACCGCCGTCCTTCCTTCTCTGAACCGGCATCATGAACGCAGCGTTAGCAACAAATGGCATAATGAGAGATAACCACACCGTTAAAACTTTAGCGGCGGTCCTTAGGTGTGTGTTAACTTTAACGTCAAGATAACACACGGTTAAAATTAACTGAGTTTTGAACAACAACATAACCGGACTGTTAAAGTTAACGGTCGGCTAAATGTATTTAACGGCTGGTTAAAAGATAACGGAGTTTTGAACAACTGGGCCCAGACGGTTAAATGTTAAAGCAGCACCACTCTTGCAGATTTTCTTAGTGAGGTGTCCCTAACAATGACTAACTCAGCGTCTGCCTTGCACCCTGTCTCTTCTCTGAACTCTCTCCAGCCAGAAAAAGTCAGTCTGATGTTGACTCTTGTCTTATCTCTTGCTTGGTCAAAGCTGTGTTTACATGGAGCACTTCTGATCCAAACAAACATCAATCAGAATAAAAATGCGTCATGTAAACATGTCTGCTGGTCCAAATTGCCTCAATCGGAAAGAATTTGCAATCTGATCGAGTGGTTTAGACCGTTTCATGGTCAGAGTAGCGTGAAAAATGACCATGTTAACACTCATTCCAGCTGCTTTGTGCTGCATGTTGTCTCTGCGCATGCTTGATTCATGTGGGGGTTACAGTAAGTGATGTAGCAAGATTCAGGGACGACTAAATAGCAGAAGCAATACAGAACGGGACTGTGTCGGAATGTTTTTGTTTTAAAGATTTTGGATTATTGAGCATTTTGACATCAAAAGATTTCAAATAAAAAAAACCCTCTTTTTCCATACGAGTAGATATTGCACATGTCAAAAGCTTAACCATCATCTTAAGTCTGTCCATCATGCAAATACAACTGATCAGATCACTTCTTTCCAACATGTCAACTGCAATCTCTGATTGGAATGATTTCAGTAGGCTAGATTAAATATTTGTCCTTGTTAACTCGCCACTTTCTCTATTTTCCTCTGATAATATTATCCTTTCTATGATGAATCAGCCACGGTGCGCGTCCAAAATGGCTGGAAAAAGTTATGAAGTTCCATTTGTCCGCCTCAGGATGCTTGACAAATGTAAATAATAAATGTCACTGTACTATTAAAACGATTCACAAACACATATTCTTAGGGTAAGAAAATTGTTATTTTTTTTTTTTTTCTAACTTGTCCTGTCCAGCATCGTAGCAAGCAGAATGGCAATCCCTGGCTGCTTTACCAAGGGGAGCTTAATGAATGAAAGGCTCCTCTAGATATTCTGAGTTTATTAATTTTATTTCTTTAACTAAGCATTTGTTTTAACTATAAAGAAAATTATTACAATATGCTACTTTAATGTTGCATTTTGATAAATTTCAAGGCAGTAATATGTGGCTTTATAGGGTGTCATTTGGGACGTAGACCTGTCCACAAGTCAGAGAATTTGAGATAGAGCCAGACGAACCAACCCCGCATGTCAATGATGTGTAACAATGATAGAAGAGGCATTCTACAGTATGTCTGCAATAAAATACGATGTGAACGCAACATGTACTGCATTGCTGCATATACAGTATGCCAATTTAACGTTTATGCATCAGTTCATGTCTGCCTGAAAATACTAAATCCAGGGACTAGGGGACAGTAAAGCTCTCTGCCATGCTGTTCTGCTAGAAAGTATTTAAACTTCTTCATGTTTCTGATCTGCTGGCCTTGTTGCCCTGCCTAGTTTTTATTGTTATATTGCTCATTGTTTCAGTGTGCTGTTCATTTCTTCCTCTTCCCTCACCATTTTCAGCCTGGCTCTGCCAAATGTTTCTTTACATTTTTAAGCAGGAATGAACTGGGGCCATTTTTTATGCGAGTACACATTAACGTGAAATGAGTAATCATTTGTCTGAAATGACATCAGAATCAGAATTGGAAAAACCTGTTTTTTATTTGCTTCAGTGATCACCAGACCTGAAATGTCAGTGCTTAAATCACCCGTGCTGCACAGAGGGACTATGTGGTAAAGAAATGTAATGGCAGTCAACATACTCCTGCAGGTTTTAATGCTAATTTTTGGAGAAGCACACAAAAACCAGCTGGCTTGGTCTGTTTAAAAACAAAATGCACAGCAGTGTTAACGTCTCTAACATGAAACACACTTAAGGCGAGTTTAAATCAAAAAGCAAGCTGAAACGAAACAGCTGCATCTGTGGAGCATTTTTCATCGTGTGGAACATCTTGCTCACTCACTGGCCACTTTATCAGGTATATGTTCATCGACGTGTCAACACAGCTAATCACATGGCAGCAACTCAACGCATTTAATCATGTAGACATGATTAAATGCTGAACTTCAGACTGAGCAGAATGAGGAAGAGAGGAGATTTAAGTGACGTTGAACGTGGCATGGTTGTTGGTCTGAGTTTTTACTGGGATTTTCATACAAAACCATCTCTAGAGTTTCCAGAGAAATGTCTGAACAATAGAAAATATCCAGTGAGCAGCAGCTGTCTGCCAGAATGTCTTGTTGATGTCAGAGGAGAATGGGCAGACTGGTTGGAGATGATCGAAAAGCAACAGGAAGTCAGATAAGCACTGCTTCCAATCCAGGTATGCAGGATAGCATCTCTGAACACACAACACATCCAACCATAAAGCAGATGGGTAACAGCAGCAGAAGACCACACCTCACTCCTATCAGCTAAGAACAGGAAACTGAGGCTACAATTCACACAGACTCACTCACATGCCCCACTTTGGGTTCCTTATGTCAACCGGGCATGATTGAACTGGTGTGCAGACATTTGCTCACAAGACTAACAGAAAAAGATCCCAACACTTCCAGAAAAAGATCCCAACATTTCCAGAAAAAGATCCCAACACCAGAAAAAGATCCCAATACTTCCAGAAAAAAAGTTCCCAACACTATCAGAAAAAGATCCCAACACTTCCAGAAAAAGATCCCAACACCAGAAAAAGATCCCAATACTTCCAGAAAAAGATCCCAACACCAGAAAAAGATCCCAACACTTCCAGAAAAAAAGATCCCAACACTAACAGAAAAAGATCCCAACACTTCCAGAAAAAGATCCCAACACCAGAAAAAGATCCCAATACTTCCAGAAAAAGATCCCAACACCAGAAAAAGATCCCAATACTTCCAGAAAAAGATCCCAACACTATCAGAAAAAGATCCCAACACTTCCAGAAAAAGATCCCAACACTAACAGAAAAAGATCCCAACACTATCAGAAAAAGATCCCAACACTTCCAGAAAAAGATCCCAACACTAACAGAAAAAGATCCCAACACTAACAGAAAAAGATCCCAACACTTCCAGAAAAAGATCCCAACACTATCAGAAAAAGATCCCAACACTACCAGAAAAAGATCCCAACACTATCAGAAAAAGATCCCAACACTAACAGAAAAAGATCCCAACACTAACAGAGAAAGATCCCAACACTTTCAGAAAAAGATCCCAACACTATCAGAAAAAAGATCCCAACACTATCAGAAAAAGATCCCAACACTATCAGAAAAAGATCCCAATACTTCCAGAAAAAGATCCCAACACTATCAGAAAAAGATCCCAACACTAACAGAAAAAGATCCCAACACTAACAGAAAAAGATCCCAACACTAACAGAAAAAGATCCCAACATTAACAGAAAAAGATCCCAACACTTCCAGAAAAAGATCCCAACACCAGAAAAAGATCCCAACACTTCCAGAAAAAGATCCCAACACCAGAAAAAGATCCCAATACTTCCAGACAAAGATCCCAACACTAACAGAAAAAGATCCTAATACTTCCAGAAAAAGTTCCCAACACTATCAGAAAAAGATCCCAACACCAGAAAAAAGATCCCAACACTAAAGAAAAAGATCCCAACACTTCCAGAAAAAGATCCCAACACTTCCAGAAAAAGATCCCAACACCAGACAAAGATCCCAACACTTACAGAAAAAGATCCCAACACTTCCAGAAAAAGATCCCAACACTTCCAGAAAAAGATCCCAACACTAACAGAAAAAGATCCAAACACTTCCAGAAAAAGATCCCAACACCAGAAAAAAGATCCCAATACTTCCAGAAAAAGATCCCAACACCAGAAAAAAGATCCCAACTCTTCCAGAAAAAGATCCCAACACCAGAAAAAGATCCCAACATTTCCAGACAAAGATTCCAACACTAACAGAAAAAGATCCCAACACTTCCAGAAAAAGAGAGAGGAACCCAACCGCAGTCACAATACGTCACCATATATCCAATCCAAGCCGGAAGTCCCAAGCGGAAGTTTCTTCTCTATGTAACTTCTTAAAATCTAAACTTAACCCTGACCGTTCTCCTAACCCTAACCACCCGACTACACCACATGCATCTGGTTGCAAGCCGCAGTTAGTTACTCGTAGCGGTGTTTAACTAACTTCCGCTTGAGACTTCCTGTCTGGATTGGATATGGTGGTGCCCTTGTCGGTCATTGTAACTGCAGTCAGATACTCTTGGAAAAAGATACAAACACTTTCAAAAAAAAGATCCCAAGACTAACAGAAAAATATCACAACACTACCAGAAAAAGATCCCAAAACTAACAGAACACAAATTCTCACAAATTGTTGAACTGGATTTATTGAAAAATAAAAAATAAAAGACAGTTTACTCATATAGAAAGAAACATACATGTATATGCTCTCACTGACATAAGAATGTTAATTTTCTTTTTTATTCTATGCCTCTTCTGCTCCCTGCTGTAATGCTTTTGATATTTAAGATATATATTTATTTTAATTAAATAATTCATATAATTGTATCATTCAAAGTGCTAGCACTTTGAATTATTATTATTATTGCTATGAAATAAACTGGCCTTGCCTTAAGACAAAATGCATAAAGTGGGTTTCACCACCAACTCAGATTTTTCTCTAAGTGTTGTGAATTTATTTGGCTGAGTCCCACCTCTCCAGAGGAGATGACCCATTAAAATACTGGAACTGAAGGACAACAGTTTATCCTGATATTCACAAGCTTGCCAAGAGATATCTATCTACAGTGGTCCTCAGATTATTCGTACCCTCCCGTTGAAGAAGGGATAAAATTAGTTGTTAGTGAAACAAGCTGATACTGACAAAAGTAAAAAAAAAACAACAACAAAGAACAAAAGAAAATCATGACACTGATTTGAGGCAATCATTGCAATGAAGGTTTTCTGTAATGTTAATACTTCAGCACCTGTTGACAGACAGGTCCACTGTTTATGGGAAAGGTGCTCTAATGTTTCAAGGACAGTTGTGTTTGTTTGTTTTTTTCACATTATTATTTTCAACCACAATTCAAAATCAATAGTTTATTTTAGTAAATTATAATTTTGTGAATTTTTATTTATTATTAATTTCTTTAGTAATTTGAATTACTAGTGTGAATTTAGCCTTTTGTGTGACTGTTAGTGTTGTGAGCATTTGTCATGGCATGGTTTAACCACCACAGGCTACCTGAGTATTGACCACCTTTATGACAACAGTGCATCATCCTCTGATAATGCACCACGTCATGAAGCTCAATCATCTCCAACTCTTTTCTTGAACATGATGATGATTTCGCTGTCTTCCAATGACCTCCACAGTCACCAGATCTCAATCCAACAGAGCAGCTTTAGGACGTGGTGGAACTGGAGATTCACATCATGAATGTGCAGCAAATCTGCAGCAACTTTGTAATGCAACATGTCAATATGGAACAAAATCTCTGAGGAACGTTTCAACACCTCGTTAAATTTATGATAGCAAGAATTAAGGCAATTCTGGAGAAAAAAGGGGTCCAACATGGTTCTAGCAGGGCTGGTGAGTATTTTTCTGTCCTAAGGCTTCAAATACACAACCACAGTGCCACAGCAGAGATGGTTCAGATAAAGTTTGTGATAAAAGATCTTATCTTGCTGCAAAGCTTATCAACCACAAGCTTATCTTTGAGCTTATAGTGATGGATGCTAAATGCCGACGTGCCTGGTCTCCTCACATTAATACCAGATACAGGTAAGCTACTATTCTTTGGAAATGTTTGTTTTCCAGTAGATTAAGTAGATAAACTCCATTTTGATCAAGCTTTAGCTTCTTCCTGTTTTCTTTCAGACATACACGATGTTACCAAAAGTGTTTGCTCACCTGCTTTGACTCACATATGAGCTGAATTAACATCCCATTCTTAATCCATAGGGTTCAATATGATGTTGGTCCACACTTTGCAGCTAGAACAGCTTCAACTCTTCCGGGAAGGCTGTCCACAAGGTTTAAGAGAGTGTTTATGGGAATTTTTGACCGTTCTTCCAGAAGCATATTTGTAAGGTCACACACTGATGTTGGATGAGAAGGCCTGGCTCCACTCAGTCTCCACTCTAATTCATCCCAAAGGTGTTCTATCAGGTTGAGGTCAGACTCTGTGTAGGCCAGTCAAGTCCATCCACACCAGACTCTGCGTCCATGTCTTTATGGACCTGTCATGTTGGACAAGGAAGGGGCCAGCTCCAAACTGTTCCCACAAAGTTGGGAGCATGGAATTGTCCAAAATGTCTTGGTATGCTGAAGCATTCAGAGTTCCTTTCACTGGAACTAAGGGGCCAAGCCCAGTTTCTGAAAAACAACCCCACACCATAATCCCCCCTCCACCAAACTTCACACTTGGCAAAATGCTGTCAGACAAGTACCGTTCCCCTGGCAACTGCCAAACCCAGACTCCTCCATCAGTTTGCCAGATGGAGAAGTGCGATTGGTCACTCCAGAGAATGTCTCCACTGCTCTAGAGTCCAGTGGCGGCTGCTTTACACCACTGTACAGGTATCTGATGCTTTGCATTGCATTTAGTGATGTATGGCTGGATGCAGCTGCTCGACCATGGAAACCCATTCCATGAAGCTCTCTGCTCTGTTCTTGAGCTGATCTGAAGGCTACATGTAGTTTGGAGGTCTGTAGTGACTGACTGCAGAAAGTCAGCGACCTCTTCGCACTATGGCCTTCAGCATCCGCTGACCCCGCTCTGTCAGTTTACGTGGCCAACCACTTCATGGCTGAGTTGATGTCAAACACTTCCATTTTCTCATAAAACAGCTGACAGTTGACTGTGGAATATATTTAGGGACGAGGAAATTTTACGCCTGGATTTGTTGCACAGGTGGCATCCTATCACAGTTCCACACTGGAATTCACTGAGCTCCTGAACGACACATTCTTTCACAAATGTTTGTACAGTCTGCATGTCTACCTGCTTCATTTTACACACCTGTAGCCGTGAAAGTGATTGGAACACTTGATTATGATAATCTGGATAGGTGAGCAAATACTTTTGGTAATAAAGTGTATATTGGTGACTAAGTGAGTGTAGTACAGGTCCTTCAATGGTGCAGTCCAATCCACTTGTACCTGTCCCGAGCTGGTTAAGGAACAAGCATCATGGGCTGCTGAACATCCTGAGGGCTTGTTTATTTGTGTGTATGTTTTTTTTTTTGTCATAATTGTGTTGTTGTCCCCATTTGACGGGGCATCTCTTATATTATGTTTGTCAAAAATGTCTGAAATGAAAGATTTCAATAACAAAACATGTCAAAGGTGGACTGAAAGATGATTACAGTGACAAAGCAGTCACTGTTTCACTTTTGTTTTTTTTAGTCATGATTTCTTGTAACAAAGCAGCACATTGAAATCAAATATGCCGAGGCAATATTTGATTAATTGTGTTTTTGGGTGTTGATGGGGGATTTGAATGAAATAGTGGAAGAAAGCTGGACGGAAAAAGTAAACGCAGCTACACACTGTGAGATTTCACCCTTTATAGGTTTACACAGGATACACTTCTGATGAACTTGGTTACAACATTATGTTGGTGTGAGCTGAGATGGGATGACTATTCCCTCTGAAATGTAATAAAGTGTCACTCTGAAGAGTCACATGGATTTTAAACATCAAGTAAATGTATTGTGAGTTTTATGAACTGGCAAACTGATAAAGATTGCTTAGCTGCAGTACAACAATAAACGCCAGACAGCAAGTAACAACTTCAGATCAGAAAGATAAAGGAGTTTAAATGTTTTCGACCGTCACATCATCCCTGAATTACAGGCAAGACTTCTGCTGCAGCTCAACAAGGTTCACTTATTTTTTGTTTCCTTTCACAAGTTACATCTAGCACGCTTTGCTGCCATCTACACTTGTTTTTGCACCATGGTGACAGTGTTGCATTGATTTTTTTGTTATTCCATTTCCTTAGTTGGTTTACAGATGTGGGTTATGGCAGCAGCTCCACTATAGAATGGTCACTGTTTTCTTCATTCCAAGATTACCAGGGTTGCTGTTTGAACCTCCCTCAGTGTCCAGTGGAGAACTAATGTGTTAATTCATGATCACTCACTAACACAGCACAGAATGTTTTTGGTTTTTTTTTGCACATGAATGCGGTTACTTTTATATATATACACTGCCTGGCCCCCCAAAAAAGTCGCCACCTGGATTTCACTAAGCAAATATATATACATATATACATATATGTGAATATAAATGTTGATCAATGGCCATTATGTATATTTTTCTATGTCATAAAGAATAAAATTCTTCCCCATTTGTCCACCTTTCCCACGTATTTCAGTTTCAGGAGCTTTATGATAGTAGCAGGAATGAAAGGAGAAGCTCATAAAACACATTTTATAGCACTTTTCCCACAGAGCAGGCGTTGATGCTAACAAGTTGTGATTTGATTAACAAAGCACCTGCATAATTGAGTTTTATATCAAATAATGCCCCTGTTACAACATCCTGATATTCCCATATGCCCGTTTTTTAACCTTTATTTTAGAGGCAATATCCAACTTTCACTGTTGATTAATTATTTCTATCCTTTAAAAAAAAAAAGAAAAGAAAAAAAAAGCTCTACTTCTTCTTAATCTCTCAAGGGATTAAGCTTTTATTTTATAATAATAATAATAATAATAATAATAATAATAATAATAATAATAATAATCATAATAATAATTATTATTATTATTATTATTATTATTTATTATTATTGTTATTATTATTATTACTACCACTACTACTAATAGTAATAATAATTGTGTAACAAGTTTTACCCATGTTTTTCTTTCTTTTTCAAGTGTGTTAGTTTCGAGCTTACGCCATCTACGTAACAAACGCTACTTACGTAGCGATATGAACCAGAGGCAACAGTGCCCCCTACAGCAGTGTACGTCATTGAATGTTATGTACCACAGCGGGCACTGCCTCGCTTTCCACGCGCACTTCACCTGATACTGAGATCGATTTCCGGGTCAGAGGCAAAAGGACGAAGAAGAGGAGGAGGAAGAACATATTTAAGAAATGTGAAAAGTCTTGTCTCTGTCGACGTTAATGGGAGTATTGTAATTACTTGGCAGTTTTACGACATCTACTAACAGGAAGGTTGACATGGCGGGCAGCAGGTTGGAAAGGTTTGGGACTGTCTTCACGAGGTAAGACAGCGTTTATCCTTGTCTGCTCTTGTGCAAGCATCAATTAAACAGGCAGATAAATGTCTCCGATGCCCTTTAAAGACGCTACGTTATCGTTGACGGTTGCTTAAGAGCCCATGTTGAACATTCATGATGGAAATCTTGTTAGCAGTTAAGTTTTTCTAAGCTGGAACGGTGGTAAAAGATGTTTAATTCGTTAAAGCAGTGGTGGGTGTATCAGTTTAGTAAGCTGCCGTTTTGTGCAGTAATTCATGTTTATCTGGGTGGGGTGGAAGCACTAATATCAGACAGTAATTAGTTAGAAATTTAGCTAAGTTCATTTTAATGCAACACAGTGGTCCCACCACCTCAGCAGCACGTGCGGAAATAACATCTAGATTAGAAGTTCCATTTTCCCCGTTCCTACCTGCTGTTCCCCTGAATAGTTTTTTATGTGCAGGCGCACCAGACTGCAATACTCCCAGGTTTTAGATGTCCCTAACATTGAACTCATGTTAAATGTAAAGAACAAGCCTGCATGTTACTGTACATGATGACATAACCTCAGAGTTTAATCCTTCTGCTGTGGTGTGACCACCAGGGTTCGAGATCTGATGCGCTCAGGAGTGATAAAGCCCCAAGACAAGCCCATCTGGTATGATGTGTACATGGCCTTTCCACCCAAGCGAGACCCTCTTTACGTCAGGAAAAACACCAGACCTGTAGCCAGCAAGCAGGAGACTGTGCCTGAAATCTTCTACAAAGAGGATGAAGTGAGAGCGTAAGTAAATATCTGGTGAAGACCTCCTTTTGGAGAAATGTTGCAGTGATTTCTTTTCTTTCTTTTTTTTTTTTGTTTTTGTTTTAGCTGGTAAAAAAGTTGTTTAACCGATGTAGTGAGAAACTTCTTTAACTTAAATAGTGAAAATGAAAATGGGTTATTTTTCAGTAGGGCCAAATTATTCATCTACAACAGGAAGATGAAGCAACTAAAGAGAGAAGTAGGTTAAGAACTTTCTAATGTACTTTTAAAAACTGCAAGGACACCAGTGATCCATCATGTTCAAGGGGGAAAAAATCAAGACCTGAAATCACATGAACATTTAATGAAATAAAAAGAAAGAAAATCAACATTTTTCTTTTGATTAATTTTCTAGTTTTAACTAAACAATCAGTGATTAACTGAAGAAACATACAAACCAAACAGGGGGATACATCTCAGAAACCGAGCTCAAACCTCCTTCATTTTTTCTTTATGTCTAGAAACGAAGGTCTGCAGATAACCTTAATATATTGATCACAAAGGCGCCATGATTACATTGTTTAGGTTCGTGAGGTTTAAATTGTGAGAGCATGAGACCAGCAGATTGTTCTGATGGTACACAGTCATCCTTAAATTTATTCATACCCTCCAGTTAAAGAAGAAATAAATCGGCTGCCAATGACATCAGCTGAAAGTGACTAAAGTATAGTGTTGTAGTCAAGACCGCACCAACCGAGACCACAACAAGGTTAAGACATTTAGTCATCGAGACCAAGACTTTGAGATTCAGACGAGACCAAGACCATGAATATATATATATATTTAAAAAAAAAAATCAGAACAAAACAACAAAATGTGTTTTTTTTTCTTTTTCTTTTTTTGCTTTTAAACAAATACAAAACCAAAAATTAATATTTGCTCTGTTTTCAAAGCAGTACTATGAGTCAGATAAACTATATACTATTAAATAATAGCAAACTCCAAATTTAATTTCACAAGTTTAATTATAACGAGGTTTGTAGACATTTCTCCTAACAAGCAGGACTGTAGTTCTACAGTTGTTGTTTTTGTAGTTGTTATTGTTTGTACAGTTGTGTTGTGCTGTATGCTGTGCTGCCGACTGCAGCTCGCTGTTTTAGAGGGGTGAGGAAGAACTGATCACCTGACACCTGTCAGACAAGGAGCCAATAGGAATCATGTCAGTGGTGTGTCAGTTTTTCACACCAGATTCTCCCACCAGCAAGACTGCTTTTAAAAATAAATGGCTTCAGTTTGCTGTATTTGTTCATGTTTTACAAACAGGAAAAACCTGAGCCAGGGTAATATGATTTTTTATGTATATACATAACATGGTGGTATTTGTACTCGGCCAATACCCACAGCACAAGTATTGGAATCAGTATCAGGAGGGGAAAAAAAAGTAGGGATGCAAGATATTGGAATTTTGGCCAATATTTTAAAACTCTTGTGGCCGATAACTGATATGGATACCAATTATTAAAGCTAGCAGTTTTCTTATCTTTTTCCGACACTTTGAAAAATATGGGTGGGAAAAAATATCTATACACTGAAATATCGCAATATTTTCACATGCCGAAATCAAATCGTTATTTAAAAACATGGTATTGATCTACAGTATTTTACTTACAAAATCTTGCGAGATTTCATAGTTCTGTTACTAACTCACGATATTTCGTGAATTCTCACGAGATTTCATTTGTAAAATAGATGGTTACTGCGTTTTTAAGTGTCAATATGATAGCGTATGAAAATATCGCAAAATTTGTGAATTCTTGAGATTTCTCAACTGAATAATGAAATATTGTGAGATTTTGTCAGTAAAATAGATGGATACTTTGTTTGTAGACGTCAACATGATATCAGCATATGAAAATATCGCAAAATTTTAGTGAATTCTCGCAAGATTTCGTAACAGAACGATGAAATATCGCGAGATTTCGTTAGTAAAATAGATTAATACTGTGTTTTTAAATGTCAGTATGATACCAGCATATGAAAACATTGCGATAATACAGTGTATCGATACTTTTTCCCCACCCATAGTCTTTAAAAAAGTCTGTAAAAAAAAGTTTTTGAAGTAGTTTGTTTTTTGTTTTTTTTTGTTAGACTACTTTAGAAACAGCGGGATGATTGTTTAAATATCGGTGGGGTGGCCAATGTCCGATAGTCAGTTTTAAGGTCGATATAGGCTGATATCGATAGAGGGCCGATTATGTTGTGCATCACTAAAAAAAAAGTATCGGAGCATCTGCTTGTGTTCCCCCCCCTCAGTCTGGCCTCCTCAGAGATTCAGGCTGTGTCTCATGTTGCATCTGCACACTTCGAAGTGCGGATTCGTCGGCTGCATGTGTCGCAGCGGCGCATCAAGTACTGTCCCATTTCAAAGATGTCTGAAGGAGCCGCTGAATCCACC
The DNA here is from genome assembly GCA_023101725.1 of Atherinomorus stipes. Lineage (NCBI taxonomy): Eukaryota > Metazoa > Chordata > Actinopteri > Atheriniformes > Atherinidae > Atherinomorus > Atherinomorus stipes. The sequence goes on from JALJCO010006646.1 coordinate 185,235, forward strand.
CTACACACCCGCAATCTGTTTGACCTGAAACGAAGGATACATCGCATGTATCCCTCGTGGCCTCGCCTTTCCCAGAATTCATTGCGCACAAGATGGGAGGGAATAAGCTGCAGAGCTACACGTGTAATATTTGGATATATTAGTGGATTTTTAAGCATCAAATGAAGTGTTTACCCATTAGAAACAACAGAGTCTCTGTGAAAATGTAAAAATATGCAGCTAAGCTTAGAGAGTTTTTTGCCTCAATGCATTTGTTTTACATTATTCAGGTGTTAGCGAGCGGTTAAAGAGGTGTTAACGTTCAGGTGAAAAGGAATAAAATGTCTGGCTCCATTTAGTTTTTACAATATATCTGAAGGAATACGCGGAAAAAATGCTGTTTCTAGACAGCTGTGGAGTCTGCAGTTGCTAGGCAATGGGACTGGAGCACGATGGGAAATGCTCATTGGCTACGATGTCCCATTTCAGCAGCGTACCGTATCAGGAGTCTGCTTCGTAGAGCGTGGACTTCGTAGCACACTCTGTAGCCTGCGTAGTCTGCGCAGTGTGCAGACTGCAACATGAGACACAGCTTCAGTCTGCTTTCCAGAAATGGAGGATGGGATGCAGATGCTCTCTGAACTTTGCAGACCTCCTTCTACTTATGCCGTAGAAAACAGTCTTAAGTTTGTTGGAAAATATCTCTTAAAGAAAAATAATCATAAAAAGCATCTTCCTGGTGATTTTTGTTTTACTAATTTAGTTTTTTTTTTATTTTATTTCCACATCTTCTATCACATGCATCTCACAATTAGGTTTTGCTCCTGACTGTAAATGTAATTGTTTTACAGATGGTTACACCTTTGTATAAAACTCAGGTGTGCCCAACATGAAAGTATTATTTGATCATGTATAAGTTGGGTATCTATTTTTGTGAGCTCCAGTCATAATCAATGCTTTTCCTTTCAGGAAATTCTATGAGCAGTATGGGACGGGTTCTCGAGCCATTGATCTCGCCAAACCAAACTTTGTGTCTACATGTCAGAGGTATGAGCTGTCTTTTGCTTTATTGTCACAATGAGTCACAATATGAGGGGACCAGAGCTGCTTGGCGGAGGTCTGCGCTCTCCGGTGCTTTTCTAGTTGCAGATAGCATTGTCATCGCATATTGCAAGGTTTCTTAATGTGGTTCAGCTCTACAGTGTGATAAATGATCCAGGTGGAGAGGATCACGGACGCAGTGGTGTTACATACTGCTGGAAATATGCAGCTTCTTTATACTGTAGAAAAGCCGCTCAAGTTATTTACAAACTTTTTTTCCTTTTCCTTTTTTCTTTCTTTTTTTTTTTATATATATATATACATGAAATACTAAAAAAAAAAAAGATTGAGATATGCTTTTAAATTGATGTTTGAATGTACCTAAAATGCACTGAAAGCTTAGCTTTTTTTAAGTAAGAAAAAAAAGATTAAAATCAGAAACCGGATATATTTTGAAAAAAAAAACCTGAGATTTTATTTTTAGACCACATCGCCCAGCCTTACCAGAAATGTCTTTTTTTCCCTCCTTATTCTGACCTGTAACATATTTGTACTTTTCCATTGTTTTAAGTCTGATCTAACACAAGTATCACACTGCCGGGTCTTTTAACGGGGCTCTGATATCATTTATTTTTCTGAACAGGCGTTATTATTCAGTCCCTTCACTTCCATGTGCAGTGCTCACCTCCAGTATTGTATCATCCTGATGAAAACCAAAGATTGTTTGCATATTTACACGAGTTGAACTCTTTTTTTTTTTTTTTTTAAGGTGCTGACAGCATATCTGCTATCTTTATCCACAGTCTTACTATTTAACCTGATTTAGTTTATGGAAAGATGCTGTTGGCATTCATTTAAAACAAGCTTTCAGTTTCCAAAACATATTGCAGTATCTCTCCCTCTCCGTCTCCATGCTATTTATCATTTTCAGCCAAACGCAGCGGCTCTGATATGATTTCAAATGAACTGTCTCTTGTCCCATCAGCCCACCTGATGTGTGATTCTGACCCGACAGGTTTGTCATCAAGTACACAGAGTTGCAGAGCAACAGCGACCTGGACGACTCTGCTCTGTTTGAGGAGACTGGGAAGGCTTTACTCAAAGAGGGCGTCATCCTGAGGAGGAGAGGACAACTTCCTGTAAGAGTCTGGTTAAAACCAGTTGGCTTTAACTGGCAAAAAATTCAGCAAAAACACCTTAATCCCCCTCTTTCATCATTATATTAGTGGTGGATGATTTTGTATCTTTTAGGTGAGACACGACAGGCAACTAGGTCAAAAATTTAACTAACTGTCACCATGAAACTTTCCTGGTTTATTCCTCACATTAGGGCTATCATTTTTTGTATTGCAAGTTTTTTTGAAGTTTTATGTTTAGATATGCAAATGAGGTGTTGTATAGCCAAAAATGCGCTAATTTGATACATTTCTAGGCAAAAAAATCAAAACACTTAATTAAACCAGGTTCAAAGTTCCTTTTGAATTTTATTCACATATTAAAGCCAAAATGTTTTACAGAGGGGATTTTGGATATCTCTATAGATCATTTCTAGGGATGCATGATATTTGAATTTTGGCCGATATCTGATATGGCGATATTTTAAAACTCATGTGGCCGATTACCGATATCAAAACTGAAAAAAATAAAGTCATTGCAAATAGCAGTTTTGTTATCCGTTTCTAACACAGGAGTGGGAAAAAAATATCAATACACTGAAATATTGCGATATTTTCATTTGCTGACATCAAATTGATATCTAAAAACGCGGCATCGATCTATTTTACTAACAAAATCTCACAAGATTTCATCGTTTTGTTACAAAATCTCATGGTATTTTGTGAACAGAACGATGAAATATCGCGAGATTTTGTTTGTAAAATAGATCGATACCGCATTTTTAAATGTCAATATGATATCAGCATATGAAAATGTAGCGAACTTTTGTGAATTCTCGTGAGATTTTGTAACAGAACGATGAAATATCGCAAGATTTTGTTAGTAAAATAGATCGATACTGCGTTTTTAAATGTCAATATATCAGCATATGCAAATATCGCAATATTTCAGTGTATCAATATTTTTCCCACCCCTAGTCTTTAGTTTTAAAGTCTGTAAGAAAAAAAAGCTTTTGAAGAAGAAAAAAATGGTTTTTTTTTTTAGACTTTGAAAACAGCAGGCTGATCTGAAAATATCTGTTAAATATTGGTTAAATATCGGTGGGGTGGCCGTTGTCTGATACTCAGTTTTAAGGCCGAAATAGGCCGATACCGATAGGGAGCCGATGACATCGTGCATTCCTAATCATTTCACAATTTAGAATATACTGTCAATAACCAGAAAAAAAATTTTTTTGCATATTTTTGGGATGAAATGTTCTATAAATCCGGCTGTGAATGAAATATCAGAAAATCCTTCTGTAAAAACTTTAAGAATACAGTCAGGAGCAAAATTTGAAAGTTTGGTTTCTGTAAGTGCTCCTGAAGTGGAATTTTTTATCCAGTGTAAGAAAAAAAAACTCATTTTGAGAAAACAGCAACTTTAGCTGCATTTTGAGGAGATTTGGGTGCATCAGACAAAGTATGAAAAAAACCCCTAAAATGTTTGTTTTGGACGTCTTTTTTTTTTTTTTTTTTTTTTTTTTACTCTAGTCTGACAGAAAACATGCTAAAGGAGGGAAAAAAACGAAAATCTCAAAATTGACTAGGTGATGGAAAAATGGGTTTTTTGCCTGTATTGGAGTATATGTGTGTGTGTGTATATATATATATATATATATATATATATATATATATATATATATATATATATATATATATATACATTCACACCCACACAAAGATCTGTAAATTAAGTGGGGGTATCAGCCAACATCCACGGCGTATCAAATGTCGGCCTAAAATATCAACCAGACGATGTATTGGTCTATTCTTATAATATGCATTACACTGGGTATATACTGGCTTTTTGCACTTCAACTACTGAAGAATACCCACAGTGCTGTACATCGTGCGCAGGGGCTGGCCAGTTCATACTACCAGTGATCATTTAATCTCAAAATGAATGAGTGAAGAGCCTGCAAAAGGACAAACACCTTCTTTTAAATCTGAGGGAAAGTAATGTTCAGCATTGAATGTGGAATAACTGGGAGCAGCAATGTTGTTTGGAGAAAATGGGAACAAAGAAAACAAGTGATTTGTTGTAAATATTTGCTGTGTTGTTCTTTAAAAGGATAAACTACAGAATTTGGACGAGGGGAAATTAAATAAAAAAAAAAGGAAAATATGGGGGGAGACTCGAGGGGGAAAGAGAGAGAGAAGGCGATGCGGGGGGGGGGAAAGAAAGGAAGGGGGGGGGGGGGGGGAAGGGACAAAGGGTGGGGGCTAAGAAGGGGGGGGGAAAAAGAAGGGGGAGGGGGGGGGGAGATGTATAATGGAAAACATGAGTGGTGTATTTGGGGGGGGGATTTAATGAACAAACAGGATAAAACAGAGGGAAGAAAGATCGACTAAGAAAAAAGAAAAAAGAGAGAGAGGGCGGGCGGGGGGCGGGCAGCGGGGGGCACGCGCGGGGGGGGGGCCAGGGGAAGGGAAAAATAACAAAGGAGGACCAACGGGGAACGAGACCAACCAAAGGGGAAGAGAGAATAAAAAAAAAAAGAAAAAGAAAGAAAAAGGGATATAAGAAAGGGGGGTCCAATACTACAAGATCATAAAGGGAGGCGGGGAAGAAAACGGCAACAAAAAAAAACACAAGAAAAAAGAGGGGGGGGAGAGGAGGAGTGTAATCCCAAAGGGTAGATGAAATATTATAGGAAGTAGGGGGGGGAGGGGGGGGGGGTATATCCATTCAAGGGAATTGTGGGGTTTATATAAAAATTTTTATTTAATATGGCGGGATGAAATATATATAATAAAAAAAAAGTGTAAAATAATAAGAAAAAGGGTATAAAAAAATCTCGTTTTTTTTGGTGGCCAACCTCCGCGGGCGAGTCCCCTCCTCCTTCGCGAGGAGGAGACAAGGAGGGGGGAAGAAAAAAAAAAACCGTGGGGGGGGGGAAAACGAGTCAGGAAAGGGGCGCCGGCAGAAAGGGGCAGTGGGCCCCCGAAAAGGCAAATTGGGATTGCCGTTAAGGCAACAAGCTCATGTTTCGATTTTTTTAAATTCATATTAAACATTTTAACACTGTATCACAGCATTGTTTTTATTCAGCAGGGGGAAGAACCCAGGGATCCCGTGTTGGAGCTGAAACTAAAAGACATGTTGGTGGAGCAGCATTCAGGTGATGCTCAGACGTAGGAAACATCGGGACCCTCCAGCTTCATCACTAAGCTCAGCAACTTGTGGACTCTACACCCCATTCGCTGTAAAACGCTCGGTCACGCGGCTGTTTATGGTTATTCATCCTCTGGATCTGATGGCCACATGTAAAAAACCCAGCCATGTTTCCTACACACCAGCAGGATGATGATGTGCAGCGTTACAGATCGTTGGTCTGTCGTTTATTTTTGTGTGATATGAATGTGTGGAAGTATAAAGTCAAATAAAAGTTACTATTAAAACCTGGTTTGATTGGATGTTTTCATACAGCAGGAGAACATGATACTACTGTACTTTGTGTTGCATTTTTATAAATAACTGCAGTGGGAAAAAAAAAAAAAAAAAACAGGTCGAACATGACTGCGAGCTTGCAGAAGCAAGACAGCTGCATTTAGGTCGTCAGGTGCACCCACTGCTCTCCGACTGCACCAGCTGAGAAACTTCTCTAAGAAGACATTAAATTGAACCTGCTTGAACCATCATTGAAACGATTAATATGACAAAATTGATGTAGATATCAGCAGTTAACTACATTTTATCCTTCTATCCTGTGATTTATTAACTTTGCAGATACCTTTAAGGTGCATAGATGATTTGACTACCCTGTCCTAAAGATGTTATTCCATTTCATTCCAGTAAAAACAATAAAAAATCTTTTTCAGACTTGTTAAAAAATTATTCTCATGTGTGATAACCTACTGAATGTATTGAGATATATAAGTACTTATGTGTTCGAATATTTTTTTAAATTATTTTTTATACTACAGCCTTTTCACACTCCACCTCTGTCTCAGTTGATGTGAAAAGTTAGCTACGGACAGACGGACGCACCTTTAGCCTGCAGTTTCCTAGTCGGATTTCTAATTTTCCGATTTCCCACTTGCCATCAAACGCTGCTCCATGCTGCATTCTGGTACGTTAAGGGAATAATACTTCCAAACGCTGTCTAGAAAAAAATGTAAATACATATATTTTAAAAGATGTGTATAAAGAATATAAAAGTGCGGTACGTTTTCTCAACAACGCCAATTGTATTTTACTCAAACTAACAAAGTTTGAACTGGTACAGTAGCATGAAACCTAATTTCCATGCTGTTTTTGATCTTTGCCCCTCTTTTTCACCACTTTATTTTTTCAGTTGAACGTAAACATGGCTGTTAATGGGCATAAATAACTTAAGAAAGCCTGTCATTTTCATCCCCAAATCACAGGATGCGTGGAGATAAATACATATTTCTTTTTTTTCTTTCTTTTTTTCTTTTAAACGTGTTTTTTTAAAACTCTAATTTCTGAAGTACATCAAACGCAACATAAGTTCAGCGCCAGTGTTACAGGAAGTTGTGGCTGCCATGTTTAGCTGCTTTGTTGTAGATCCCTCGTAGTGGGCTTCCTGCAGATTTTAGCATAAGTGTTGCAATGGATCCGAGCTGGAGTACGTTTATATTCCAAGTAAGTGGCACAATACGGCGATAGTCAGGGAGACCGCATTAATGTTTTCTAAAAGCTTCAAGTCTCACGAGCCAGAAACGTTGTATCACTTCAGGACATAATTAGAATTAGCCAAGCATAACAAAGGTGTTAGCGGCAACCTGCTAAGTAGCTGCGCTGTTTGGGTCCTCTTAGCAAACGGCTAGCGCGCTTTGTTGAACTAAAGACTTCTTGTCTTTGTTTTATCTACTTGGCTCTCTTTTTGGCGTCCGCTAAATGATCTGTGCTCTGAATCACGTGGTAATCTGGGGATTTTGTCTTTTGGTGTAAAAGTTACCCAAATTCGCCACTTCCTTGCTGATTGTGCTTGTTAGCAAAATTAACATTAAGTGAAGCTTTTGCCATTACTTGCGGACATGCTAAGCTAATTAGCTAAGGAGTTGGCCAAACATGACATCTTCTTAAAGTACTACATCAGTTTTTGCAGCTTTTTAGTTTATTAGAACACGTAGGTAAGGGTTTTATTGTGATTCGCAAATAGAAATATTATGAAGCAGGACAGATGTGAAGATTTCAGCTCATTTCATGGTGCTTTTAGAGAAGTTAGCAAAGTAAATGGGATGGACGCCATTTAACTTTTCTATTATATTTAATGTACATCTGATCGGTAATGATGTTTTATGGTCCTTAGTTTTATTGAACATATTGTTGAATTGAGAATAAATTTGATTTATGGGACCAGTGCTTATATTAGATGGCCACACAGAAGTTCAGAGCAACAATCTGTTCAAGAGACTTGGGTAAGCTGTTAACTCTTCATTTACTGATACTTGAATGCAGATTACCAGGAAACATCATAGCTAAACATATGTGAGGAATCTACCGTTTTTAGCATTTGATTCCCTATAAATTCATACTTTTGCGATATGAATGCAGTCATTACACTTGGAGGGTTGTCTCTGCCTTTTCTTTTCATGACAAAGCAATTTTATTTGATAGTAACATCATTCAGGCTTTTTTTTCAAAACATAGCCAAAAAGGTTAACTTAAAAAAAAATGTATTTGCTTTTTTATTTTGAATTAAGTAGAGGAATGAAATTTGCATTCCCTAAAATCTGTCCTTGCACAAGTATGCAAGTGAGCCTGTGGTTAAAAAAAGAGTTTTGATATGCCTAATAGGACTGCCACAAACAATTATTTTGATAATCGAATAGTCGGTGACTATGTTGGTGATGAGTCGACTAATCGGATGGTACAAAAACTGTTGCATGTTTACAGAACCAGTCAAAAGTTTGGATCTAATGGGAAAAAAAATGTCCAAACGTTTGACTGGTAGTGTGTGTGTATGGGCCTAACAAAAACGCTGGAACAGAAACAGGAGTCATTTCATCAAAATATTAAAGGAAATGGGATTTATAGCTAGAAAAAATGTAATTTAAATCACTGCTTGTGTTTGTAAGTGAAGGGTGGTGAGTAATGAGCAGGAACAGGGGTTTGTTTTGGTGCAGGTTTGATAAATCATATAAAGTTCACATCAACAAAACAGGAAAAAATCCACAATCACTGATAGTATGTGGTTGCATGACCAGGGGAGATGGCAGCTAGCAACTACAGTAAATGAAAAGCTGAACATGCATATTATGCCTCTATATCCTTGGTAATTTTTTAGGATGATGTTGCATCTTGCCACAGAGCAAAGAGAGAGGATCACAGCAGATTACTGACTGTAGTTGTTTATTCCTGACGGCTGCTGCAGCCAAAGAAAGAAGGAAAGATAATAAACACACAGACTTTATGAATGTGTAAGCTTCAAGCTGATTAGTGTTGCAGCCATATCATGCGATGAGGTGATGCAGGTGTATTCCTCTGGTCCAAGACAAATATGCATCAGTAACACTGGCTTATTTTTAGATCATATTTGGACCCTAAAATGAAATCCCATCAAACCAGCAAAACTGACTCTAAATAGCCGTGTTTATTTTGTGTTAGAGAAAAGATAAGTTGTGGGGATGAATATGATAATGACATGAAGATTAGTCAGTGTAAGTCACAGTCATTTTTATCAGGGAAACAGCTAAAACAGAGTCCTTCCTTTTTGTGTCTTTTCTAAGAGAATTAATTGGTCAGAAGGTTGTGATTTTGCCTGTGTTGATCCTGGGTGTGTTTTACAATGTGTCTTGAAATTCATTGATGTCCAGTTCGTTCGTATCTACTGTGACTTGTATGATGGGCACCATTTTAAAAAGCTCCTAGCTGTTTGATCAGAAATAAACTAAAGAATTGAATTTTAATTGTGATGAACTGAATAATTTATCAGTTTTTCTTTTAAAAATGTTAGAAATGTTTCTCTTTCATCATTGTTTTGCACTTTAAAGTTCAAGCTGCAAATCTTGTCATCAACATGAGTTTTTTTGTTCGTTTGTTCGTGTTGCACAAAAGTTCTCTCTAATTAATCAGATGGGTCTGCTGGTAACACCAAAAATGATCACAGGCAAATTTGTTTCTGAATTTTTGTTTTTGTGTATTATGTGTTTGCTGAATATAGTTATAAATAAGCAGATGGTGTTTTCAGTAATATAATCCAGTCTGAAATAGGGATGCACAATATAATCGGCCCCCTATCGGTATCGGCCTATATTGGCCTTAAAACTGAATATGGGACATCGGGCGCCCCACCGATATTTAACTGATCAGCCTGCTGTTTCTAAAGTCCCCCCCCCCACACACACGCAAAAAAAACCTTCTTTTTTGCAGACTTTAAAACTTCTAAAGACTAGGGGTGGGAATAAATATCGATACACCGAAATATTGTAATATTTACATATCCTGATATCATATCAACATTTAAAAACGCGGTATTGATCTATTTTACTATCGACATCTCGCCATATTTCGTCGTTCTGTTACGAAATATCGTGAGAATTCACGAAAATGTCACATTATTTTCATAGTTTCAAGAGTTTTTAACGGAGCGATGAAATCTTGCAAGATTTTGTAAGTAAAATAGATTGAAACCGTGCTTTTAAATATCAGTTTGATATCGCCATATGAAAATATTGCGATATTTCGGTGTATCAATATTTTTTCCTGCCCTTTTTTTTTCAAAGTGTCGGAAACGGATAACAAAACTGCTTTTTGCAATGGTGGTTTATTTTTTTCAGCTTTAATATCAGTATCGATATCGGTTATCGGCCACATGCGTTTTAAAATATCGGCATACTGGATATCGGCCAAAGTTCCAATTTTGTGCATCCCAATCTGAAAGGCATTTTCTGTTCTTGGTGGTTTGTCTTTGCTGCGGCGCACATGGCGTTTATTTTGTTTTAAGAAGTGGAAGGAATGGAACGTTGTTTTTTTTTTTTTACACCACAAACACTGATCCACTGTGACATCCATACTAGATGCCTTTTGAGCCCAACAGAGTCGACTTCAGCTCTTGAAAAGAGATTTTTTTTTCTTTTCACAGCCAAGCTTTACATTTGTGAATGTAGCTTAATATTCTTCTACATAACAAGCGTTTCCCACAGCAGTCGCTCATTAATGTGCTTCTATCAGCTGTTGATGAGTGATGGTTCTTGACATGATGCCGTCTGAGGGATCAAAGATCACAGGGGTCCCTCTTGGGTCTCAAGTCTTGAAAACATCTCCAAATTCCTTCACTTATGTGATAATATCTGCTGAAATGGGGAAATATTTAATTCAGCTTATATATATATATATATATATATATATATATCAGTCCAGTTCACAGCAAAAATAACTTCAGGATTTTTTATTTACAACTTCAGTTTGAGTCCTATTAAAAAGTAGACCGATTCAGTTGGATAGTAGACTAAATACTGACAGATCAAAGTGAATCTTTCCGTTTTAGTGCTTTTTCATTTGATTAAATCAATAAGCCAAAAAAAACTGCAGTCTCAAGCAACTATTTAATCCAAGACTTCCTGAAAGTTGTGCTAAGGCAGGCTTCTGACTTGTGTGATGCATAAAGGGCGATTCCACTGCTTATTGGGACCTTGACAACATTTGATCAAAAATGACACTGCTTTAAACTCCTAACAGTCAGATGGAAATATTCTACACGGCATGTAGATTAATGAAATCACCACTTATGATTTGTTAAACTTTTCATCGATTAGTGAAATCACACATAAGGCTTTCTGGCACATTTGACCAGGTCATGATCAAACCTACAAGATGTTCAAATCCAGACTGAGATGTTCTACAGAGCTAGCAGATTCACTACAACAGGGTTTATAGTAGGGATGTTGGAATTTTGGCCGATATCTGATATGCCGATATTTTAAAACTCTTGTGGTCGGTAACCGATATCAATACTGTTATTAAAGCTGAAAAAAAAAGCAGTTTGAAAAATAGCGGTGGAAGAAAATATTGATAGTCTAATTTCAGAGTATTGAAACAGCATATTGTTAGCGCCAATAACATGAACTTGTACTATACTGTAGTAGACAGAATATTTTCCTGTTAATGTGCAACATAGAGGACAGTAATCTGGTGATTGTCCAGGCTCAAATATACAAAACTTAAATGCTTTGCCTTGATGAATAAATTAAAAAAAAAAAAAAAGTAATAGAAACTTTTTTTTTCTTTTTTTTTAGATGGGGGTAGAAATAAATGCTATTATATATTATTTTATGTATATATTATTATTAAGGGTTTGGGTGCTCATGGATAACATGCGGGGGGAGTGCAAAGGAAGCATGTGGAAAGGTGGATACACACCAATGAGTCCAATAAATGTAAATTATGAAGAAGATTTGTGGAGGTTTCGGTATAACTTACAGTTCATATTTATCTGAGTAGAATGTGGCTGCAACACGTTTGTGTTACTTTGTTGCAGCAGTCAGATATCAGCATGTCCAGGTTTGTGAACATCAGCCTAACTGCAACATGAAACACCAAGGCTGTGTGAAATAATTTTGTAGCCTGTTTAAAACACCTAAATGGATTTATTAGTGGGGGCATCACATGGAAGTCCCGTCCAAAAAATCGGACCTTGCGTCAGTGAGAGGTTAAACCAATCAGGACCAGGTTCTGTCGGCGGCGGAGGCAGGTCCGGATGCTGCAGTTGCTGAGGTGTAACTGCACGATCCGGCTGTAGTCGGACGGCTCCCGCGATGTTTGATGATCATGCGGTGTGGTCACATTTTCCGGTGCAGTGCAGGCGCAGTCTGACGTCGGACAAAGTTTCTAACCAGCATGCAACACTCCAGGACCACAATCCCTCACTTCCAGCCGGGTTGCGCTGCTGATAGCCAAAGTCGAATGAGCCGAAAATCTCACAATGTTTTTTGAATTCTCGCAAGATTTCATAACAGAATGTTGAAATATTGCGAGATTTCATCAGTAAAATAGATTGATACTGTGTTTTTAAATGTCAATATGATATCAGCATAAGAAAATATTGTGATATTTCAGTGTATCTATTTTTCCCCACCCCTAGTCTTTAGAAGTTTTAAAGTCTGCTAAAAAAAAAAAGTAGTTTTTGAAGAAGTTTTTTTAGACTTTACAAACGGCGGGCTGATCGGTTAAATATCGGTGGGGTGGCCGATGTCCGATACTCAGTTTCAAGGCCGATATAGGCCGATTCTGATAGGGGGTCAATTATATCATGCATCCCTAGTGTATAGTTTGTGAAATCTTAACCTTATTAGTAAAATCACAGTTAAGGGTGATTCATTTAATTAGGTTTGATTTATTCATATGATGTATTTTGGGATTTTAGACCAAATTAGGCCAGTACTTGATAAAGACTTATTGTACTTAAACTCTTCAAGTCTGGATGGAAACATTCCAAAACATATTTCACAATTCTTCTGAAAACTTTATTGTTCTCGAGAATGCAAAATATGGTTATTTTGTGGAATTGTGGTTTTTAAAAGTAGTTTGCCACTCCTGTCGGGGTAATGGCTGCATCGCTCTTCAGCTTCAAGCATCGCCTTTAAAGCTCGAAAGTGGGTAAAAGTCAGACCAGTATTCACCCTGGTTTTCCAACGTGCACTATCTAAAGCTCTTACTGCATAGTACTTCCTTTTCTTGCTATGTCCGCTGTTTTATTTTTGTTTTTTTTTTTCCCCGAGAGAGAGTTCGAGTGATTGGTGTCTGCATTGGCATTCCCACACAGCGTCATGCTCTTGGCTGGCGATATATACAGAAATCTCTGCCTCCATAAACATCCCAAACACACCAAGTCAAAGGGAAAAAGCAAATTACAGACAGGGGGAGAGGGAGTTGCAAACAAACTGACCACTGCACGAGAGTAGAGGCCCAAAGGCGCGGATTCAGACAGATTTCATTTGCACAAGTCTAATGTTTATTTTCAGGGGGGGAACCTCCGGACTCTACCTTTTAGCAGGATCTGGTCTCAGATGCCAGAAAACCCTGTGAAATTAGCCGGATGTTTATTTCCCCAAATATGGATTAAAGGTTTGAATAAGAAACAATGTTTAAATTGATCTGCTTGCTCCGTGGGAAATTTCAGCTCAGATTTAAACATCCTAAATTTAGTTGTTTTTAAGTAGAATCTGGTAAATGATTTTTTAAAAAGAAGGGGAAAAAAACCAACCAAAAATAGTGTAACCGCTACTTAACCGTATCGTAATCGAAAGCTAAGTTCATTATCGCCGTGGAATGTAAAGCTTATGAGCTGCATTTGACTCGGCTTTGTCTTCTTCATCCCAGCAGGCCAACGAGGCGTTGCATCACCAGCATCAGGTCGCTGGGAACAGCCTTTTGCCTTTGCTGAATTCTGGGACAGAGCCACCTGATCAGAAGCCAGTGCTCCCCATTCCCTTGGACCAGAAACCACCCATTGAACTTCTAAAGGACAATGTGGCCAGTGCAGCCATGGTGGGAGGAGGGACTCCTGTCGTGGTCAAAAAGGAGCCCAAGTCAAAGACGCCCTTCATCTGCGGTTACTGCAGCAAAGCTTTCCGAGACAGCTACCATTTGCGGCGGCACGAGTCCTGCCACACCGGCATTAAGATGGTATCACGGCCTAAAAAGACACAAATGGCCCCCACCATGGTGCCGCTTATATCCACTGTAACGCGAGAGAACAATGGGAACCCTTCATACATCACTACGGTGGCAGGCCTCCTGTCCACAGCCACGACGTCAACGTCCACGGGCGCGGGCGTCATGACCTCAGTGCAGCACCAGCATCAGCAAAGCGTCCCCAAGAAACCGCCCAAACCGGTGAAAAAGAATCACGGCTGTGACATGTGCGGTAAGGCCTTCAGAGACGTGTATCACCTCAACCGCCACAAACTGTCCCACTCGGATGAGAAGCCATTTGAGTGTCCCATCTGCCAGCAGAGGTTCAAGAGGAAGGATCGCATGACGTACCACGTCCGCTCCCACGACGGGGGAGTTCACAAGCCTTACATCTGCTCCGTCTGTGGGAAGGGCTTCTCTAGGTATGCCGGCTTTATCACTGTGAAGAATTTAAAAAAAAATCTGCTCCTAAAATGATGAATGCATCCTGTCTGGTGATCTATGTTCACACTGCAGAACTTTTTTTTTTTTTTTTTTACTTTTTGCCCACATATGAATCATCAGATTTTTTAATTGCAGTCGAAACAGCGCAAATCCGATTTTTATTTATTTATTTTTTTTATCCGACCCAAGCCAATTTCATATGTGGTCCTATATCACATACAAATCCGATCAGGTGTTAAAGTGGCCACTATCTATACGGCCATCCGACTTTGACATCACAAAAGTAAGACGGACATCTTGTTTTTGTACTGGATGAGGCAGGATACACAAGATCGATTTTTTTTTTTCTCCTTTGGCTCTTATTGCACATCAACTTCGAGACACCACATAACAGTCATCCTCAAAATTATTCATAAACTCCAATTAAATAATAGGCCACCATAGTAATTCATGGGGCTGGGAAAAAATGACGACACACTGATATATTGTGATATTTTCATGTGAATATTTCATATTGATATTAAAAATGCGATATCGATCTATTTTACCGATGAAATCTCGCTAGATTTCATCGGTAATTTCATTTGTGATTTTGCAAAATCTCGCGAGATTTCACAAAAACCCGCAAGATTTTGGGTTTTTGTGAAATCTGAACAACAAAATCTTGCAAGATTTCGTTAGTAAAATAGATCGACTGTGTTTTTAAATATCGATAAATCAGCATATGAAAATATCACAATATTTCAGTGTATTTTTTTCCCAGCCTTAGTAATTCATATAACAAACTGAAAGAAGTAATAATAAAAAATAAAAATTACAATTTAATGGGGAAAAAATGTTGCATTTAAATTATTGAAAAGAATAATTAAAAAAAATTTAACCAAACTGTCCCACACAAATTTAAGCACCTGTGTCCATGAGCATTGGACCAAAATGTTTTTTTTTGTTGATAGATAAGATTAAGTACATTTAAGTACTGTGTTAATTTATTGTCTTTTTTTAAACAAGGCTAAATATTTAAGCATGATGCCCTTACTCACTTGGCAAGGTATACAGTTAATTTTTTGAACAGTAGTAATGGGTCGGTATCGACCGATTCGCTCAGCCCAGGTATCTGTATCGAATTGTATCAGAAAAAACTGGATCGGTGCATCTCTAATACTAACAGGTGTAGCATCTATATTTACCTCCGTGTAAACAGTGTGCCGCGTATGACGTCGCGTATGACATTTCGTCTTCCTCCGCGCATGCAGGCCACTTCAGAGCCGTGTACGGTTCATACTGAAGTCTGATGGAGGTCACATGGAAATGATAATATGAACGTCCACCCAAACACATTGGATTTTGGTTAAAAAACAAAACATAATTTAGCATCATCTGCAAGTATGAACATAGCCAAAGTTTCCGCCACATTTCCCAGCCATAATCTGTCCTTGTCTTCCCCTCACCCTACAGACCTGATCACCTCAGCTGTCACGTCAAGCATGTCCACTCCTCAGAGAGGCCGTTCAAGTGCCAAGTAACGGTAAGAGTCAGATCAGCTTCTCCTGTCTACATGCTACATCATGTTTGCTCAAACTAGAACAGATCTAGTAAGATCCAAGCTGCCATCTGGATGTTTTCTCAGTCCAGAGCTCTCCTCAGAGGAAATGAGTGTTAACCTTTACATTGCAAGAAACATGCCATACATGAAATACTGAAGACTTTTGCACACACTAGAAAGCACCAGTCCATAAGAGACACCAAACTCTTGGAGAGACTCGCCTAATAGACCGCACCAAGCGTTGGCAACCAAATGAAACGTTTCAAACCTTAAGCACTTATGGGAATGTAAAAAAAAAAAAAACACAAGAAACAGCTCAGTCCACTTTTGAGCTTCTGCTAATTTTCCCACTTAGAGGAAACCACAGAAACAAGGTGTCGTATGAAAGCAGAGACTGATTACAGATGTCTGAAACTCTGGGAGCTAGCAGCCACAATTGCCAGTCATGTCTGACTTTTGCTGTTTTGTGATGAAAAGTTTAATTCCAGCTCTAAAAACTGCTGTGTTCTTCTGTGACTCAGCCTTTGTTTGACATGAGTCATGAAGGTTTCCATGGAGATGAAGGAGGGTTTATAGTGAAGTATTCACTCTTCCTATCATATTTTAACAATTCAATTTTAATGTCAAACAATCTCCATACTCATTTAATTGAGTTGAAACGAGTTATTTGCCATGTTTCTTTACACAATTCCTGAAAGTTATTCTGAAGTTAAAATTATTTTTAGTGGCTTCTCACATGTGCAATTTGTTGGGTGTCATTTACAAAAATGTTAGATTTGGAATGTTGTAGCATTGCATGAAAGCGTAAAATTTAGTTTGGAATTTTTATTTATTTATTTATCTATTTTTTAAATAATACGTATATTTTTATTTTTTCAATATAGAGAAATTGCAGAACATCTTTTGGATACATTTATGTTTTTCTATGCCGTATTTAATATTCAAAGTGTATTTTATTCATTTAATGTTTATTCATCTGCAAAACAGCTGTAAGGTACATATTTATGGTCTACATTTCTTTTAATTTCAACATTTTGCGTATATTATCAATAACAAACTGTTTTTAACAGAGAGAGAAATGCTAAATAAATGCACTGTGTAACTAAAAAATAATCGTTTGAATAATCTTGATTTCAATATTAACCAAAATTATTGTGATCATGACTTTTTCTATAATCTAGCAGCCCTACGATATATTCAGAGAACTGAGTGGTTGAATCTCTCATATTTTGAGAAATACAACTATATTCTAGTCCAAGAGCAAAAATCCCAAAATATCTAACTCTGATAGAGGAGTTCATGTTGGACATCTGGCTGCCAGATATCAGATACTAGCAGGTATTAGCCAACATGTGGCTAATTCTAATGTTTCTGACAACTTGGTAACTTAACCAACAACTTAAAACCAGACATATTATAAGCAGCTTCAAAGCAAGTCAGTCTGCAGCAGCAGCAGCTGCACCGTAGTCACATGACTCTGAAAGGAATGCTGGGAAATGAAGTTCTTCCAGAATAACAGGGACTTTTCTACATGCTGGACTGCTGCTAATGGAACAATATCTTGCGAGATCTCGTTAGCTAAAATATTGGTCCGAAAAAAATTGATATTGGTGTTTTCCGATATATTTTAATGCCAATATTGGCCAATAATAATGCCAGGCAGATGATATTGGGCATTCCTAATATGAAGTTCTTCCAAAATAACAGTGACTTCTCAGGAGATTTTGTAACGGAACAATGAGATCTTGCGAGATTTCGTTAGATTAAATTTTGGTGCTATAAAACCAAAACCGATATTTTCCAGTATCACATTTAAATGCGGATATCGGCCAGTAATATCAGCAAGCATCTCTAAATCTCACATTCTCCGCTTTCATTTGAGAGCCTTTGTAAATGTGAAGATATATTTCATGCAATTTGAGCCCCACTTCCACCAGCGGGTCTGGGTAGGTCCATTTTTTTTTTGCATCTCCACAGATAAAAACTGGGACGGGTACCCTTATATCTGACCCAACCCGGCCAACTTCTTCGTTACCCTTCCGGAGAGGTACTGATCTAACCGATCTAGACCAAAAAGGTGAAGTTTAACACACTGCAGTCTGTTGATTGGTTGAAAAAATACCTCACTTCCCGCGTGACCTGGCATAAAAACAAAGCAGGGATGACCCCTTTGTTTCTGTCACGTGTGGTGTGGTGCTTTGGTTAAAAGGCATTGCACTGCGATGATGTCACACGATCACGTAGCAGCGCTGTCCAGTTAATACTCTGCCTCCAAGGTAAGGGGACAGTTAGCTCTGGGGGCGCAACATGAAATCAACTTATCCTCACCAAAAACCACCAAACCCAGACCCACGGGTGGAAACGGGGCTTTGGATAGGAGGCAGAATCAGTTGAAGTGATGGAAAACTCCTAAACGACATGTCAAAGTCACAAGATTTCTATCAAGGGAAAATATTTATAAATATTTGCATCATTTACTGTGCATTAAAACTATTCACAAGTCGCAGCCGGTGCAGACCACATCGCTTCTTCTGGTGCAGCTTCTGCACACGGTCTTGCAGCTCCTGCTGCAGGTCCTCTGGAGTCTGCTGTGCCCGTGTATCATGCTGTTCCACCTGCTTCGCTGGCTGCTTCCCTTACAGAAACTACCTCTGAGATGTTTGGGTGCCACTGTACTTCTCGAAGCACATGATCCTGGAAGGTCCAGCTGTAAAATACAGCACACCCATCCATCTCTGTGTACCAACCTTTACTAATTACCTCCCTGCCATCTGGTCCAGAATGTTGGGAAAGTAAAAATAGAACGGTTCAAAATCCTGTGGCTGAAATGGGGGAAAAATGTTCATATTTCCTCTGTCATTTTTATGCTAAATGTCAAAACAGTTTTAGCAAAACTCAGTAAACAGCAATGCTTTGAGTTTATTTGATTAAGTTAGAAAAAGAGTGACTTGCTTAGATGCAACCAGGTAAAATTAATGCATCTAAATTAAAGACATTTGTCAACTTCTAGCAAATGGGAGGACTCTGAAGGTGTTCCTGAGCTCAAGTGTGGTTATAAACTCAACTTCTCTGTTGTTCATCACAGATTTTTCTGCACCTAGCAACACTAATGCATACAAAACAATCAAAATTGAAGCTGGTGATAAATGAGAAAAATCCAGTGTAAATGGCTGCAATTCCAGCTCTCTGCCAGCAGGTGGTGCTGCAAACCTCCTACTTCCACCACAACTGCTCCTGTCTTATATAATAAAAAAAGTGATGTTTATACATTTTGGGAAGTGTTTTGTGCATGAACGTAAGAGGTCTCTGAGGGCCTCAAATACATAATTTGGAGATTGTAGGCGAGTTAATGACTCTTTGTCACCAAGCTCAGTTCAGGATGATTCCCCAGTCATTCCCTGTTTTTCTCTCCCAGGCGTGTACCTCTGCCTTCGCTACCAAAGACCGCCTGCGCTCCCACATGATCAGGCACGAGGGTAAAGTGACCTGCAACATCTGTGGCAAAATGCTAAGCGCTGCCTACATCACAAGTCACCTCAAGACGCACGGCCAGGCCAGCTTCAGCAACCCCTGTAATAATAAAGGTACGTGACGTGTGACCTTTTGCCTTCTCATTAAGGGACTTGACAGCTTCTTGTTTTTAATTAAAATGGTTAGAAAACAGCTCAGTCACGCATGTAAGCCTGCATGAGACGCAGACACAGGAAACATTTTTAATTTCAGACTTATTTTCCCTATCAGCATGCAGCTAATTCAGCAGGGAGTGTATGAAGAGTGAACTAAAATCCAAGCAGACAAACGTTATCAATTCGGTTCAGTTCAGGTTTATTTGTGTAGCACCAATTCACAGACAAATCAATTCAAACCAGTTCATCCTGATCTAGTCAGTGTTCACACTCATTCAGAGACAGATCTGCTGCAGCTAGAGCTCTCGCACATTTCTCTCACTGCTGTGTTGACGGGCCGACCAACTTTTCAGGGTTCCACCAGCATGTGCTGGAATATAGCTCAGACATTCGACATAAAACGGCAAAACTTGCTTTTTTGACCCAGGGTAACCAAATCCGTCAGGGTCTCTTCTGTCTGATCCATCAGCCATAGCTCGAGGGTTTTCCTCAGGCCTGAGTGCTGCATGGGGCCCGGAAGGCTGAGACAGGCTCCCTGCTGTAAAAGCATTCTCTAAACCGGCGTTTCCTCAACTCCGGTCCTCAGGACCCACTGCCCTACATGTCTCTGATGTGCTCCTACTCAAACACACCCTAATTCAGATTAATTTCCCCAACAAGTTCTCTGTAAGCCTGTTAACGAGCCATTCATTTGATTCAAGTGTATGAAAATAGGGTTGCCTAGAAGACGTGCAGGGTTGGGGTTGGGCGTCGAGAATCATGTGTCGATGGGAACCTGGACTAGCTTTCCGATTCTCCCAGAATCATTCAAATTTTTAAATTTTTATTTCTATTTTTGATGCCCAGTCCGCCGAACGCCATAGAATCTGCCAGATGCAGAACGTTTGTTAGTGCCGAGATTCTGGTACACTTGGGTACGCCGACGCACACAGCACAACTTGGCGTCTTTGGTGCTAATATTTAGCGAGTTTTCAGACTCTCTGATAACTTTCTTTTAATAAAACCGCTAGTGACCAGTCTAATGACACTTTCTGGCCTTATTGGAGAGTTTTGAGACCAACGTGAAAGTTTTGTTTACTGCGCACTGCCGCGGCCCATCCCCCGTCTCATAGCACACACTAGAGGCTGCAGGGACAGCAGGAGACATCCACCCGTCTCATAGCACACACTAGAGGCCCTGATGGTCAGATATTGATCCTCTTTTAATATGTGGACAGAAACATTTAATTTAAAGTACTGTAACATGTAGCCAGTTTAACAGTTAAAGTTCTTAAAATGGTGAACTTTAACCAGGTCTATTCAAATTTGGCCTGGGGTCATTTTTATATTAATGTCTGTGTCCTTTATTTGATTTAGTTGTCTATAAAAAAAAAAAAGTAAACTTTTTTTCTTTTACCCTGCCCCTTAAGAGAATTGAAATCGAGAACTGTTAGGAACCGGAATCAAATCAGAACCGGAATCGTTGAAATGCAAACGATGCCCAACCCTATGCAGGGTAGTGGGTCCTTCGGACCGGAGTTGAGAAACACTGCTCTAAACAGCTGCACTCCAATCAGCTCGATGAATTTCACCACTGGTGCAGGGGTCCCTGTCCAGAGCTTGACATCAAGGCTACGTCCAGAGGCTAGGTCCTTTAAAGGAGGGTCTACGTAAGCCGGGTCCTCCTTACGGAAAAGACAGGCTGTTAAATTAGCATTTTAAAAGAGTTTTAGAGGAGTTACAGCAGCTTTACCGTCATTGGTGGCATTTTTTATTACTGTTGCTCAGGGAAAATCAATTCTGGTTACATTTATTTTGTAAAGTTTACAGGATTTCAAGAGTCTCATGCTAACTTGAGTTAATTTCATGGACAATAGCAGATGAAAGACCGTAATATTAACTTGTACAAAATAATAAAATCATTCAATAAATAAAATGAAAATGTCTCTTAAATTTAGACACCTCTGCTGTAGAATGTCCCGTTCAACCAGTAATGCATCTTGTCATAGGATTAGCCACAAAGGATACATCAGACCGTCCTTAAAATCTGGGGCGAATGAGGCCACATTTGTAAGCTGCATTTGAAGGAACCTTCACATTTTTACAGCCTTGGTTGCATCGCTGTGACGTAAGCGGTCTTCAAGTCTGGCCTTGGAAGGACGTAGCCCTCAAATCTGGACACAGTCCAAGCTCCGCATAAGTTTGCTAATTACCCACTGAATGGAGTCAGGTGTGTTGCAGCAGGGAAGCTCCTAATACCAGCAGGATACCGGCCCTTGAGGACTGGAATTGGTGATTCTTGGCATAAGACTTTGGATTGGCTTGCCCTTCTTGCTTCATTGTTTATTTATTTATTTATTTTTATTGTTTGACTGGAGAATTGTTACTTTCCAAATGCTGGGAACTGCAGACTTCTAGAAATAGTGTAGATGTGCACTATTCCTTCTAGAGACGCGTCTATAAAGGAAATGAATAATAGGGAAGGCAGCATTTTCTCTGGAACTGTACTTTCAGGAAAAGATGTGTATTATATTAGTGTTTTTGTGTTTATGTTAGCAGATTTGGGCTGTCAGGCCGGCGGTTTGTTTTCCAGCTGGTAGCTCACAGCTGGAGTAACATTATCTTCTTGAACATTTGAGGAAAACCTGAAACAAAAACTCTAGTAGATTGATGGTCTTTCCAATAAAAAAAAACACAAAAAAGGATAGAAGTCAGGATACTTTATATATGTAGGATACCAACATTTCTTATTTTAGTCGAGTATCAATAGCTGTTTACCCCACCCACCCTCAATTCATAATATCTAACAGAAAGCTAAACCTGAGCTTACAGGACAATAGTACTTATTTGTGTGTTTGTTTGTTGGTTCATCTTAAAGTATTGGTGAAAGGAGTTTTTTTTTTAATACTATTAAGATCCCCGAGGGAAATTAGGGCTCTGTATTTTACCCATCTCTGTACATTAGTACCAGAGAGCAGTAGGCTGCTACTTAAGGCGCTTGGGGAGCTGTTGGGGGGTTAAGGACCTTGCTCAGGGGTCCACAGTGGTTCACCTAGGAGTTGTGTCGGAGACTCAAATCCGGGTCCTCCGCGCCAAAGCCCACGACGCTACCACTAGGCCACCCACTCCCCTTTTGGTACAGATAATGCCTTAGAGAGAGGCCCACTCATTCTGCCCCCTTCACTCTCATTTTACGGATATATGAGGATCTACGACTAAACTAAATAACGTCAAAAGAAATCAGAGTGAACCCGAAATGTTACCAGTGAGTAATTGCACATATACATTTCTAGAAATAAGGTCTAAATTAAAAAAAATTGTTATTCCCCTAGACCAGAGGTGTTCTTTAAAAACGATATTTTTAAAATGAAGTTTGAAAATATCCTGCTTAGGCCTGAAGATTTATAAATGTATAAAATCTCTGTTGATAAAAGCAGTAAATAAAATGCATACAAAATACTTTTATAGGATTAGATTATCTTTTTTCTTATGTATATTTTTATATATATCTTGATGGCAAAAACAAAAAAAGTGGGGAACTGTGATTGGATGACCAGTTAATATACTGTATGTTGTTGGAAGGCCTGACTGGCCGCCTTTTCAAGGTATAAGCGTCCTTCCTCTTTGTATGTAGTGTCCTTTAACAATGTTCTAAAGTCCACTTCAATATTCTTGGGCTGGTATTCTCTCTTGTTTGAAGTTTGTTGGTGGATTTAATGATTGAACTCTACCACAGTAAGCAGTAAAAAAATGACACATATTAGCCATTATTACAGGACCTCAGTAGTGTAGAAGATCCACACACAGCCACAACAGCTGCTACCACCTCCTCATGCTGGTCACCAGTCTGGTCATATGTAGCTGTGGGATGGAATCAGCCAAGAGTTGTTGAAGGCTAACCAGCAACTCCAGACCTCTAAGGCCACAATCCTGCAGGTTTTAGGTCCTCCCTGCTGCAACACACCTGACTCAATTTAATGGGTCATTAAGGGCGCATTCAGAAAGCATATACTTGTAGACTCGGTCTGATTGGGGAGTCAGCTCGCCTGGGGGCGGGGGTGGTCTTCCGGACCGAGATCGCCTACACTTTGCACCATAGCCAAACGAGCCAAACCTTTTTAATCTCCCATCTCTCCAGAGGTGGCGCTGCATTTGGATTCACCGTGGATGAGGACAAGACATACAACGAACAAGAAGGTTCTCAAAACTTCCATTTCCACGGCGTTCAGCGCCTACTCTGCCGACAATGCAAACATAGAAGAAGAAAGCTTTGATTTAAAACAAAAAGAAAGAACGCGCGATCATGTCTGCCTTGGCTTCCGTAGTGTCGTGAACTCGCACAGATAGGAAGTGCGATGTTTTACTGTTTAGGCCAGTTATTTCCAACCCTGGTCCTCAAGACACACTGTCCTGAAGACTTTCCATGTTTCCCTGTTGAAACACAGCTGACTCACATTAATGGGTTAGTAGCAGACCGGTGCAGAGCTCGTCAGAGATTCATTTGATTTGAATCAGCTGTGTCCTGGCAGGGCAAAATGGAAAGCCTTCAGGAAAGTGTACCTTGAGGACCAGGGTTCGGAATCACTGGTTAAGGCTATAAAAATATACTAAATGATGTCGTCTCAAGTAAATTATGGACGCTACCCACTCAGGACACTTGGATTACATTAGACAGGCAGTATGGAGGAATATTGACAAGTTGTTGTGGACTTTTATGGACCTTTTTGTTTCAAGCGCCAGTGAACTCCATTATATGAAAGTCGGGGGGCATATGAAAAACCCCCCGGATCTCCGGCTGCATTTAAGATATTAAAAAAGTGCTTCAGAGTCTTGGTCAGCATGAGGGTGAGTCGAAAATGAAGGCACATCATTCTGTGGGTGTACTATTCCTTTAAAACTTTTACTTCCTTGTCACTCCACGTCTGACCACGAGCCATTTTTAAAAGCACTGCAGTCCCACACGTGTTTGTCGTAGCGTTTACCCACAATGCCCAACGTTTTACCCACAATGCCATGCTGAACCAAATGCAGGAAGCAGCAGTTTGTAGTCCACTTCTGTGTTTGGTTCCCTTGAATCCGGACCGAGATCCACGTTTGTAGGCGGGCTGAGTTCGCTTGTTTGTTCTGAATCAGAGTACGTCACAACTCCCCCAAACAAAGCGGACTTTTTGAGCAAGTGGACTCGGATTTGAATCAAAGAAGCTTTGTGAATGTGCCCCAATAGGCTTGTGCTGAACTTGATTGTGTTATGTCAGGGAAGCATCTTTAGGGGCACCGGCCCAAGAGGTCCAGAGATGGTGGTCCCTACTTTGGGACATACAGCCTGAGCTGATCCCACAATAATTCAGGTGGGTCGAGGTTGCAGCAGGTCATTCCACCCTCTTTAATCCCCAAATTTTTTAAGGTACTTTTAAGTGTTTTAATCCTGGAGGATGGAGTTGGAGCCCAATGAAATTTATCAGATTCTGTTTTAAATTTTCTTTTTTTCCCCCAACCTGAATTCTAGGTTTCCTCAAACACAAATTTCTTTACTTTTTGTGCCAATGTTGGTCAGCTTCTTGTTTCATGAGGCTCTAGTATAGAAAGTCCTCGTCTGATGTGAACCGAACTAGCATGTTACGTTCGGTCTTAATGGGTGAAATCTGCAGGTACGGTGCTCTGAGTTTTGCTCAGACACGTTTCTGGCCTCAGTAGAGACGGTGCAGCCCAGTTCAAGTTACTCCAAGATGATGGTGCTGCTGCCTTGTGCTTATGTAACCACATATGTGTCTGTATTTCTGAATAGGCATAAGTGACTGGCAGTGGAACCACTCAGGGCCACAAAAAGGTAATCCCGTAGCTAGTAGCACAAACCTGTAAAAACTTGATTGATACTCTGAAAAAAAAAAGAAGTGGCCAGTTTTTTATTTTGTTTTTGTTTTGTTTTTTCCCTCTTATGTAACATTTAAGCGAAGGTTAAATTTCATGAAGCAGGATCAGTAGATTACGCAGTGAAATCACAAACTGGGCCATTATATCTAGGCTAGATGCACACTACCTTGTTTTTCTATCACAACTGTCATTTATGTGCTTCCCTTCTCCAGACTGATCGTTTCATATGTTTAGGTACTAACTCCAGTTGTTTATTTAGAACTCGCTGTTTTGCTGTAGAGACTAAACCCAACTGCGTAGTGTGCATCCAGCCTTCAGAAACACAAACAAACATGTCCTAAAATGCTCTGGTTTAAAATGAAGTTTTGAATTAGACGATCAGCAGGTTAGTCTATTGATCCTGCTTTTTGAATTTACCCCTCAGGTGAGTTGACGGTAGGAGAGATTTTAAATAACTCCTTCCAAGTCCTAATTGACAACTCGCACAAAGGTAGGTTTCCTTATGAATATTCCCACAGTAATCACCATGAATGAATGATGCTTTGACATTTTCTGTCACCCAACTACACAGCAAGAAGCTCAGGAGGCTGTTGGCTTTTCTTGTGTAGGCTTTTCTTCCGTTTCCCGCTACAGATTTCCTCTCTTTTTCTGGTCTCTTTGAACACAGACGCCAATAACGTTCACAGCAACTCCACCACCACGACGTCGATCCCTGACTCCACCGCCATCACCTCGGCCTTGAACCGCAGCAGCAACGCCGTCACCATCACGGCTCAGATGAACATCACCACCAGCACGGTCAACATCACGTCGCCGGTCAACCTGCAGCACCCCGTCACCATCACCGGCCCCGTGAACCTGGCCTCTGTCAACATCCCCACAACGGCACACATGAACATCGCCCACCCGGTGGCCATCAGCACCCCCATGCCCATGAACATCACCGGGCCGCTCAACATCGCCATGAGGCCAATGGAAAGCATGCCTTTTCTATCGCAAGTTCTGCCATCCTCCCCTCCCTGGTAGAGCTTCACCCGCTCATGTAGCAGCTCGTTATGTTTTAACTGCCTAATGTCAGATGAGTCATAATTAGCAAAATGCTCCTAAAGATGCACACAGTCAAGATTGCTCCTAATCTGCAGTTAGTCTTTTTTTTCAGCATATTTTTTTTTATTTGTTCAGGGGTTTTATTATGTAGGAAAAGATCTGTTGCTAATTTCCAATTTTGGCAACTCATTAAATTACTTGAAAATAACCAAGAAGCCTCGTCACATTCATGCAGAGGAAAAAAAAAAAACCTGAAATTAACCCCCCTCAAACCACTTGTAATTGTGGTACACATTTAAAGCCTCATGTAATGTCAGACGCTTGTTTGCATCTAATTTTGCAGTTTGTTTTTTTTTTTTCCTTTCTGCCAAGATCTTCATTCAACAATGGGAATCAGACTGCTGTCCAGTTTATTCCCCCTAAAAATAACAGTCTAAAGCCTCGTTGGCCAATCAGATGTCTCCTGCCATTTTCATCATGGACTATGCCCATACTGATGGATAATCCCATCCATGTGACCAGGTCCAGATGACCACCCACTGAATGATCTGATGAATTAGTTTGATTTCAACAACATATCTATACGATGCCGTCATGTTTAGACACCTTTCACCCTCGATACTGCTTTACTGTAGCTTTAACTTTAATACAAGTTTGTTGCACCTGCACAAAAAGTTAGAACATCAATCAAAATACATTTCTTTTTAAATTTTGCGCTGTGATAAGCTGCTCTTCCATTACAGATTTTCACAAAAAAGCAATATTTCTAAAATATCGACAGGATGACTGCAGGTGTTTCCATTGAATGGTGTTTAGCACATAAGCTATATGTGATGTCTTTCTATATAAACACATCTGAAAAAACACCTCATGTTAGCCTAAAAACTTTTTTGTGATATTTGAGAGATTTATCTAAATTTAGGTGTTTCCCTCACTAGTTATTCCTGCAAAATTTAGGTTGTATATTAGGAAACACAGCTATAAAGACACCATTTAACGTCCGTTTTACAGACTATTCCGAGAAAAAGAGCTCCAAGTTAATTTAAGATCTAAATGAATCTTTTGAATTAAATATAATCCACGAATTTGACAAACAGCTACTCTTTTAGCTTGTTTTTAAGCAGATCATTAGGCCTCTGTGATGTAAAGGCAGCTGTTTCTGTTTTCAGGCCAGTTTGAGTGCTGGCTGGGAAAACGGCAATTTTCTCCTCAGAAAGCTGAAATGATGAAAATTGCTTCAGGAAAACTAGTTTTAAGTTAATTGTAGTGTGTAATCATGTTAGATTTCATCAGTTCTTCACTCTCAACTGAAATGGCTTGAAGTGAAAAGGCAGTTTGAACATTTCCAGCTGCTACGTGTTCGGATTTTCTCTGTATTTATCCTGATTAGTACTTTTCCAAACATCCGTAGTGTATTGTTACCTTAACAGATAGTTGACATTGAGCCAACTCTTTGCAACAGTGTTCAGAGACGCACATTATATGCTGTAGGAACTTTTTCTTCCCCCCTGAACTCCATTTCTTTCTATTTTGCCACAGAGGGACACTATATGTCTCACACAGGATGAGATGTGAGAGCCTTTTCTGATGCAGGCACTGTGCAACAGCTCCAGAAATGGAAACCAGTTGTTGGGAGTTGTTCTTCCTTACTTAACCCCCCCCATTTCTTACTTTGCTGGACGTATCAGTATTGATTAGCTGGTGGATTTTTATGCCTTTTGTCTTTTTAAAGAAGCTTCCATTCTGAGAGAGGCTTGTCCCATCGACTCGCTCTCGTTTGCGTGTCTGAAAGTTGCTGGATCCCAGTCTCTGCTGGATCCTCTGCAGATGCTTATCTGTCTGTATTTATAAAGGACATGACTGGTGGAGGTGTAACGAAGAGAAAGCAGCTCCTCCTGAGAGCATGTCCTCTAGGTTTTTCTTTTAAAATGTTTTAGATTTTAGACATCATGGCTGAGTTTGTAACTGCACAGGTGGGAAGCCTCCACAGTTTGACATAGGAGTGGTCTTAGAAATAACTTCTGTGGTTTGTAAGGTTGTTAAAATCCCGTCACTGTCGGTTAGACTCAGGAAGGTTACTGAGAATAGTCTTTTAAAAAGATGTTGAACATTTTACAGGTTTTTCTTTGTAAATATGAAACACTATTTTATTGCCTTCACCTTCGGGAGAGCACACTTCTCCTTGCTTACCACAGGCTAGCAATGCAAGAACGTCACCACTGATGTGGCCATCCATCCTGCAAAGGACAGGAAAAACAAACAGACTAAAATGGCCAGTCTTCATTTTTTTTCTCATCGATCCTTTTTTTTTTTTTTTTTTTTTTTTTTAAGGCCAAAAAGCAACAGTTTGATCTGGCAGGTATGATCTGTGATGCTACTCTGAGCCAGCGTTGGCTACGTCACTCTATAGCTTCACAGATCCCGCCTGTCAGGAGGGTAAAGTTACTGTAACTTGTAGTTTCTACAGGGAAACTCCAAGCATATTGTCATATTCTGCTTCATTTTCAGTTTTGTTTTTTTTTTTTTTTAATCTCACATTAACTTTTTACCTCTGCTGAAAGTTTGTGACTGCGATCTCAAAGAACACCCCAAGTTCACCTGAAAAAAGTGGGAAGCTTTAGCATGTCAGAAGGAATTTAAAGCCCAATGTTTACATTTTTCCATATTTTTGAAAAATAAATCTTTTTTTTTTAGTTCAGATAAGTGCACAATTATCAAGCTGTTTACATTTACTGAACTATCTACTTAGAAAAACTATAAGCTGAAATTTCTTGAGAAAACAAAATTCAACAATATTTAGCCTCAGTTCATTTATGCTTGAATTGCAAGTTAAAGATTATAATGGATCTAAAAATCACAGAATGTTGATTCAGAAAAACGTTCATGTCATGACTGGAGGAACTTGTCATGATGTAGAAGTTATTTAAATGTACATATCTACACATTCCCACAGCAGTGAGTTACTCCTGACCACCTGAACGAATGTTAGAAAATATACGAGTTATCCCTTTGTTTTAGATTGAAGCATAAAAATGCAATTTCATGTGGATAAGTAAGGAATTAGTTACTCTTTATAAGAAATTTGCAGTAAATGATTCTTTGTAATTTTCATATTTACCAAATATATCTCACAGGCCAAATTAGATCCTCTGGGGGCCAGTTTTGGCCCCTGGGCCTTAGGTTTGACACCACTAATGTAGACACTGAATTTTTGTCCATTCCTCACGACAGATGCTCTGCAGTTGAATTAATATTTAATTAAAACCCCCCTAAAATGTAAACATGTCCCTTTGACCTGCTGGAGTTTTGCTTTAGCAGTCAGCTTTGGGTTTCATGTTTACAATGCTCCTCTGCCTCAGTTACAGGACTCTTTCTTTATTAATTCTAATTTTCTACGAGGGTTTCTTGTCCATTACAATTGTGACCAATGTCTAGGGTTGCAAAATTCCGGGAATTTTCAAAGTTGGAAACTTTTCAGGGGAATTAACGGAAATTATGGGGAATAAACCTGAAATGTACTAAATTGGAGGTTGGGAACTTAAATATAGCTGTGGAAAATATATTGTAGCATAATATTGGCTAAAACGACCAGATTTGCTCGAAGTACACTCCTCAGTCTTATCCACACAGCACACTGCCTACTAGGGATGGGCAATATGTTATCGTATGCGATGTATCATCAAATAAATTCCCCATGGTAATGATTTGCCATCTCACGATAAAGATCAATTCAATTTATCAGGTTGTCTTATACAGTTGTTTATATGTAGTTCTTTTTGCTGTTTTTGCTATTTTTGCCATTTGAATCAAATTTTTTTTTCATATTTCAGACTTGTTTGGTGTCACTATACAGTTTTGCAATACAGTTGTAACTACGACCGTATTTTCCGGATTATAAGTCGCTCCTGAGTGTGAGTCAAAAAATGCATCATGAAGAGTTAAAAAACATTTATAAGTTGCACCGGATTATAAGTCGCATTTATTTATTTAAAATAGGGTGATTTTTGGATTTTTCATATCCAAATTGTTACTGCTAAAAATGACCCAATCAGTCCAATTCCAAAGTTAATTCCTGTAAACGATCATAAAAATCTGAACGAAGAAGGTTGAATGTGTTTTTTGAGGATTTGTGCCACCACACAAGCAGATGTCCAAAATGAACTCCTCTCACTGAGATAAGGCTATTTTGAGATTTTGGCCCTAGGAGCAGAATATAGTTGTCACAAGCCTATAGCGCCCTCTTTTGAGATTAGATGGTAATATTTACTCCTTGGCTAATGTCAGTCAATATGAATTAATACTTAAAAATATGTTAAATTGGTATACAAGTCGCACTGAACTGTAAGTTGCACAAGCAACCAAACTATGAAAAAAGTGTGACTTGTGGTCCTGAAAATACGGTACTTGAACTTAATTAATGTAGTTTAGTGGCTTCTAGTATCATATTAGGGCTTTCAAGACAGAGTGTAGTGATAGATTTATAATACAAATGATTAAACGGATATTTTTTTGTCATTTATTGTTACCGGGATGAAAACCAGGCATTATCGTGGTACATTTTTTGGTCCATATCGCCCATCCCTACTGCCTACTGCAGGGCTATTGAGGTCACACCCCCTACATGCTCTGTGCATTCCTCCATCACATGCAAAGATGATTTCTTGAACCCTGGAGGTCACACTTTTGAGCTCGCAGACTTTATAAAGTCAAGTAAGTTTTAATAATATAATGGGGTAAATATATTTGATCTATAATAGTATTGGTATTTAACGAGTATTGATGTTTCTTCAAACTCCTGCAAGACAGTTTTCTGTGACCAATTGTCAAATATTTTGAAGACCATTCCAGTTGTTTAGCCAACTATATTTCTGTTCATGCCATTGCAGTAGTGTTTTACAAGCATTTCTTATTTTATTCTACAGAAAAATGCCACGTTTGCCATCTGATGGAAGCATTTTACACAAGCTTCATTTATGTTTTAATATGATCTGTTTGGTTCAAATTACACCCAGTTTACAGTTAATCTCCCATCAGTCCCATAAATTCCCATGTAAAGTTTCCAATTTGGAATATTTCTAAAATTCTCCAGTTTAACTTCCCATGGAAATCTACCGTAAATTTTCCGCCTCTTTGCAACCCTACCAATTTCCCTGCCCTGCTGATGAACAGCATGCCGACAGACTGACCTGACACCGTCAGGTTTCATCTCCTCATAGCCAGGTGTCCGGTTTCACCAAAAAGTTGCCTACTCTGTTTCTTTAAATCCAATTTATTTCCATGCAACAAATTTGAAAAACTGAATACTTTTGCAAGATGCTGTAAGACTAGAGATGTGCAGCTATTCCAGTCCGACTGCCGGACTGGAATAGGGGGTGAACGTGTCCACAAGTCTTTGAGATCTCAGCCTCAACGGTTCCTGCACCAGAGACAAGAGTTGAATTTTTTGTTTCTCTATGTGCTTTTTTTTTTTTTTTTTTTTAAATAACTAAGGTCCCATCTTCAGCTCAGACACTCGAAGCACTTGTAGATAACTGTAGGCTGTGGACGCTACAGTAGAACGGTACTTACTGGGGCATTCAGTGGGACGGAGCGAGACGATGAATGCTGTAACTTTTCTAGTTCACCTGTTACATCCGTGTTTCCTCAGCCTTTTTGAAGTCATTGCATGCCAACATTGATCATGAAATTTTAGGAAATGTGTTTATTTCTGTTTTTAACTTTTTCTTTTAGATGATCCAGCGTAGTTTTGAATTCACCCATCACTGTTAGGCCAGAGACTTCTCATCCAAACAGAACACTAAAACGTTTGTGGTGTCATTCGTCCTCGCCTGGTGGCTGTAAACAAGTGTGCCTGAAATACTTCGCAAGACACTTCCACGCGACGAGCCGGTCAGGGAAAAGTCTTGCGAAGGAAGCCTTCATCTGTTCATTCGGCCGAAGGCACGGGTGTGGCAACCAGTCTTAGCAGCTTTGTTTTCTAAAGCTAGTCATTTAGATGTTTTCTACTTTAAGAACAACATTGGAATTGTTTGTTTGACCTTTTTATTTGAGTAAGCTCTTGTATCAATGACATTTTTTTTTTTTTTTTTTACCACAAGGTATCTCTTTAATTAGACTCCAACCAAATGTGAAAAAGAGAGCATTTGTTTCGATAGTATGTGTCCGCAGACCTGGAGACCCACAGATTCAGACCCACAGTTCTGGACCCGCACATCGAGACCCTAATGTTTCTGCAGCGGTGCCATCTACTGGATGACTGTAAAACCACAGCTACATTTCTGGACCAGCAGGTCCTCCAGAGCCCACATGAAGTTGCCATTTTCAGACAAAGCAGCAGCTGCCCAAATACCTCTTTTTCTGAATGTTGAACATTTAAGATTTTAGCTTCTAATAAATATTTTAAGTAAAAGTTAAATTGCACTCAAATAAAAGTACTAATACTTGATTGCTTTTGAAGCTTCAAACTAAAGAATTTCTTTCGGGAGATCAAAACTTCTGGTTCTGAAAAAGTTAAGTCTTTAAAGCTTTATTACAGCATCAATTCTAATGGTTTTGTTTCACCCTGATATTATTTGGCTTTTTACACCAACACTTCTAAACACTAACAACTGATGAAGTTTGTTTAATCTAAACATGTTTCCCTTAAACTTTATTACACAAATGTTTATTCTTGTATACATTTACCGTCATCAAAATTATTCATACCCCCCAATTAAAGAAGGAAAAAAATCAGCTGTAAGTAAAATAAGATGAAATTGTCAAACATAATGACGTAATAAAAATTCTATAAAAATCATGACTTTGATTTTGAATTGTGGTTTAAAAGAAATATTAAAAACAAACGCATAAAAAATAAAACAAGTAAACAAGCATGATAGGGCTCCGTGGCTAAAATTTTGTTTAGCAAAACTTGAGACAGTCACTGCAATCAGGTGTTTTCTCTAATGTTCAAAAAGACTTATCCACCTGTTGACAGGTTTGCTGGTCCACTGTTCATATCATCCACCTTAATAATTTATGTTTAACTTGTCATGGCGCCTCAGTTTCATTAAAGTTGCAGTGTGTAACAAAATCAAAGGTGAATGGCAGAAAAATGTCATAGAAAATTCAAAACTGTGTTTCTATTGATGTGTAACTGCTTCACTAGAATAGCTGTTATGTGTTTATTTTCTTAGAATGAGTCATATCTATTTGCTGGGGGTCCACATACATGGAGGCTGCCATATTTGTGCCACCATTTTTACTAAAGTGTCTGAATGGACAAAACAATGTGTGAAGTGAGAACCCTCTGAACTTTTAAAATTTCTGTACCCGCTTTGTCTAATGGGCGTTAGAGTACTGTTTGGGATCAGTAATGCCTTTAAAAGACAACTCAGTACAGTCAAAGCTACACCTGAGGGTACTGGATCTACTCTCGGATAAAAACATCTTTGTCTGGGAGTATTTTGTCCACTGATGGCCACCGTACATTTGCAACACTACTTGGCATATTAATTCATTGCTATACCCATGTTTACCACTAGATGTCAGTGATTCTTGCACACTGCACCTTTAAACTAATGAAACCTTCATTTCCACTGAGCTAAACTACCTGCTAATTTAACCTGGACTAATATCTGACATGTTATGACTGTGGTGGTAAATAATGTTAAATCGTTTTAAACTCAAACGGTAAAACCTTAAATTGTCTATTTCAAGTCCACAAAATAGTTTGGTATTTTAAAAAAATGAGATTCCCGTTCAACGCTTAATCTCTGATCTTCATTCATGTTGGTCTGCAGTGAGACGGAGGTCCAGATCTGCTGGCTTGAATTGATGGGTCTGCAGACACATGCTTCTCATTTGTTTGGCCAAATAATGATTTAAAAAGAAGCTTCCAACTCTGGGGGAAGTTTGTATGATGAATTTGGCAGATGTGAAGGCAAATGAATGTATATCTTTGTACAAACCATTTAGTTCAGAGGACATGTTATGTCACACATGCAAGACTAAAATAGCCTTTTATAAATCTTTTTGTATTAGAACATTAACAATGGTAATTTTTGTACATACGAAGGTTAGGCTTTCTGATTAGCAGAAAGGTAAAACATTCCTACATTTTTTAAAAATGTATGTCTATTGAAAATGATTATGAAAACATGCGCTGTGTTTTATGTGCCTTTCATTTGGGTTTGTCAAAATAAAGGAAAACATGAAGCATGATTGTGGAGTGTCCCTGCTGAGTCCTACAGATGAAAGCGATGCTGAAACTTCCTCGCATGTGAAACACTCACCCAGATCGGGACAGATGCAGACCTTTCGGTTTGTTGGGAGTCCCTGGTCTGCCTCAAAGTGTCCGTGGTACCTTCACTGGCTCACAGTCGGCCTGCTCTCTACGGAAGTGCCTCTGTGAACTTGCTCATCAGAGTGGTTTGTGCCAAATCATAGTTTGTATCTGAGGAAAAGGAATAAACTTGGAAAATGGAACAGGCTGTGTGAAGTGTATTTCTTCATAAATCTGTTCTTATTGAAGGACCAAAAAGTTCTGCTCAACTTGAGCTCAGGTTTTGGGTTTATTCATACACACACAAAGAATTACATTTTTTGTAGTGAATAAGGGCGTGAAATGGGTCTTCTCAGGAACTAATTAAAGCTGGTTATGGGACCCAGTTTTCTGCAAAGCTAAATGATAAGCAGACAAAAGCAAATTTGCTTCATCTACCACATGTAACAAGTTGGCATACAACAGATATGCAATAATCCCAGCTTTCTAGATGCATAATGTCTAGATATAAGATGCAGAACAATTTGAAGGCGATAGTTACAAGTTTAATTCCTCCCCGCCAGTAGGTGGCGCTCTGACACTCGCATTCTATATTTAGCATTAGCAACGTTACAGAACCAGCTAACAGTTAATTAGCATTAGCAAATGTTTAACTTGCATATTCAGGAAGAAAGTGGGAACCTTCATGGGGCTTTTGAGCCCTTTTACTACCTTCACCTTCATTCTTAGTTTTTTGTCCACTTGAATTTAAGAAATAAGGCAAGGAAGATGCTATTTCTTCACATAGCAGTCAAGCTAGCTACTCTGGAGCTAATACGGCGAAAAATCCTGACATTGGTATGATCATATTTTAAAAAAGTAAATATTTACTTTTTAGACTTGTCAAAAGCGATAAAACAGTTATTTATATACTATAAAAATTGGAGGATAAAATTAATACTTTTATTCTGTACTTTAATTCTTGAGACGTTCTGTGGATGTATTTTTTTTTCTTATTTTGACTTTTTTTTTTTAAATGTAGCTATTAAAAAAAAAAAAAATCAAACATAGGACAATAACATTGGATACAAATCAACAAATTCATGGACAAGTTTCTGGTAATTTAAAAATATTGCTATTAAATGTATGATGATAAAAGTTGCATTTTTAGTTTTTTTATTTTCAAGATGAAAAGGGAGTTAGAAATTTCAGATGTATCTCAAGCTCATTCCACATCTGTGCACACTGCCATTGCCAAGGCTAGTACGTTCTGGCCTTTGGTTTTGAAAATATGATTGTTTTAAAAAGAGTGGTCTTGTGTCTCACTCTACTCCAGCCTCAGGGTAAAGTGAGACAAACACGAAAAATCAGTGGGTAAGCTGATCCTCTTACATTTTCCACTTTAAAACTACCATAGCAACCCGTTTTTAAAAATTACAGCTAGACTGACAACCACACATTTCAAAACTAAAGTCAGACAAGTAACAGAATCATGGGGATTGGTCAAAAAAGCAATTTTTTCAAACACTTAAAATTTATCTAAAGTAGAACTGCCATGATAAGTCGACCAATCAACTAATCGTCGACTATCAAAATAGTCAGCGACTAATTTTATAACCGACTGATCGTTCCTTGTTTACAAGCTTTGTTTTTCCTCTCAAAATTATTGCTGGAATTTCTGCTGCGTTGTCCATCTTTCTGTCTGGTCAGCTTCTAGAATTGTGTATTGACATTGGCAGCCCAAATCCAAAGTACTTTAAATGTAAAAGAAATGCCACATAATATAATTCAAAATGTTTATAATTAACATTCACAGTGTGGGGTCAGGACAAAGGACAATCAGAACCAGCTAGTACGCAGCCTCGGGGTCAGAACATGGGAACATCAGAACCTGTTAGAAGAGCCTGGACTCTGGGCTTTTTATGACGTTAAAAATAAAACATAAAATGTAATATTACACAAAAACATGTTTAAGACTAAACTAAACTTGTGCTTCGTGCTTCAAGACAGTGTCTCACTTTACCCCACAGCCACTTTTTTTTTTTTTTTAGAAAAAAACAACATATCTGGCAGTTAAGGCTAATCTTTAACCAGTATCAAGCACATGGTTTTACATGTTAGAGGTTCATCAACATGTTTGATAGAAGTTTTTCTACCTGAATCAATTTACTTTGACACAACAGCTGATAAAGTTCACAACAAGAAAATTTACTTTTACATGCAAAAAAAACATTTTTGTGGAAAAAAAATATATACTTAACACAGCACTAGCACAACTTCTTCTTCCTGGTAAGTGGGCATGGGAGGGGCTTTAAAACATACTGGTCACCTGACCACAAATGTGTTTATTTGCCGAGAACCAGCGGGTGTCTCACATTACCCCGCTCTTCCCTACCTACTTTCCTGCCTGAAAATCTGTAATGAAAACAACAGTAAAGCGGCAAAGGTTCGGCTGCACTCGTTGCCAAACTTCCCTTGACAGGCGACAAGCATGACACGTGGCTTGTATGGACTTGTCGGAAGTACGCAAGTACGCTCGTTGCACATTTGGAACAGAAACGTACTTGATAATGTCACAGATATTGCTGAAGTTACAGTATGTTATGACAGTTATCTATTATTAAAATGATAAGTTGCAAAAGTAAATGTGGCATTTAAATCCAGTTAATCTGCGCAACTGTCATCCTGCTTGGTATTGTTATCTCCTCAGCTCCTGTTTGTGAACTTGTCACTTGTGAGCTTGTACTTTGAATAATGGTTTAAAGTTTATTAAACCACCAAGAAGTTGAAGTAAAAAAAACTCTGTTGTAGAAAAGTTGTTAAAACCAATGTTACGTAATATAGAGTATTTTCAGCACTTATAGCTATGACTTTTCTCCTCTGGCATCGTTATGCCGCAATGCCTTATGGGATATAAGGGTGCCTGAAGTCCACAAAAATCACCTCAAATGCAAACTCGGAAAAGTGAGCTAGCAGACATGAGGAGCGTACGTGCCTTGATGCGTTCTTTGAATTGGAACAATACTTGGACTTCTACTGATGACGTTTAAAAGTACACATATTGAGAAATGGCCACGGTCAACAAGAATGGTATGAATTTCCTCGCTCAGTACTTGGCCATTTCTCAATTCCTAGTTTACAATACGGAGTTGTTGCTTATGTAGTAATTAAACGTCCCGTCCTAACATTTTATTGGTTCAATAGTGACAAGACCAAATGGCGTCCTGTACTGGTTCAATACAAACAGTACTGAACCAGTACAGGACACGATTTGTCCGTCCGTCTTCTTCCGCTTATCCGGGATCGGGTCGCGGGGGCAGCTGCCTAAGCAGGGAAGCCCAGACTTCCCTCACCCCGGCCACAGTCGCCAGCTCATCCGGGGGGATCCCGAGGCGTTCCCAGGCCAGCCGGGAGACGTAGTCCCTCCAGCGTGTCCTGGGTCTCCCCCGGGGTCTGGTCCCGGTACACGTGTCTCATCCATATAACTGGAGTGAAGAGGGCAGACTGAACGGGCCTCTCTATAAGACATTATGTGCAGCAAAACTCTGTAATTTCACCTGTTCTTTAAGACGAATGAACGAACGAACGAGTGCTGTTGACCTGTAAGTTCAGATCTAGCTTTTTGTTAGTTATTGGGGGAGTTCTCCACACTATGGCTGTGCACGCCCACTGATGTGCGCCACCGCAGCACAGCTGAGAAAGCAGCTAGCTAGCCACACAACAACAAACCGCAATCCATGAAACTCTGAACTCACAGCAAATCATATTTTTAATTACTATGTTTCTATAGTGTTTTAAATAAGTTAATACATTATTATGACTTAAGGTGTTGTGTCTACCCCAAAACTTTATTCATGGCATGAAGGCGTAGGGCCCCCCAAACATTATTCTGATTAGGGCCCTCTGAAGTCTAGAGCCAGCTCTGCTTGTAGGTACAACATAGTCGATGTGTTTAGAGAACTTGGTTTAGAGAATTGGGTTTTGTGTTTTGGCAATTTTTTTTTTAAGTATTTTATTTAGGTGCAATCCACTTTTACTTTTGAGATTTTAACTCCTAATAAAGCTTTACAGTTTAATATTTGAGAAGAGGAGGTATTTGGGTTGGACGCTGATGTAGTAGATGCAGTTTTGTCTGGGTTCTGGAGGACCTGCTGGTCCAGAAATGCAGTTGCGGTTTTACATCCAGTAGATGGCACTGCTGCAGGTGGGTCCAGAAGTGCGAGTCTGAATAAGGGTCTCTGGGTCTGCACACCGAGAATCAGGTAAAATTGCCTGCACAGTAGATTCATACAGACCAGATATCAATAATTAGAGCTTGGAATAAAACAGCCACTGTTAGCTTTAAGAAATAATACTGAAAAACATTTCATATACAAGATGAAACTAGAGTCTATTTTGTTTTGACTGATGTTTAACTGAATAACTGCAAGTGTACGGATAAACAGCAGAGGTGTAGCTCTCTAATCTGACTGGTCTCATTACATCTAGTGTGTTTAGTTCCTCCAGAGGCATCTACAGGCTCCATTCAACATAGAAAGCAGCAGAATTACATGTCGATTTATTACTGAACAATTCATACTTTATTTTTTTGTACTTGATGGAAAATATATGAAATGAACTCAGACATGGAAGCAACTAAGGAAGGTGTAGATATCCTTCCTGTAGATATTTTTTATAACCTTTAGCAGAAGAAACTAGAAGTACAGAAGAAGAGAGTAAAAGGAGAGGACAGAGTAGATGGAGGACAGAGACAAGAGGACATGGGAGAGGGAGTGGTCTGTGTGAAAAACAAGTTGCTTTTAGATAAGTTTTGGTCTCTAAGTGCGTGGGTGATATCAGTCTCTGTTGCTCTGTTTTTTGCTTTTGCACCTGCTCTCTCATAAAGGGAATTACAAAAGTATGAACACTAATTTCTTTAGTCAATGTTTTTGAAATCTGGTTCATTGCTATACAAAATGAGGCTTTTAAAGGTTAAATATGGAACACAGACAGAACAACAACATCACGTGTGTCTAGGTTGTAGTTGCAACAGCAGAAAAACATCTCCAGCTGCTGGGTTGCCAGGCTCGCTGCCGATACAAGTAACCAGCGGCCTGCAACATGTCCAACAAGTAAAGCAGAGGAGTTTATAACTGACAGCTAGCGTTAGCCAACGCGTTGACTTACCAATCCAGGAGAAAAGTCGCCATTTCTGCGTTTTTATGTCGTGTAAAATGTTTATGTGGGTCCATTTAGTGTAGGCTTCATCTAAATTTACTCCAGTTTTTGCTCTTCACTCATTACTCCTCTTCTGAGACGGATAAAAATATCTCTGGGGCTCTGAAGCAGCTGCTTGACTTGCCAACTCCACTGTTTCCCCCTGTGCCAGCCTAACTGTGCCCAACATTGCATGAGACCGTATTTGGTAACCCACAATGGCGGCCTGTGTTAGCTTGTAGATGTAAACATGATGCCATTGTCAAACCCATTAAATTAAAAATTTATATGTATTTTCAGGCAAAATATAATTTTTTAAAGAAATGTTGTACTTTCATTCTGTACCCCTCCAAACGCCTCGCGGAGGTTTTTTTTTTTTTTTTTTTTTTTTAATATATACAGTATGTATAGTTTTTAATAAAAATGTTCTATATTCAACCGTGAATTCCTTTATTTTTCCAATTAAAACTACAGTTATAATAATAATGGATTAGATTTATAACATGCTTTTCAAGGCACTCAAAGCGCTCAGAGTAGATCCATTAATCTTTCACGGCTCATTAATATTTGGTGATGGTAAGCTACGTGTGACGAATGAATGAACAAATGAGTACTACAGGGGATTATCACGCTTCGGGTTCCTGTTTCTGAAACTTGTCGAATTTAAGCATTTTCTTCCGGGCCAGTTCAACATTAGCTGAATCCAGTGTCACTGCTCTGTTCCACTTAAAATAGAATAAACAACGCCAACCCTCCTTAAGTTTTCATGGATTCCCGACTGAAGTGATGCTAAGGAATAAGTGGATCAAAGCAATTCGCCGGGGTGAAGGGCCGAACTTTATAATAAAACAAGGCAGCACTTTTGTCTGTAGCTGGCACTTCAATGATGCAGACTACACAGCTGACGTTAGCCAGCTAGCGTTTGCTGACGTGTCTAACTTTGTGCGTCCGAAAACACACAAGCATCTGAAAATCAGGTCCGTACCCTCCCGTTTCCAGTGGAACGAATGGGGACTGCCAAGAAAGGAGACTGCTTATAAAAGAGCATCAGCTGGCTTAGGCCATGATGTTTAGCTAGCATAAATGCATGTAGCAACTGGAGGTCGAAATCAAGGAGTTGACAAGAGAGCTGTCACAGCTGAAAATGTATCAAGTGCATTTTACAAGTGCATATCAAGTGATTCTCTGGGATGAAGGGCCGAACTTTATAGTAAAACAAGGTAGCACGTTTATTTGTAGCCAGCATGTCAATGATGCAGACTACGCTATAGCTGGCGTTGGCAGGCTAGCATTAGCCAGCTAGCGTTTGCTGACGTGCCTAACTTTGTGCGTCTGAAAACACACAAGCATCTGAAAATGGGGTCTGCACCCTCCCATTTCTAGTGGAACAACTGGGGACTGCCAAGAAAGGAGACCACTTATAAAAGTCTACAAACTTTATAATAAAACAAGTTAGCACGTTTGTTTGTAGCCGGTGAGACAACACTTCAGCTGGCGTTAGCAGGCTAGAGTTAGCTGATGTGGTCAACTGTGGGTTTCAAAACACACAAGCATCTGGAAATCAGATCTTAGGCCTATATCATCAATAAAGCATTAGAAAAAAAACTAGCTTAGGCCATGATGTTCACCCAGTAGAGGTGACGTGCAGCCGCTGCTATGTGAGGAGACAATGTCCTTGTCTGATACACAAAAGCGGTGAAAATGCTCTTTTATAAGTGGTCCCCTTCCTTGGCAGTCCCCAGTTGTTCCACTGGAAACGGGAGGGTACAGACCCGATTTTCAGATGCTTGTGTGTTTTCAGATGTGCAAAGTAAGCCAGCAGCTGGCTAACGCTAGCCTGCTAACGCTAGCCTGCTAACGCTAGCCTGCTAACGCCAGCTGCGTAGTCTGCATCATTGAAGTGCTGGCTACAAACAAATGTGCTACGTTGTTTTATTATAAAGTTCGTCCCTTCACCCCGGCGAATCGCTTTGATCCACTAATTCCTTAGCATCACTTCAGTAGGGAATCCATGAAAATTTAAGGAGGGTTGACGTTTATTCGATTTACAAAGTGAAACAGAGCAGTGACATTGGATTCAGCTATTGCTGAACTGGGCTGGAGGAGGAAATGCTTAAATTTGACAAGTTCCGGAAACAGGAACACGAAGCGGGATAATCCCTTATTGTCCTGTAAGTTCAGATCCAGCTGAACTTACAGGACAACTAAGTTCAGCTGCCCTGGGGCAGACTGACAGAAGCGTAGCAGCCATTTTGCACCTACGGCCCCTTCGACCAGCACTGGAACATTTACACACATTCATACTGTGGTAGCAGACTGCCTGTTTAAGACTCTGTGGCAAGTATAAGACTTTAAATTATGATATTTGACTGACGGTTTAAGTCGATGTGGCATTGATAACAGTTTAGACTAAATGGAAATAAGACAAGGTTACTTTAAAAGCCGACGTGTCTAAAGGAGAAGCAGGAGCTGATAGACTTTGTAGTTCATTTAGGGCAACTTTCAGCAAATAGCAATAGCAGGGAAACAGGAAGAGGACTACAAGTCAGTGCAGGAGGGAGGACCTAATAGGGTTCCTTTAAAGAGGAAAAAGGCAGGAAGACAGGAAGTTTGCTTGGAGTACGCTGAGAGCAGCAGAGAACTGAGATCACGTTATGACCACAGAGGCACACTAGTGGAGTCTGGTTGACAGTTTCTCGCCGTTTATAATGATTTCATCTTATAAGAAACGTGCAACCGTAACGCGACGCTTCTGTGGTTATTCTCCGCCGCCTTCAGTCCCCCGGCTAGTGGTGAGCTAGTGAGGTGTCCTGCTGATCGCCTGCCTGAAAACACCACGCAGCTGAAAACTGTACGACAGGTCTGTACTCCAACTTCATAAGACATCATTAAACTTCTCTTACATATGCCAAAGAGCAGCACTTCTGATTAGTTGCCGGAAGTGTTACGCAACGACAATACACCAGTGACGCCCCCACTGGAGGCAAGGAGGGTTAAGTGTCTTGCCGAAGATCACAACAGATGGCTGGGGGATCGGGATTTGCACCATTGATCCTTAGATCATTGGCTCACCTTCCAGTTGTACTCTTGTTAGCAAAAAAAACACAGGATTGCAAGTATTGAACAGATGCATCATTTATCCAGTTTACTCCACATCAGAAAGAGGGCTGGTCTTAAATATGCAAGAAAGAGATTCTCACAAAGGGTGCAACAAGCCCTGGGTTCAGATGTTGGACCAGTCCATAAGTAAGACTACACAGTGGGCTCTTTCGTTAAATGTACCTGATCTCGGTATGACAGTGTGGGGTCCTGTCACTATGCCTCTGATTGATCATGTGCCCTGGCTGCTTGGCTACAGGAATATCCCTTTGGCTGACTGCTAAGTGCGCATGACTCTCACTCGGGAGTCTGGGGATTGAATCCTGTCTGGACCCTCATTGGGTATCTGCCGTCAGCAAACGATCCAGATCAACTGAAAGATCACCAAGTGGCACTACGAGGAAAAAGACTTTATCACTGTAATAAACAGCATTTCAGCATCGGATTGTGCGCACTCCCGTGCCGGCTTGGCTGGTGGCTGCAGTTACCCGCAGCTCCGGTCGTGTCACTTGTGAGTTTTATTTCTTTATCCTGCCGCTAGTTCCTTTAAAGGGGAAGTTCAGAATATTTGACAGAGGGCCTCATTTACAAGTGAGACAGAATACTACTTATCACTGAAGACAGTTTCAACATATTTCATCCCGTTATTCTAGTTCCAGGAGGTTGCTGATGCTAATGCTAGTGCAAGTCAATAGGAATCTGCTAGCCTGTCATTAAAACCAATTCTATCCACTCCACAGAACATCCGAGGCAAATCAGCAAGCCTATCTGTGTAAATGTTGTGTTAAACTAGTAAACTCGTGTTAAAAAAGTAAAACTAGCCTTGTATGACAAATTTTTCATTACATATTGAGGAACTAGTTTCTTACCAGCTTTCTACCTTTGCCAGTGTATTCTGGTTCATAGAGACATAGTGACAGTTTGATGAAAAAAGTTTGAAATCATCTTCAAAATCTGACATATCCTCATGCCTTTCAGACACGGCCGTAGTTTAGACTTTATATTTGTGTAATCAAATTCCTTCATGCATGTAGCAGCAGATGACATCACTCCGCTGCCGAATACAGGAAGTAAAACTTTGTAAAGTTTCTCAGCAGCAACAATCGAAATGCAACGAAATGCAGGTTAGTTTTATTTGTAACATTATTCTGTTAACACAGCATTTACACAGATAGTCTGAAGTTATAAATGATTTGCCTCGAATGTTCTGTGGAGTGGATAAGATTGTTTTTAATGACAAGTTAGCAGATTCCTATTGACTTGCACTAGCATTAGCATTGGCGACCCACTGGAACTAGAATAACGGAATGAAATATGTTGAAGCCATCTTCAGTGATAAGTAGCATTCTGGCTCACTTGTAAATAAGGCCCTATGTCAAAAATCCTGAACTTCCCCTTTAACTGTTTATGTTTATGTTCACGGAGTGAAGTCTGCTCACATGGTTAAACTGGTTTGAATGCAAGCCAAGTCACCAGAAAACAGAGTTTCTGAGACTACAGAATGGCACTGGAAC
Organism: Atherinomorus stipes; assembly: GCA_023101725.1. Classification (NCBI taxonomy): domain Eukaryota; kingdom Metazoa; phylum Chordata; class Actinopteri; order Atheriniformes; family Atherinidae; genus Atherinomorus; species Atherinomorus stipes. The sequence continues at coordinate 229,578 of JALJCO010006646.1, forward strand.
CAGAACCAGAACAGCACCAGAAGCAAAGTAGATTTTGACTGTAACTTTTTCATTTGAAGCATTATACAATGCTTTTCTAGCCCTAACCAAGCTGTTTTTTAATCGCTAAACCTTAGTGGATAAACCCAACAAGAGTGCAGATGGAAATAATCAGGGGCTTCTGCATCCAATAAAAACTTTGTATCTTTCTAAAAGCTAATCAACTCTCCTGTGGGGGTAGTTTCACATAATACTGTGGAACTTTATTTATATCTGCAATTGCTTCCATGCTCACATGCAGGAAAACAGACATTTCTGTCCGAGACCACAAATAACTAGATCATTCTTTGTGATAGTTTTACAAATTTCTGTGACACTGTAAGTAAAGACATACACATTATATATTATTTGCTTTTTATCTCAGATGTAATAAGGCTGACTCTTACTTCAGTCAATAACTGAATCAGGCATTCCAGAGGAAGGTCCCAGACTTTAAGCATGCCATTGTCCTGCTTTCCCCTTCTTGCCCTGTAATATCTGGAGGTATGGCAGTCATATGAGAGGAGCTTCTGAACGTGCAACCACTTAACTCGACTTGTTCCCTTCCCACTCTACTCAGCACCAATGGAAGTCATGGGATGGAGATATGACAGTGCTGGCAAGAGTGATTGGGAATGGCATGCCTGTGCTTGTGGGTACATTTGTGATGCCACGTGAAAGTCTTTATGCAATTAAGCGTGGGAGAGTATATTATGTCTGAGTGTGTCCTTTATACAGTAAGTTCAGTCTAATGTTTCGGCCATGCTGATGTAATTTAAAGAGAATCCAAATCATGCAACCAAACGGGTTTGTGGACATCATGAGATACTAATTGACATCAGTTCTAAGAGGCCAAGTGAGTTTCTGGTTGTTCCCTCGCTTCTTTTTCAGATATTCAGGAGTTTCATCACTTGCTATACGGATAGAGAATTCTTTCATTTTCTCAATTACACAAAAATGTTTGTCCTTGAGCGTTCCCTTTTCTTTCTTTGTTTCTTTCTTTTTTTATTAGAATACCTCTGTAGTGTCTACAGCGTCACATCGAAAACAGCATTTCTGATTAAATCAGCAGGTTAGATAGATATGTGTGGACTGTGTTGGGGTACTTAATAAATAAAATGCTTTAAACTAAACACTTGTACTTCTTAATGATAATGATACTAGAGTTATGCACTAAAGCATTTACATATTCACTCACTGGTGGACCACTTTGCTAGTACTGGGTTGGCCCCCTTTTTCCTTCAGAACTGCCTTAATTCTTGGTGTCATACAAGGTGTTGAGAATATTCTCAGAAATTTTGCTCCATATTGACATGATAGCATCCCACAGTTGCTGCACATCCATGATGAGAATCTCTTATTCCACCAAATCCCAAAGCTGCTCTCTTAGATTGAGATCTGGTGACTGTGGAGGTCATTGGAGTATAGTGAGCTCATTGTCATGTTCTAGACAGCTGTTGGAGATGATGTGAGCTTCATGACATGGTGTGTTAATCTGCTGGATGTAGCCATCAGAAAATGCTACACTGTGGCCATAAAGGGATGGACATGGTTAGCAATAATATTGAGGTGTGTAAGCAATGCTAAGGGGCCAAAACTGGGCCGAGAATAATATCCCCCGCACCATTACATCACCAGCAGCTTGAACTTTTGATATGAGGAAGAATAGATTAATGATGTTTCTACCGAACTCTGAGCCTAGCATCTGAATATGGAGGTGAAATGGAGACTCATCAAACCAGGTCGTGTTTTTTTCACCTTCTATTGCCCAGTTTTGGTGAGTCTGTGCGAATTGTAGCCTCAGTTTCCTGTTCTTTGCTGACAGGAGCTCATCTGCTTCAAGGTTGGACTTGTCTGTTCAGAGATACCATCCTGCATACCTTGGGTGGAACAACTTATCACCTCTGCCAAGGAGGTAATGTTTTCGATAGCTTTGGTTTGTCCATCCGTCCGTCCGTCCGTCTGTCAGCAACTTTACGGAAAAAGTACTGGACGGATTGACCTGAAATTTTCACCAGCCGTGTGTCTCAGTCCAAGAATGAACCCATTAAATTTTGGTGGTGATCTGGATCACCTTCTGGATCCAGGAATGTTTTGAAGGATTCTTTATTATTGTGAGATCGCCATGTTGGAAAGGCAGTTGATGAGGCGTGAGTTCCCCCTTGTGGCAGAAGTGTGCAGCTGCACAAGATGTCAGGATGCAGAAATGAAACTTATGAGCAGCAGTGAGCACGAGGAGAAAAGACCGTTGGACAGACTTCTAGCCAGTTGAATATCGCTAACTCTGTGCATCTGTGAAGAACTGTAAATAACTAGTTGTATTTCTGCCTAAACAGGATGTTTATTTAGCCTTTAATGTTATTTAGCTGATTTACTTATTCCAAAGTGTTCCTCCATTCACCGTGTGTCTTTTTATGCTATTAAGCTAGCTGACCTGTTACATGCCAGTTATTGTAACTGTTAGCCTTGAACACATATGCATGTTTAGTCCTAATTGTAAGGGATTTATTAGTAATAATTAACACTTTGAATGCGTTTATTTGCCGAACGAATGTTCCTCATTGCTTTGTATTTCTGTGTTTATAGACCACACTCACTTCCATCGAGGCATTCACCTTAACTAGCCTGGAATTCTTCACCTGTAAGCCTGTCGTTTGTTGCATTACTGTGCTGTTGTGATTAAGAGTGACCAGTAAAGACAGTTAACTGTACAAGCGAGTCCTGTGTGTTCTGACTGACACCCCACATCAAACCATCTTACCAATGCCTAAACATTATTTAACATAGTTTTTCCATATAACTCCATACAAATGGCCTGAGTGTTTGGTAAAAAAAAAAAATTACAAAAAAAAGGGTCTCAATGAGTTCTATTACGTTTCGAAAGTTGATCTGGATCCAGAGAAAATTCAGGATGCTATGATCCAGAACACACAAAAATAGGGGAGTCGAGCTGCCTGGCGGAGGTCTGCGCTCTCTGAGCGCTTTTCTAGTTTGACTCCTGCTGTCTTTCTATCATCTCCAACCAGTCTGCTCATTCTCCTGATGGCCCAAGCCATCAATCATCTGCCTTTGGGCGGAGTTTTAAAGCAGATGATTGACAACTTGGTCTGACAAGATATTATAAATGTAAATAGCAAAAACCGATAAACCAATGAGTAAATATCAGGGCAAATGGGAGATTGCAAAAACTGGAGGGAAATAAAGCAAGTTGTACAGAAACAGGAAAAGTTACAGTGAAAACAAAAAAAGGTAATAAAGACATTTGGGAAGATAGTAAAAACATTGTCATCTTGTTTCAGTAGTTCTTTCTTTCTTTCTTGTAAGTAACACTACATAGATAATTGCGACATGTACTACTTCAGAACATAAATGTTCTTTTCAGGCCCTTAAAACAGTCCCCATGGTTACCTGAAGGTGCATTAATGAGCTTTAGTGGGTACATATTGTACCTTAGGACAGGGTAGGAACAAGAATGTACTCCACCTCTTTTTCTAACAACACACACTCAGTGCATGAAAATAGTGATGTTTTAACAATTTTTTTCTCAACAGACTGTTGATGAGATGCTTTTAACAGCAAAGTTAAAAGTTCAGTAGCCCATATGATCAAACAGCAGTTAATCATTGATACTGGGTTGACCAAACAAGGATTTTTCCAGAAACAACAAACAGAATAATGGTGAAAAAGCCTTGTTTTTCCCCTTTCTTGTTTAAACGCTTGTTTCCTTCCTCAGTATTAGCTCAGCATTTGTTGAAAAGTCAAACATGTGTATAATTTCTACATTTTGTTGAGCCAGAGGTCAATATATTGTTTTATTATGTTGTTTATTTTTAGGTCAGTGAGTCATACTTAAAAACACTAAACTTGAGACATTTAAGCTCCTGGCACCTCAGTTTATTTGCAATTATATACAGAAATACAGGGGGGGAGACAGGAAAAGAATAACAAAAAGGGGAAAAAACTGAAATGAAATTAGATCGATTAATAACAATTGACAAATGAAGACAAAAATAAATAATGGAAAAATAAATACATAAATATGAGTGAGTAAAAGCAAATAATAAATCTGTTGAATAAAAAATGAATAAAATGAACAAAGGCCAAACATTTGTTGCAAATTTACAATCACAAAAGGTTCATGATAATAATGCATTTACTGGACAGAGGGCATATCATTCATTCATTATCAGAATTTGTAATGGACTCCTCCAGAGGGAGGGATTGCCCAAATTTCCTTTATAAGGGAGCACCCTAATATGGTTGCCATTTGCTGTCCCTACCTAATATAGAGGGAGAGGAAGCCCCAGTGTTTGACTCAGTGGGACAATGCCGTAACCCTTTAGACAGTTTCACCCAACTGGTGATGGCTCAGACCTGAATCTGTCCCACATATATTGTTCAGAGCTTCTTGTGTATGTGTGTGTGTGTGTGTGTGTGTGTGTGGAACCAGCTCTCAGTTTGGGTAGAGTAAACTTAAATCCTGCAACTTATTTTTGTAAAGAAAGATGTAAGTAATTGAACCGAATCTGAAAAGGTTCAGTCTATTAGAAGGGCATTCACAGTTTCGACAACAGTGCCAAAAAGTTGCACTAAGCGTTTGATAGAAAAATATAACACATGCACTTTGCACGTGATGCACATTTTTTTTTCTTTAAAAAAAATGTACAAAACATGCTTTTCTGCTCAACTTTAGCTGTGATTGTGTTTGTGCTCAGAGGCCAACCAAAAGCCACAGAAGAATGTTTGCTCTCAAAGTTCAGACTAACATTTTATTTGACTTTTTCCAGACCGAGGGTAGACACCAAGATGTTGGCCTCTGCATCAACAGCCAAAACAAACAGAGCCAAAATATCTCTTCGTCACAAACAGACACTCAGTGCTCATGCATCCAGTATTTGTTCAACTGAAACTGCAAAGATTTGAAATAAAGCATACAGAAACAGATGGGTACTAAATTTAACTGCCAGGTAAGACATCCTGATAAAACAAAATCAAAAGACCCCACCTGAAAAATATATAATGGAGTAGGTAAGAGCCTAGTTCTTCCTGTAAATAATCATTGGTATGAAACATTGCATACATTAAAGTATTGGAGTACGCTTTACCTTTTGACTACCATGCATGTTTTTGTCAAAGAAAATTTACCCGAATTCCATGAGTGAAAGGTAGTTTTTAAACTCAGATTCAAGAGCCGGACTATCAAAGTTTTTATACCAAAAGTGGCATGACCAGGCAGGTTTATCTGAATATTAATACACCTGCTAAAACAAATTGATTAAATCCTCTCCTTCTGCTAGAATAACATGTTTATTCCCACTGCTCTGGGAGCTCTACTGTTGTCTGTCTTTTGGTTAAAAGTCACTGCTGCATCTACAAGCCAGCACCATTTCCATTGTGAGAGTGAATATGAAGCATTTGCTTCTTGCAGTTGATCTCATTCTTGTACTCCTTTCCGTTAGCACATTCCTGTATTTTCAGCGCTTTTCTGTTATTGTATTGCCCTTCTGTATTTGCATCACCCTTCTGTATTGGTTCATGTTTCTGTTTTTGCATCATATGTCTCTATTTTCTCCATGTGTCTGTACAGTATTTGCAGTGTGTTTCTGTATTGGGATCACCTTTCTGTATTTGTATCACGTTTCTCTATTTGCATCACATTTCTGTCTTTGCATCACCTCTCTATAATTGCATCACCTTTCTGTATTAGCATCCCATTTTTGTATTTGCATCACCTTTCTGTATTTGGTCTATGTTTCTGTATTTGGTCTATGTTTCTGTATTTGCATCACCTTTTTGTATTTGCATCACATTTCTGTGCCTCATATTTATGTATTTACAGCATATTTATTTATTTTCATCACATTGCTGTATCTGCATCACCTTTCTTTATTTGCTGCCATTTATGAATTTGCTTTGTGTTTTTTGTATTTGCATTATTTGTCTGTATTTGCAGCGCTCCTTTGTACTGGCAGCTTTTTCCACAAGTATTTTTGTGCACACTCTGTTTTTGTATAAGAGCGCATTTGCGCCTGTTTGCCACTGAAAATGACAGACAAATATTTGGGCATCCTTGTCATTTTGTTAATTTGTATACTTGCAACTACTTAGCACTGGCTAATTGGAATACAAAATTGGCTTGGTGAGTTTATTAAGCCTTGACATTTATAGACAGGTGCACCCAAAGAGAAATGAAATTATTAATTAAAATAATGGAAATCTGTGTGCCCAAACTTTATCTAATTACTGAATGTGATGTATTTCATGGGCACATACAGGGGTTAGACAATGAAACTGAAACACTTGGTTTTAGACCACAATAATTTATTAGTATGGTGTGGGGTCTTCTTCTGCAGCCAATACAGCGACAATTTGTCTTCGAAATGACATATACAAGTCCTGAACAGTGGTCAGAGGGATTTTAAGCCATACTTCTTGCAGGATAGTGGCCAGGTCACTACGTGATGCTGGTGGAGGAAAACGTTTCTTGACTCGCTCCTCCAAAACTCCCCAAAGTGGCTCAATAATATTTAGATCTGGTGACTTTGCAGGCCATGGGAGATGTTCAACTTCACTTTCATGTTCATCAAACCAATCTTTCACCAGTCTTGCTGTGTGTATTGGTGCATTATCATCCTGATACACTGCACCGCCTTCAGGATACAATGTTTGAACCTTTGGATGCACATGGTCCTCCAGAATGGTTCGGTAGTCCTTGGCAGTGACACGCCCATCTAGCACAAGTATTGGGCCAAGTGAGTGCCACGATATGGCAGCCCAAACCATCCCTGCCCCCCCCCCCCCCCCATGTTTCACTCTGGCCATGCAACAATCTGGGTGGTACTCTTCTTTGGGGCTTCTCTACACCGAAAACTCTCCCGGATGTGGGGAAAACAGTAAAGGTGGACTCATCAGAGAACAATACATGTTTCACATTGTCCACAGCCCAAGATTTGTGCTCCTTGCACCATTGAAACCGACATTTGGCATTGGCACGAGTGACCAAAGGTTTGGCTTTAGCAGCCCGACCGTGTATATATTCACCCTGTGGAGCTCCCGATGGACAGTTCTGGTGGAAACAGGAGAGCTGAGGTGCACATTTAATTCTGCTGAAGATTAATGAAGATTGGCCACCAGGCTGGTCCAATTCAGCCATGAAACCTCCCACACTAAAATGGCAGGTGTTTCAGTTTCATTGTCTAACCCCTGTACATGATTTAAAGCATTGCACATAACTGCACCATCCTAAGCCCCCTTTCTTGGTCCTGCAGATTTTGTAGCTTCTTTAAAGGAAGCAGTAGAACAATGTCTGTTCTGAAATTATGTGAATTATATTTCTCTCTTGTACTTTTCAGGATGCTGTTGTGGGTCATATTTTAGAGTATGAAGAAATGACTACTGATTGTATCAGTTGGAAGACTTGTTGATGCAAACAGGAGATGACTGGCACATACATGTGCATGTGCAATCTCTAACATGAACAACACCATAAGTTCTGCTGCATGGGAAATCTCAGTGCAGCTCACTTTAATATGTAGAATAACCAACCATCAGTGTTACCATCTCAGCTGTGAATAAACTGATTCAAACCATTCAGATTACTCAGATCAGGTTTCAGACTGTTCATCACACACATGCACAGCTTACAGATATCTGTAATACCACTCTAGAACAGTGTTTAAACAACTTATGTAGTGATCTACCTTGGGCGCCATAATGTGTAGCGTCACCATGTATGATATTAATATTGATATTAATATTTCTATTAATATCAATACTAACATAGCCTCAGAGCACCACCTTACTTATTTGATATGTAATGGAAGCAAGGAAAACCATTAATGTCTTAAATCAATTCTTAGATTGATTTAATTAAGTGATCAGTTTCAGGACGCTTTCATGAGTTCTCGCTTGAAGTGACCTTTCATGATACATCAGAAAAACCACAAACAACTAGTTAAGATAATACGGAGTATTTATTAACTAGTCTACAAACTACATGAGGTAAAGTATGTACAAGATATATACAAGAAATATGTGAGCATGATGATCAACCAAAAGTTACCTTGTGAAAGAAATGTGAGATGGTATGAAAATGAAACAGAAATTAATTAAGCCTTAGTTAATTAATAAATGTTCAAAGAAAAGGAAGGAAGGATTTCTAAGTCTAACTAAACAAAGTTAAATTGGGTCTGGTAAACCGTAGGCCTGGATTAATTCACTATCACCAACTTCTTGTGACATCAGATCATATTTCATAGCAAATGAGAGGGATTCTCCTCAGAGGTTCCATCTGACTGAGATGATAGGGGATTATCACGCTTCCATGTTCCGAACTTCCGGTTTGAAACACTTAGAGGGCCCACTTCCGGCCCAGTTCAATGTCCCTGCTTTACTTTGTAGATAACGTGAATAAACGCCAACCCTACTGAAATTTTCACGGATTCCAGACTGAAGTGATACTAAGGAAGAAGTGGATCAAAGCGATCGATTCGCCGCGGTGAAGGGCCGAACTTTATAATAAAACACACGTTTGTTTGACGCCGGTGGGGCACAACACCGGCACTTCACAGCATGCTAGCATTAGCCAGCTAGCGTTTACTGACGTGCTTAACATTGTGCGTCTTAAAACACACAAACATCTGAAAATCGGGTCTGTACCCCCCCGTTTCCAGTGGAACAACTGGGGACTGCCAAGAAAGGAGACGCTTTCAGATGCTTGTGTGTTTTCAGACGCACAAAGTTAGGCACGTCATCAAGCTGGCTAATGCTAACCTGCTAACAGTAGTCCGCCAGCTACTACTCTGTTAAACTTTGTTAATCGGATAAACGCCAATGCCAAGTTTTCATTCCAGACTGAAGTGATGCTAAGGAAGAAGTGGATCAAAACGACCGATTCGCAGCGGTGAAGGACCGAACTTTATAATAAAACGACACACGTTTGTTTGTGGCCGGCAGTCTGCGCAGTCGTGTTAGCAGGTTAGCATTCGCCAGCTCGATAACGTGCCGAGCTTGGTGCGGCTGAAAACACACAAGCATCTGAAAGCGTCTCCTTTCTTGGCAGTCCCCAGTTGTTCCACTGGAAACGGGGAGGTACAGACCCGATTTTCAGATGTTTGTGTGTTTTAAGACGCACAATGTTAAGCACGTCAGTAAACGCTAGCTGGCTAATGCTAGCATGCTGTGAAGTGCCGGTGTTGTGCCCCACCGGCGACAAACAAACGTGTGTTTTATTATAAAGGTCGGCCCTTCACCACGGCGAATCGATCGCTTTGATCCACTTCTTCCTTAGTATCATTTCAGTCTAGAATGAAAACTTGAATATGTTTGGAGTTTATCCGATTTAAAGAGTATAACAGAGCAGGAACGGCTGTCGTTAACATGGCCCGGAAGAGGAAGTGTCCAAAATCCGGGAACTTCCGGTAAGCATGATAATCCCCTATTGACTCACGTCCTGGCTCTGCTGGACTGTTCCTCAAACCCTTTGGAAGTTTGTCGGGTGGATGGACCCCAAAAATCTTCCCGATCGCCTGGAAGTTCGTCCGGCTCTCTGCGGGCTGTCAGCTCAGTGGTGGTTCTGGTTCGTCCCCTCTCTCTCTCTCATCCGTCTCCCCAGAGACGCGCAGCTTCAGGACTGATGTCACGGGATGGTTGATGGTAAAAATACTGGTAGATAATCACGGGAGTGATTCAAAAATCAAAAGTGGCTTTCGCTGGAAAAGGTACAAAAATATGTAACTGGTTTACATAAGGGTTAAAGTCTTCTTCTCTCCATCACTCCTCCCTGAGTGATCCATGGTTCTTCTCATTCTTTCGCCATTGTTCCAAGTTTGTTCTCCGTTGGTTCTGCCTTGTTCATTCTTCTGAGTGTTCAGATTTGTGTTCACATTCTTGTGTTCTCCATCTCTCTTCCTCAGTTCTGATTCTCTCAGTTCAGAGCTTTGCGCTCTGCCTGGCAGTGGAATGTGGCTTGCAGCTTTTCGGGAAGTTGACAGAGTCAAGTTTCATCCAATAGTAAGACACATCTCGAATGATCATTTGACTAGTTAAGCTTAATGGTTATAAACATCTACTTCCTTCATTTCTCTTTGGAAATATCAGATTTAGACATTTATGAACCCTTCTAAGTGATGCATGTGTGAAATATGGATCAATAATTCAAACATGGTTAAATAAAATGAACACAAAAGAGATCAAATAAAACAAAGATATAAAGAAAGTGAATTAAGAAAGATATTAGAATAAACAAATCAGCTAAACAGATAAACAGGATTAATCTTGATGATTTTAGATTCCTGTAAAAAAAAAAAAAAACATGCGTTAGACATCATTTGATATGAGGAAGTCCATTTCTACAGATCTGGTGGATTTCAGCAGCGGGGGTAAAGTGTCTGTCTTCACCTTTACCCAGCATGCATCCTGGAATGCATGTGATGTGAATTTGGGGAAGAAACATCTAATTTCTAATCACCAAACAAAAAAAGAAAGGGGGGTATATCATGTTGCATATCAAAAGAAAAGTCTTCATCATGGGAGTAACATGAGCTTACTTTCCTAATAATATAAAACAGTTCTTGAATGTTAAGAACACATTACAAAATTGGCTATAAGGGACCCAGTTTATAGCAGGTCGTAATTACTGTGAAGGAGTTTGCTCTGGTATCTCCAAGATTGGAGGATGGGTTCAAAGTTCAACAATTGGCCTTTGTTTGTTTTGCCAAAACGCAGGTCCTGTTCTGGTCGGGGTAGATGTGGTCATGCTGAGTTGCCCTCAGGACCATAAAGATTTGAAATATCAATATGTTTTCCAAAGCATATTAAGTTATGTTGGTGTGTATCCTTTTGCTGAGACCTTTGGGCTTGAGATCACTACACTTATTACAGGGAATGTGCGAAGATTTTACGGCATGAAGGCTGGTAAAATTAGATTTGTGCATGAACAAATTAGTACATCTTCTGGTTTATCAGAAGTCTGTGAGAGGATGAAGTGCATCAAACACTGCTGCTACAAAATTAGCTGTGTTGTGTGGACAAGTCATTGTGTATTTTGTAAAAATTGAATGAAAGATTAAAGAAAAAAAAATAGAGCTCTTGATCAGAGTTCTGTCACTGCCTATTTCCAGTATGGTGAAGGAGTTTAAGTGTCCAAAGCCAGACTGGGAATGACGCTCTTAGAATCTTGGGATACAGCGATAAGAGGAGCTGCTCTAACTCTAACTACAAGGAGAGCATGGACTCCAGCAGCTGCAGTGAATAATGCTAAATCAGTCCTCCAGGATAAGGTGGGCCATGTCCAGCAATGAATAAGAGACTAGGTCTTGGGGAAAGCCGATCTGGCAGAAAGATACTCTAATTAAATGTAATTAAATGTCGGGCCCTCATGGAGAAAGTGGTTCGCAATCGAGAAGAAGCCTCAAGATGTGCCTGAGGTGTTTCACAGACCAAACAAGATTGCTGGATGAGATGGGAAACAGTTGTGCTGCCTTTGCTACTTTCTGCGGTGATTGGCCTGTACTTCCGCGGCATATAGTTCCCCTATTGAATATCGCCTAGTCGGTCCTTTGATGTGAAATTGGCTTCTAGTTTGTACTTGATCAGAATGTGTGGGTCATGAAACGTAACTGGAAAAAAATCTTGACTTAATTAGTTCACTTTCACCAAGTGGTGTTAGTTGGATACACCAGATTACAGCAACTACGCTAAGCTAAGCTAAGCTAAACTTAAGTCAGTACTGCCAGATTCAGAGAATGACTGGGTCGGTTGGAAAACGTTTCTGCCCACATGTCCAACTCAGGGGACTGTGGAGGGAGGCTCAATTTCACCCAGGGGTGGCATATGCCCTTACCCGGACTCGTCTTTTCAAGCATGTTGCTTCCTTGCAGACTTATTGCGTCCCAGGTGCTTTCAGACATCAGGAAATGTTGGATAAGCCAGCACAGCTACGTTCTCCCTTCAACCCTGGCCAGAACATTTTCTTGTGTGTTCAGCCACAACAACATGCCACAGCATGTCCGCTCTTGTGACATGGGGACCAGCCAGTACATGTCCGCTAAATCTTTGAGGTAAAAGAACGGAATGCATGTCTGAATGCAAGTGTTAAAGGACAAAGTTTGCACTATTACCGCTTGTGTGCGCTGTCCTTTCAATGTTTGCAGGCGATCTACAAAGATTGCACACGCACTTGCTAACAGGCACAAACTGCAATATTTAAATGAGCATTTAGCGTGCGCTATTATTTTGCCATGGAAAGTTCAGAAGAGCATGTGGTAAACACAAAATGAAATTCAACCTGACACAGAGATATTAGTTCCAGAAATATAGCATGCAAATATGAGGCAAATAAAAAACAGAATATAAAATAAGTATGACTATAAAATAAAAACAATGCAGTAGGTATCCCCGTATATCGTAAGAATAAGCCAGTTCATAAAGACACGGATAAGGAGATGCTGTTGACGATGGTCTGACATTACGCACGGTGTGCGCACCCTGCACAATGCCAGGTGCTGGACCTGCATAATGAAAATCTGACTGGTAGACATCAAAACAGGTGTTTGGTGTCTGGAAGTTGTGTAATTTTTTAAATACAGCTTTTTCCTGTAATCTTTTTAAGAAAGGACAGCTTTGATATCAGCCTATACAATAGCTGCTCATGAGTGACGAGTCTAAGTTGTTCTTTTTCAGGAGTGGCTTGATGATGGCTGAAAGCAGAGACATATTTACAATCTGCAAATATCTGAGGCCATGTATCCCGAGACATCCTTGAAAATGGCCAATGATCTCATACTGGTTTTTAGGACTGAAAGATAAAGCTTGTATAAACACTGGTATTGTCACCAGTGTACCGTCTTTTGGTTCCCTCAATTTGGGCATTCTTCTTGATAATGACAGTGCTGTCAAAGATAAAACAGGAATGATCAGCCAGAGCAACATCCATCACCATAACCTTGGAAATATTCAGACCTTTAGAGATGACTAGACCCAGACAGTGTCCTCTGCTTTTTTCCTGTGGTTTTTCTTTCACATGCTGATGTAACAGTGTGGGGTCCTGCCACTATGCCTCCAACTGATCATACGCCCTGGCTACTTGGCCACAGGGATGTCCCTTTGGCTGAATGGTCAGCAGGAGTCTGGGGATCAAATCCCGCCCAGGCCCTTCATTGCGTACCTTGCCACATTCTGGCGTTGTCGGCAGGATCCATGTGCAACGCAGGTAAACAGTCCATGGATTTGAAATTGGTTGCAGCTTGCGTGAAGTACGAGGACGTGCTTGTGGAAAGAGGGGGACAGATGTGACAGTGTTGGGTCCTGTCACTATGCCTCCGATAGATCATGCGCCCTGGCTACTTGGCCATATGTCCCTTTGGCTGAATGGTCAGCGTGCGTGACTCTCACCCGGGAGTCTGGGGATCATTTCCTGCCCGGGCCCTCTGTTGTGTACATTGCCACACTTAGACCAAAATTATGAAGAGCTCAACACAATTCTTTTGTCCCTCTGTTCTGGAGGTTATCAGCATGAATGTTGAAATCACCACAAACTACTACACAGTCAGAGTCAACAGATGATTGACAGGAGTTCAGCAGTCATCAAAAAAGGTTGCACAGTATTTAGGCAGCCTGTATAGGGAACTACACATAAGAGGGGGAGTTCATTTGAAGAGTCACATATTCAAATGTGTGAGGCCACGGAGAACGACTTCCAGACGGCTTCGAGGCGTTTCTGGTCCACCATCCGGCGGCTCTGGAGGGGGAAGCAGTGCACCGTCAACACTGTGTACAGTGGGGATGGTGGGCTGCTGACCTCGACTCCGGACGTCGTGGGCTGGTGGAAGGAATACTTGGAAGACCTCCTCAATCCCACCAACATATCTTCCGAGGAGGAAGCAGAGTTTGGGGACTCAGGGGTGGACTCTCCTGTCACTGGGGCTGAGGTCGCCGAGGTAGTCAAAAAGCTCCTCGGTGGCCGGGCCCCTGGGGTGGATGAGATCCGCCCGGAGTTTCTTAAGGCTCTGGATGCAGTGGGGCTGTCTTGGCTGACACGCCTCTGCAGCATCGCGTGGACATCGGGGGAATGCCTCTGGACTGGCAGACTGGGATGGTGGTCCCCCTCTTCAAAAAGGGGGATCGGAGGGTGTGTTCCAACTTCAGGGGGATCACACTTCTCAGCCTCCCTGGTAAAGTCTATTCAGGGGTACTGGAGAGGAGGGTCCGTCGGATAGTCGTACTTCGGATCGAGGAGGAGCAGTGTGGTTTTCGTCCTGGTCGTGGAACAGTGGACCAGCTCTACACCCTCTTCAGGATCCTGGAGGGGGCATGGGAGTTCGCCCAACCAGTCTACATGTGCTTTGTGGACTTGGAGAAGGTGTTTGATTGTGTCCCCCGGGGATTCCTGTGGGGGGTGCTCTGGGAGTACGGGGTGCCGAACCCCCTTGTTCGAGCTGTCCAGTCCCTGTACAACCGGTGCCAGAGCTTGGTCCGCATTTCCGGCTGTAGGTCGGATCCATTCCCGGTGAGAGTTGGACTCCGCCAAGGCTGCCCTTTGTCGCTGATCCTGTTCATAACCTTTATGGACAGGATTTCTAGGCGTAGCCGAGGTGTTGAGGGGATCCGGTTTGGTGGCCTCAGGATCGGGTCTCTGCTGTTTGCAGATGACGTTGTTCTGTTGGCGTCATCGGGCCGTGATCTCCAGCTCTCGCTGGGGCGATTTGCAGCCGAGTGTGAAGCGGCCGGGGTGAGAAGCAGCACCTCCAAATCCGAGACCATGGTCCTCGCCCGGAAAAGGGTGGAGTGTCCTCTCTGGGTCGGGAGTGAGGTCCTGCCCCAGGTGGAGGAATTTAAGTATCTCGGGGTCTTGTTCACGAGTGAGGGAAAAATGGAGCGGGAGATGGACAGACGGATTGGTGGAGCGTCTGCAGTGATGCGGACTCTGCATCGGTCCGTCGTGGTGAAGAAGGAGCTGAGCCAGAAGGCGAAGCTCTTGATTTACCGGTCCATCTACGTTCCTACCCTCACCTATGGCCATGAGCTGTGGGTCATGACCGAAAGAACGAGATCACGGGTACAAGCAGCCGAAATAAGTTTCCTCCGCAGGGTGGCCGGGCTCTCCCTTAGAGATAGGGTGAGGAGCTCGGTCATCCAGGAGGGACTCAAAGTAGAGCCACTGCTCCTCCGTATAGAGAGGAGCCAGATGAGGTGGCTCGGGCATCTGGTTAGGATGCCTCCCGGACGCCTCCCTGGTGAGGTGTTCCAGGCACATCCCACCCGGACCACACCCCGGGAGAGACCCAGGACACGCTGGAGGGACTACGTCTCCCAGCTGGCCTGGGAACGCCTCGAGATCCCCCCGGATGAGCTGGCGGCTGTGGCCGGGGTGAGGGAAGTCTGGGCTTCCCTGCTTAGGCAGCTGCCTGCGCGACCCAATCCCGGATAAGCGGAAGAAGACGGTACGGTACATATTCAAATGAAGAAAATGTTTTATAAGACATCTGCTTACACTGGAGAGAACCATTCAACAAAACGGCCACTCCTTAATCTTTCTTAGAGGTCTAGCTTCCCTCACAGAGCTAAAATTTGCACTTTTCATTTTCTCTGTCCAACCAGGTTTCTGTTAAGATCAAGAAATCCAGTTTGTGCTTTGTAATAAAATTATTGATTAAGAATGTTTTTCTTGCCAAAGGTTTGGCATAAAGCTAGCTGAATGTGCACACCCAAGTGTTGTGATCCCCTCGTGCTCTGCTGAACCAAATCCAGTGAAAACCTGTGACTACTGCAGATTCATCAGATGCAAGATGGATGCAGATTAACCAGTTTCAGTTTGCACTAAAAATCCAGACATGTGGTTGTTCATGGGTTTATGTATTCATTTATCAGAATAAAAAGGCATAAAACACACCAGATTGCATAATTGTAATAAACATGTACATGAACAGAATCCCTCTTAAAAGACCTTTCTATGAATTAAGGTATTGTAATAGCATCATAGCATCCTACAGAATCAGGGGTTATGCCCTGGGTTAGGAAGAATGAGCAAAATATTGGTAAGATTATTTGATAACTGGTTTGCAGACTATCCAGGGAATGCGTAGACATCCCTGATAATGCTCTGCCAGGTCTCTGCTGCAACTGTCTTCACTTCCTGCTTGTTCTCGGGGGTAATTTCCCTTCAGTTTGGTCTTCATCAAATCAAATTCATGATCATGTTCAGTGCTCACTTATTTACCTTAAAAACCTCTTTGGTCATGCTTGCAGTATGCACCAGGTCATTGACCATCTGCATTGTGAAGCGCCGTCTAATGAGCTCTGAAGCATTTAACTGAATATGAGCAGTAAATATTCCCTGAAACACTTCAGAATTCATCCTGCTGCTATTGTCAGCAGTCATATCATCAATAGATACAAGGGAACCAGTTCCACCACAGTTGTTTTCTGTGGTCTTCTGGGTCTTTTGGAGTTCCTGAGCTCACCGGTTTGTTCTTCCTTTTTAAGGATGTTCCAAACAGTTGATTTGAAACAAAGATCAACCAGAACCATAGTACTAGACCTGAGAAACCTGTTAATAAAACATTATTTGAGTTTAAATGTTGTGGTATAGCCTTAAATTATTTGATCTATTGAGGATTATAAAGAACAGTAGATTAGATAGTTGTTCCTTTCCTCTATGCAATAGGGGCGTAGCAACAGATCGATCTGTATATCGATACGTCGATATTGATTGATTTATCAATCGTAAATCAACCCCAAAACCCAATATCTACCAAAAATCTTTGTCAAATACACTTTTATTGTGAAAATGGCTTTATTTTGAAGTTCCTCTGACACAACAAAATACGTCTTTATAGTTGTTCAGTGAATAAATGCGACACTGGGAGGTTGTGCTGCAAAGCTTACAGTCAAGAAACAATAACCCTGTTCATTTGTTGTAATATAGTTTTATATCGATCGGTGGATCCTGAATCGAATCAAATGAAAATCGTATCATGACTGAATTTGAGATACCGGAAGACATCGAATCGCCTATCCACTGTGTTGATATAATATCATATTGTGATCAAACCATGATTTACACTCATAGTATGCATAACTATGCTGCTGCAACTGCAATTTTTGGCTGCACAAAGACTGCGACTGTCCTTAGCAAATACAAGCAAACCTTCTGAGCTACTACAGGAGCTCCAACAACTCTCAAGGCCTTTCCCCTTCAGGCAAGTCAGGCAGTAACATGGTTACACGAGAAATAGTGGCACATGATCTCAACTACTTAAAAGGCACGCGTAATTATGAAATTAAGTGGCGTATGGATTTTATTCTGCAGGGTAAATTGGAAAACCTCATTTTCTGTGAACATTTGAGTCTCCAGGCTCAGTTATGTTCCTCTTTTTTCCTTCCTTCCTTCTTACAGTTGCTCACAGTAAATAAACAAAGAACCACTGTATTTTATATTTAGGTCATATACACAAAAATGGCCCTAACGTTAAATGAATTTGTGAGTAGGACACCTTTTTTTTTTTCTTTTGCCTTTAATTCATCTTACTATGCTTGTGAAACGTAAACTATAACAATTAGTGGTTTATTTTTAAAAATTTTGTTTTGTTGGCCAGGTGAATTATGTAAGACAATTGGTGCATTTGGATGTCGACTCCGCTGAGTTCTTGTGCCAGTTCTATGAACTTGACATGTTGTATACATGTATGTCTTAAAGCAATGGGCATAACAACCAAGCAAATGTTAACCTTAGGGAAGTGCTGATCAGCAAATCATAACCCCAGTTCTGAGAAAAGTTTGGAAGCTGTTCAAAATGTAATCAGAAACAGTGTGCAACAAATGTCACAAACCCATTTTATTTCCCAAACTATATATGTATATAGATAAATACCTAAAACTAATAAAGATACCTTTGTATTGTTATAGCTATTTATTTTCACTTGCTTTCATTATATTGTTCTATTTAATTTACTTTTCCTTATTTTTTTCATACATATACATATAGATATATTTATATATATCTATATATATATACAGTATATATATACACACACACACACACACACACACACACACACACAGAGGCCACTTTATTAGGTACACCTGTCCAACTGCTTGTTATGAAGATTTCTAATCAGCCAATCACATGGCAGCAACTCAATGCATTTAGGCATGTAGACATGGTCAAGACAATCTGCTGCAGTTCAAACCGAGCATCAGAATGGGGAAGAAAAGGTGATTTAAGTGACTTTGAATGTAGCATTGTTGTTGGTGCCAGACGTATTTCAGAAACTGCTGATCTACTGGGATTTTCCTGCACAACCATCTCTAGGGTTTACAGAGAATGGTCCAAAAAAGAGAAAATATCCAGTGAGCAGCAGTTCTATGGGCGTAAATGCCTTGTTGATGCCAGAGGTCAGGGAGAATGGCCAAAATGGTCCGAGCTGATAGAAAGGGAACAGTAATTCAAATAACCTCTTGTTACATCCAAAGTATGATGAAGAGCATCTCTGAATGCACAACACATCCAACCTGGAAGCAGATGGGCTACAGCAGCAGAAGACCACTCCTGTCAGCTAAGAACAGGAAACTAAGGCTACAATTCACACAGACTCACCAAAACTGGACAATAGAAGATGGAGAAATGTTGCCTTGTCTGATGAGTCTCAATTTCTGCTACAAAATTTAGATGGTAGGCTCAGAATTTGGTGTCAACAACATGAAAGCATGGATCCATCCTGCCTTGTATCAATGATTCAGGTTGGTGGTGGTGGTGTAATGGTGTGGGAGAGATTTTCTTGGCACACTTTGGGCCCCTTAGTACCAACATGGCATGGTTTAACCACCACAGCCTACCTGAGTATTGTTGCTGACCATGTCCATCCCTTTATGACCACAGTGTAGCATCCTCTGATGGCTACTTCCAGCAGGATAACGTGCCATGTCATAAAGCAGGAATCATCTGAGACTGATTTTTATGAACATGACAGTTAGTTCATTGTACTCAAATGGTCTCCACAGTCACCAAATCTCAATTAAAAAGAGCAGCTTTGGGATGTGGTAGACCGCGAGATTCACATCATGGATGTGCAGTTGACAAATCTGCAGCAACTGCGTGATGCTGTCATGTCAATATGGAGCAAAATCTCTGAGGAATGTTTCCAGTACCTTGTTGAATCTATGCCACGAAGGATTAAGGCAGTTCTGAAGGCAAAAGGGGTCCAACCCGGTACGAGCAAGGTGGACCTAATAAAGTGGCCGGTGAGTGTATATATCCTTATTCATTTTAGTATATACATCCTTATTTATTTGCCTATATAGTTTCTTATTTATTTACTAGATTTTCTTATTTATTTCCATACATATATATCCTTATTCATTTATCTCTATATAACTTTTTTCCCTTTAAGTATCACAATTTTTTTCTCTATATATTCCGATATATGTATCCTTAGACCCCTCTTGTTAGGTTCAACATTAATATGTAAATTCAGCATGAGACTAATTTAAAAATAAAGGATAATACCTACATGTCTAGAAGAGCTTTATATCATAAAGTTCCTCTTTAGGGTTGTATATATTATCTTCCCCTTCCCAATACTGTAGTTATTTTAAAAGGAACTAATTAACATCTTTTGGAAAATAACACAGTATCCGGCCTCTTCTCCAGTACTGGCATTTGCAGCAGTAACTGGTTATGTAACCCAGCGGTTTTCAGCTGGACCCATCGGAGCATTCTCATAAAGATCCGTTTCCAGGGTAACTTAGTCTAAACGAAATAAAAGTCACATTTCCTCCTTCTTTCAGTCATATAAACTCAAAACACTCCCCAGTCCCGCTGCGACCTGTCAACGGATGATCTTTGCCCTTCAAAACAGAAAAAAACGATATCACGTGAAGGAGTGGTGATGGGACGGGACCAGTGGAGCCATCAGCCAATCAGCGCCTCTGTTTTGCGGTTTCCCATTCGACCATAAACATTGAGACCTGACCCGCAGAGCACTCAGAGAGAGCAAAACACGTCAACGTGAGGAGGTCGGAAGGAGTCCGCAGTCGCTCTTATTCCTACAAGACTGGGATTAACCGGCAACATCACAGATGCAAGCACTGCAGTGAAGCATTATTCTGTTTCAAAGCGAGCAGACGCTAAGCTGCTGTTCTGACATCTACCTTTAGCACCGGAAGCCCGTTAGCCGTGTCAGCTACCGCGAGCTAGCTGTTACATACCCTCGTTTCTCTACACGCAGCTGATCCCCCACTGCAACACACGCATTGAGTATTATTTTTTTGGTGTTTCGGGGTCGTAATTCCCCCTGTCTCCTCACCCCTGACTCTCGTTGTCCCTGTGTGCTGCCCTGCGGACGGTTCCCGAATATGATACACAATGAGTCAAAGAGATACCTTAGTTCATCTGTTTGCAGGAGGGTGAGTATGTTCTTGAGTCACGTACATGCAAACGCTAAGCTAGCTAGCTACATGCTTAATGCTAACAGTTTTGGCTAGCCTGTCAAGCTACTCGTAAATGGGTATTTTTTTAATGAGTGTGTGCTCATTGATTTGTCATTTTATGTGTGGCGTACTGATAAAACGAAGATTGAGTTTAGCCCAGCGTGCCAGACATGAGCTAACCCGGGCTGCTCGTGTTTTTGCACTCGTAAGAGTTGACATTTCAATGACACTTCAGTGTATGAATGGAGCGGTTGCCTTGTTGATATATTACGTGCCCACTAACAGTCTTAATTGCTTTTTATATCTTTTTAAAGCTCAGTGTTGGCATAATCAAGCATTCTGTGTTGCGGTGCCATCTGTTATGGGCCATATGTTCGTGGAAATAGGCACGTGCAGAGCGTCTGTAGAGGTCATTCAGTAAAACAGAGTTTAGGATCCACAGTCAAATCTGGACGCTTAGATCTGCCTGGTGCACATCTGAACTGTGTGTTCTTCTTCTGTCTCACTCTACTAATGGTCAAGGGACACAGTTTGCTTTTAACCTGTAGGTTTTACAGAAAGGTGTCATGCTACATTTCTTATACTCTGCATACAACCTTAGTAAATGGGTAATTCAGCAGGTTATATTTGGACACAGAGAACAAAATTACTAATTCTGATTACTGATATGTTACAATTGAAAATATCTTTGTTTTATAACATAGACATGTTGGGTATTTGCACCCATCGTGTGGATTTTTGTCTCAACACAGTAGTCCTATAAGACCAGACAGTGATATGGACGGTAGGAAGTCCTTCACTACAACTTGAACTCATTCATGCATGCTATAAATGTGCTGCTTTATTTGATGTATGTGCAGTACTTACAGGCCATTTTGTTAACAATAACTTTCAGCGCTTGCTAGGGATTGAAAATTAACTTTAACTAGAGATAACTGTTGCACCCCTTGCTTTTGATATCCTCTCATCTGGCCCTGCCCAGCACTGCCCGGCCCAATGCGGCCCTGCCAGGATCAGCTTATTTATGTACTCTGTGTACCTAAGGTTTTTTTGCTCTCTCTTTATCAGTGTTTTAGATTTTGTGTCCATGCAGGCAAGTAGGAAACACCTGAGCAATTTTTTTTAAACACAAATCTGAGTTTTTGATACCCACAAAGACAAAGAAAGAGAAAGCGTCTGTTTATTTGATGGTATTTTGGTCAAGATTTCTTTGCCTTTTACGCGTTATCACAAAAAAAGCCACATACATCAGGAAGTTTGGGATAGGGTGGCATTAAATTGTAGCTTTCCGTTAATCTCAGTGAAACACAGAGAATTCCTGACTGGCTCTCTCTTGCCACACTGTGTATTTTTTGTCTACATGCCAGGGATGTGTAGGATTCCAGTAACCACAACATCGCCTAATTCACTTACACAATGCTTTGCACACATTTTCCCAATGAATGAACAAAACTACGGCCCACTTGGTTTCAGTCTTTGTCTGTCAGCTGAGACCCAGATAATGCTTGCTGACTCACCTCCACCTTTTCCATCTCTGTCGTCGATGCCAGGTGTGGGGGCACAGTCGGAGCCATATTGACCTGTCCACTGGAAGTAGTGAAGACTCGTCTGCAGTCGTCCTCCATCACCCTCTATGTGTCTGAGGTTCAGCTCAGTACCGTCAATGGACCCAGTGTGGCCCGTGTGACCCCGCCAGGCCCCCTGCACTGTCTCAAGTGGGTGTTCGAATACATTTTGGTCACAGATACAATATATTGTCTGTATTTGCTAGGGATGCACGATATAATCAGCCCCCTATGGGTATCGGCCTATATCGGCCTTAAAAGTAAGTTTCGGACATTGGCGACCCCACCGATATTTAATAGATATTAAACCGATCAGCTGTTTCTAAAGTAAAAAAAAAAAAGAGACAAAAAAACTTCTTCAAAACCTTTTTTTTTTTTTTACAGACTTTAAACTTCTAAAGGCTAGGGGTGGGAAAAAATATTGATACATTGAAATATCGCAATATTTTCATATGATGATGTCATATTGACATATGAAAACATGGTATTGATCTATTTCACTCGCGAAACATCACAATATTTCATCATTCTGTTATGAAATCTTGCGAGAATTCACAAAATATCGTGAGATTTTGTAACAGAACAAAACCACTATTTGCAATGACTGCTTATTTTTTTCAGCTTTGATATCGGCATCGATATCGGTTATTAGTTTTAAAATGTCGGCATGTTGGATATCGGCCAAAATTCCAATATTGTGCATCCCTAGTATTTACAAACAGAGATCTTTATGTCTTCATTAGAGCTCCAGTAAAGTGGCTTGAGCTGTTAATTTGTGTAGCTCTAAAAAAAAAAAGGTCTTGTTGTAGATTCATGGTTCTTATATCGAGCCACATTGTGGTAGGACTGGGTGATATGGCCTTAAATCAATATTGCAATATGTTGAGCAGTTCACCTTGGTAATGAAAAATGGATGATAACTCATTACAGACTGGATGGGGTGGTCATGTGACTACAGGCGGTATATGTAGCTCATTGTCTTAAAGGGACATGAACACAGCCTATAGACAGACAAAAACAACCTTCCTTTTCATTTCATTAAGACACTGAATATACCAACATTAGCAAAATAAAGTCGGTTATCACTGTAGATTTTGGTGCCTGATGTGGCCAGTCTTTATCAACAAACAACAAAAAATCCCAAAAAGCCACAGAACCGTGGGCAAATAATTCACACAGGTGTGAAGAAGTCCATTTTCTAGGCAAATTCCATTAGTTTTGATGGATTATTATTCTTAGCAAGCAAGTAAATATGAACATTTTCCTCCCTACTTCTCTTGCACTGGTAAAAGACCATACGCCCACCCAGATGCATGCACTGACCGACCCCTGAATAACCTGAACTAAATTATCCACAAAATAGAAATTTAATTGTTACTGACATAAGATAAATTGCTCCTACAGTGCTGGTAAATTTTTGGTTTATTGCCCAGCGCTACATTGTGGCTATTATCGTTTAGAGCAGGGGTGCCCAAGTCCAGTCCTAGAGAGCTACTATCCAGGACAATTTGGTTGCATCCCTTCTCCAACACACCTGAGTCAAATCAAAAAGGCTCGTTATCAGGCCTCTGCGGAGCTGAATGACATGTACATGAGGTAATATGCCATTTAATACAGGTTTGTTGAAGAGGGTATGTCTAAAACATTGCAGGATGGTAGTTCTCAAGGACCAGACTTGGGTTTAGAGTGACAGATTTTCCTATGACAAGGCTAATTACTCACTGAAACCCAACTAATCAGCATTACTTTTTGGTCAGACTAGGCCACATGTCAGTCCACACAAACTCTGCCATTTATCTTTAGCTTCATAGATTTGTAACACAGGATATCATGATTGTAGGTTTTCACGGAACAATTGTTGTCAGAAAAGTAATCACAATTATAACAATTTAATGCGTTAGTAAATTTCCCAACACTGTAAATGTGTAAAATCACATGAACACTGCATAGGTCTAACGTTGAATCTTTTGGTGCCAATGTAACACACACATTAAAATATTCATAATATATATCCATGCCAATACTGCATTTGACTCCCAAATTGATATAATGAAGAATAAAATGAACAGTAATTTTCCAACTCTTTTAATGTAAAAGAAAAAAAAGAACACACCTCAAATAAATGTATAAAAAAGAAACAGTGCACTTTTAAACAAATATAAAATAGAAACATTAAACTTTTCATAAACATACATATTTAAAAGTCTGTATAGGCTGATACAGATACCAGCAAAAAATGTAAATATTGAGAAGAAAAAAAATGTAAATATCGGCCGACAGATGTATTGGTCTATCATTAATAGCAGCTAAATGAATAAGTAATAAATATAGATACAAATGCAACTATGAATAATACTGGATCAGTGAAAATAACTAGTTTCCTCCACAGGCTCTTGCACACTGACGACTAAAGGGCACCAACCTCAGGCCTAGTGGATCAAGTTTGAACAACGAAATATTTTATCATGCGTATAATGTGACATTAGTACATTAACTCATTATATTCCACTGTAAACTTAGCTGATATCACACAATTACAACATTATAAATGGCAGATAACCTTTACAACGTTAAGGTAATTTAACCCAGTTACTCTGTACTTGCACAGCCAGATGATTATCCTGCAGGTGGTGAAATATATTTAACGCCTCCTCCTTTCACTGCAGCTTATTATGGCATGTTTTACAGGCAGGCGAGCCATAATCCAGAATAACATATAGGTTATTTTGGTCAATAACCAAAGAAATCTGTCAAGGATTACTTAATCTGTTTATTTGCCATGTCCTTACTGAAGATTAATTAGTGCATTTAACTTAATTTATGCTAGTTTATCAAATTTACTTCCTCACATTGAATTATCTGTACTTTTTACCTGCATACTTGTCTAATCAAGTACTACGTACATGTTTTTCTGGGTGTGTGCAACACCTGGCAGACGGGCTTATTTACATATTTCCCATCAAGCTTTGCAGCACTCTGTTCTAGGGCTGAACGATTTCAGGAAAAAAATCTAATTGCGATTTTTCTGGGAGATATTATCATTTCGATTCACAATTTTCTTCAAATCAAGCTTCAGTACAATATTCACAATGTACAATAACATTTAACATGACAGAAAATTCCATTATGCCATCAAAACATTAAAAGCTATCACTCTTAATCAATGATGACAATTAAAGGTGAGATTTAATCACTTTCAAATGCATTTCTGGAAAAAAAAATGCATGTACATTCACTGGAACTCCGTGATTTTCCGATTCCCTTGCAGACCACCTCCCTCTTCCACAGTTAATCACCCCACTTACTGCTTTTTCAAACCAGGTAATCTGCACTTGAAATTCCAGAGTACAAAAGACATAACTGTGCTATTTTTAATATTTAAACTATTTCTCATCACAATGCACTGAAAAATCTCCAAATAAGAAATCAATATATTTTCTTTTTACAGTTCTTGTATGTAGGTTACGTTAAGTGAAACATAGGAACCAGGGAGTTTATCATGGATTCATATGTGCATTGAAATGTAATTAAGTTGTAAAATAAATCTAAACAAACATCAGGTTTTATATTATTTGGCTTCATTTTTATGTCATTCTGTCACCTGAACTTGAGGAGAAGAAAACACTCCTACATCATGAATGATCAGGTGGTTTTACCCTGATTGTTTTTATCACGTCGCATTTCTGACGTTTGGACGCACATTTTTGGCCAAAACGGCGTTCCGTACTCATCCTCTCATGTTCACTTGAAAAGCAGCTGCAACAACTTTCCTCCTGTTTCTGGACTTGTGGTTTAACTGTGTGGCTGAACTGATGTCCCAGATAACAAGGACAGAGTTTCTGTGTGCTGCTCCCGTTCATGAAGCAAGTCCAGCTGATAATTCGTCTCCTTTTACTGAGATCGGCCAAAATACGGATCATTCATTTACTCGCCCGCATTGCGCTCGTGTCCACAGCGCAAAGCCCAAAACTTTATAGGTTAAATGAAAACTGGTTGGAATTCAGTGGCACTTTTATTCCCGTTAAAATTATTTGATCTGATTTTACAGATCAGACGGCATTTTTCACTACACTGTCTTAACTGCTGACTCATGAACTCTGATGGCGCAGACAGTTGAAGATTATATTTTACTGAACATAAAATTCCCTCATTGCACGAAGCGGATCAACAAACTGCAAGAGGCACCTGCAGCAGATGTCTGCAGCCTCTCTCCAACAACGGAACCGAAAGTTAGAAACTGGATGAAGTTCTACCGAAGCCATTTCCTTATGTGTGAAAATTACACAGTGAAGGTGCAGCATCCCAGCCCTGATTGGTTAGCTGACCTGTCCAAGAATAACATTCCACTTCTGATTGGTGAGCTTAGTTGGCTGGTACAGAGACGGCATGTAGCATGTGTGTACAACAGTTGACAGAGCAGATCCTGGGTCAGTCAGGAGCGCTGGAAAAACCGCAGGAAAAATCGCGTGGTCTGAAATCGCAATTTCGATCTGAAAAAAGATCAATTGTTCAGCCCTACTCAGTTCTGCACCATGATTTATATGTCCACATAATCCCATGACTGCCACCCTGTATAGATGTAAAATGTGCTGCATCAATCTTATGTGAAGTAACTTGCAGTGTAGCAGATGGATTGGAGAAAGAGAACTTACAATAGTATTATTAAATGATTGGCGGGCCACAAGCAACAGGCTCAGGCCCTAATTCCAGCACCCCTGCTTTCAGTGTTATGTACAACAATTTTCAAGTAATAACCATTATTGTGTCAGAGTATAATAAGTTCTTGTGACTCAGAGTATTTAATTTGTAGCAGCTTGAATTGAATTAAACTATACTGAGATGCATTAGGTGGTCACAACTTAAAATAAAACTACAGCTCACTCAAATATAATTTCACAATAATTACCACAATTAAGTTTGTTTACTCAATTTCCCAAAGCAATCTGTGTCCTAAATATTTTCAAGTAAACTTAACTTGTTAGAATTTACAATGCAGCAGGACACGCTGTTAAACTGGATATATGCTCCCCAATCTGTGTTTGTTTGTCCCCCCGACCTTCCCCTGCAACTGACAGTCCAGAAGTGTTGGACCGACTATTTTTGTATCCCTGGCTCATTTAGGGGTGTGAATGTAGGGCAAAGTTCCCCCTACACATGGACAAGGTTTATATTTTGGTTTGATGGTGGTGCATTGAACAGATCAGTTGTTACAGAGATGATGATTCTGAAGTGAACAGAAACAGAAATGTAATTTCTTTCAGATAAGACAGGACTTCTCTTTTACATTTGAACTGCACAGAACACTGCTGTGTGTGTGTGTGTGTACACCACTGCAGGTAATAATGGTTTGAAACTATGATGCATGTGATGGTGGAATCCTAAACATATGTGTTTGTGTATTTTGGATTCAGGTTGATATTGGAGAAAGAAGGTCCTCGGTCTCTCTTCAGGGGTTTGGGGCCAAACTTAGTGGGTGTGGCACCTTCCAGGTAAGCTTTCGTCTCATAACTGACCTTTCTGGGAAATTAATTTATAGAACAAACAGCCTTTAATTAGACAGCTGGATTTATACAGTTTTGTAGCCCAACGAACCTTTAATCCAGATTAAAAAGATGAGTGTTTGGTTGTTCTGCCATTAACATTTTCTAATGTAGAGCCCTATGAAACACCAATACAGTGTATAAAACAACTAGATATAGCCAGTTTATTCAGTTATAGTTGAAAACTTGAATGCTTCCACACTTTTAAACATATTTCATTGTGATTTCATCGGGCTCAACTAATATCATCAGGTCTTCAGGAACGATGCTCCACAAACATGGATCATAGGAGGAGAAAGTTTGCTGCACATGGATTTTATTCTAACTTTAGGAATTACTGAAAGACCTTGATCTGAAGAGCTGACAGGCTCATAATGTAAAGCCAGTTCACCAAAGCCCCGTTTCCACCTGCGGGTCTGGGTCGGGTCAGGCCATGTTTTTTTTTTTTCATCTCCACAGATAAAAACTGTACGGATACCTTTACATCAGAACCAACCTGTCCTACTATTTGTTTGGCACCCTTCTTTAGGGGTACTGATCCAACCAATCCAGACCAAAGAGGTGGAGCTTAACACATTGCAGTCCGTTGATTGGTTCAAAAAAATACACCACGTGACCCAGCCCAAAAACAAAGCAGGGATGACCTCTTTGTTTATGTCACATCACGTGTAGTGTGGTGCTTTGGTTAAAAGGCATTGCACCGCGATGATGTCACGTAGCCACATTATCCGGTTGATACTCCACCTCCATGGTATAGGTACAGTTTGCTGTGGGGATGCAACATAAAATCAGCATATCCGTACCAAAACCCACCTGACCCAGCCTAACCCGACTCAACCCAGACCCGCAGGTGGAAACGGGGCTAAAAAGGCCAATACCATTACACCCCCCGACCAGGATTAATAAAGTTTCTTTTGGCAGTGTTTAGCTTAACTGGTTGAGCAGCCGCCCCATGTTCAGAGGCTACAGATCCTTGACGCAGCCGACCCAGGTTCAATTCCTGGCCGGGGTTTCTATGCTGCATACAGTATCATCCCCAACTCTCTGTGACCCCCTTTCCCGGTGATCTACTGCAATATCAAGGCCACTAGAGCCCAAAAATCCTTTAAAAAATAAAGTTTCTTGAAACTAACATAAGAATCTTAAAATCTATTATTGAGTGACAGTAAGCCAATGCAGTGATTTTAAACTGGTATTACATGTGTATTTCTCAGTCCCTCCAGGATTTCGCGATGTTGCGATCGCAATTATTAATGCAAATTCATCCAATCCCCGTGAATTCTGCTCGTCTTGCAATTTTACCCAATCACCGCAACTTTAATGCAACTTTGACCAATCACAACTCTCTTTCTCTTTATGATCGATGATGTCACCGCGGTCTTTTCCCACGCACCGGCTAGTCTGCCAGAAACCAAAGAAGACGACGTTCTTCTTCTTTTACTGTTTACTGTAGCTTGCCATGATAGCTTGCTAGCATGTCGACGAGTCAGAATGTGTCACATTTACCGACAAAAATCTCCGCCAAAGACAGTGCTCGACAGTTTCCCCGTGATCTACATGCAAGCGGTGGTAAACTATTTTGCTCCTCATGCAATATTGTGGTGGAAAACAAACGGAAGTCATCAATTGACAAACATTTTTCCACCGCAAAACACCAACGGAGAGTCTCAGAAAAGGGCGAACAGACTAAGAAGTGTCTGAAGAAGTGTTTTTCCCCAGACATACAATAAAAATGATGAAATATCAGAATTTTATTTTCTTATTATTTCAAACAGTTTTCAAGTGCTTTTTTTTTTTTTTTTAAAGGGAGTGGAGAAAAACACTAAAAACCACTGCAACTTTTGTTGCAACTTTTTACAAAACCTGCCGCAACATCTAGCATTTTAAGCCGCAACAATCAGAAAAAAGTGCCGCAAAATCCTGGAGGGACTGATTTCTGGTTAATACTGCAATAAGCATCAAACAGAGCTTGTGGAAGTCCTCGCATGTCATACACATTTTTATACCAAAAAGACACATCAGTAATCTAGCCAACTAGCAGTTGGTGTTCTTTATTCTTGCCATGTGGCTTTAAACACCACAAATCTTTATTTGATTATACTTTTTTGTTGTCATTGCCGAGTCAGACAGGAAGTAATGATTCTCTGGAGCGATCAGCGGATTGCAGTGTGTCAGGCTCCACCTTTTTGGGTTGAATCAGTTTTGGGACCCCAGTGGAAGGGATCCAAAAAGTAAAATTAGGATAAGTAGGATAGGTAGGATAGGCTGTGTATTCTGGTATCCTTCCCAGTTTTACCTGTGGAAACGCACAAGAAAATGGATGCCTACCTGAGCAGGACCCCTTGTTGGAAAGGGGTGCTTAATATTACCCCCTTTAGCAGAAATAGCTTTCTTCAGACAGGCTGCTTCACATCATCTTCATCCTTTTTTTGTTTATGGGGCCTTGCATGTTAATCAAAATTTCAGTTTAGGATTAAAATGTAAATGTTACCAAGTTAGCAAATAAGCTGATTTTCCTCTGTAGTTTTCTTTTGGCAGGTCAACACATTAAATGGAAAGTTTGTTTGTTTTTTTTCAATCTGGACCTATTTTCTAGCATAAAGTACATTCATTTACTCACCCAGACAGTTTTGGT
Source organism: Atherinomorus stipes (assembly GCA_023101725.1). Taxonomy (NCBI): domain Eukaryota; kingdom Metazoa; phylum Chordata; class Actinopteri; order Atheriniformes; family Atherinidae; genus Atherinomorus; species Atherinomorus stipes. The sequence continues at coordinate 259,763 of JALJCO010006646.1, forward strand.
GTAACTTGAATTCCTTCAGGAGATATTTAGATCCACTCGAGATCAGCTTATCTACGATATAATGTAAGTGATGGGGCAACCTCGCGCAGCCTCTAAATAAGGCGGCATCTGCCACAAACTCCTTCATTTCACCAATGTTTTGTTATGACACATTAGTCGGACCCCCCTGTGAGCTCAAAGTTGCGTTTTTGTGGTGATCCGTCCTTATTTATAGACATTTTCACTGTGGCAGCTTTGTCACTGTTATGCGACACCATAGCAAGTAAATGTTGCTATGGTGATCTCGAGCGGATCTAAATGTCTCCTGAAGGAATTCAAATTACACCAAAACTGTCTGTAAATGAAAATATTTCATGCTAGACAATAGGTCCAGGTTGAAAAAAGACCGAACTTCCCCTTTAACATACAGTACATACTTTACAATAGAAAAAAAAAAAGCAATATCAAAGTACTTGGAAATATTAGGGGATGCACGATTACATTTTTTAAAAACCAATACCAATAACTGATAAATTTCAGCTCCTAAAGGCCGATACCGATAACTGATAACCAGTAACACACATACATACCTAATCATCAAAACTATTAAAGTGCCAGTGGCATGAAATTCCCGGCGACTTTTGGTCCTTTTTTAGTCAGACTTTAAGTACCTGAATACTGTGTGAAAGGATCGTTCACCGTAACTCAGCCTTGTCATAGAATAGCAGGCGCTACGAGTTAGCGCTACGAGTTAGCGCTCCTGTTAGCACCGGCATATAATGACCGAGGTTCGGTGGGCGGGACCAGAAGGCACGCTTGTTACCATGTGCTTCTGTTGTCAATGAGTCTCTATGGTCCTCATCTGCTGAAACATGTGCCCTTCCGATGAGGAGGCGGAGTGATACGGAGATACCTGGATACATTCGCCCATACACTCAGCAGTAACCTGCAGACACGCGCCTCTCCACACACCCATGTTTGAGTAAAAAAAAACAAAAAAAGAGTTGCTGTGTTCTGTTGAACACGGCCGTACGTCAGGCTTGAAGAAGTTCGTATTGAGCCTCTGTGGATCTATAAAGGACGTACGGCAGTGACAGCGTCACCAACCTGACACAGACTCGTGAGTATGAATAAGAAGAAAACAGCATCATATTCCAGCAACAAGTTTCCCTGAATTATTTCTTTCACCCATGACCCAAATTCATTTAATAGTTAATACTAAAGATATATTACACTAGTTCTGCACGTTAGATCTGTCTTCATCTGACCGGAGCGGTACAGAAATGGTGATGATGATGAAGGCCTGATTGGAAACCAGAGTCTATGTACACAGCCAAACACTCGCGCACAACGGGAAGAATTATAAACTGGAATCATCACAAACATCAGTTTCCCTCAGAGATAAAAGACACGAACATGATGAGAAACGTTTATTAGAAACTTTATGTTTCTTCGTGGTGGCTGGAAGCCGTTATAACCTCCTGAGGAGGAGACGGAGCTGCAGGGAGATTTTCTGTTGTTCGGTCGGCACATTCCTGCAGAAATGAAATCATCCGCAAGCTTTTCAGTGGGGAGGACAGAAAGATTGGTGTTATCCTTCGTAGACCAGGTACAGAGCAGTTCTGATGCCAACTGGACGCCATGATGTAGGTTTGTTGTCGTAGGTCTCGGAGGGACGGACTTGGAGAGTATAGTTTGGGGCAGGGGGTAATTGGCTGGAAGTCAATGGTGTCATAAGCTGCACTTGGAGTAAAATATGCCGAACTACCAATCAGCTCATTTGTGAATGCTAACTTCACCATGTAGGCAGACACACCCAGGGAAAAAGGAAACGCCAATCTATAATTTAACCCCTTTGGGGACATAGGCAGGCTGGGGAAACTAAAATGTGTGATCAAAAACCTCAAAAATTTTATGCCAGGGGCACTTTAACAAAACTAAAAAAAAAATTCAAAATTTAAACTGGGATTTTCAACTTCAGCAACATCTTCCGTTTTTTCAGGTTTGCAATTTCGCTCAGACCCATTTTGACCCCCCTCCTCAGCTCCGGCAGGTTCCTTTCTGACCGAGGTGCTTTCACTTCCGAAGGCATGTAGTCGGATTTCAACTCTATACAGTCTTGTATCTACCTCAGGTTTGGGCTCTCTTGCAGGGGTAAAGGGGAACTGGGAGAGGGAGCTTGGGTTCACCGTATCGGACGAGTGGTGGCGGGAGGCGTTAATTAGGGTAAACTCCACATCCTCATGTGCCCGTTTGAACTTTATCCAATTTAAGGTTCTGCATAGGATCCATTTCACAAAAGCGAGGCTTCGTAAACTCTTCCCTGATGCAAATGACACGTGATAGGTGTGGGTGGTCGCCAGCAGACCACACTCATACATTTTCTCTTGCCTGAGATTGCCTGATTTCTGGTTCCACTTTTTCCAAACATTTAGTGAAGCCCCAAATGTCATATTGGAACATTGTCTGCTGATAGCAGATTTTGGAGTACCCTCCATCCCTTCCAGCCTGACAGGGACTAATGCAGATGTTGTTGCTTTTGCCTCTCTCATAGCCCGCAGATGAATTTTGTTACAGTGGAAGAGCACCAACCCTCCATCACCAACATCTTGGCTGCATGATTTATTGTCCTTTCTGCCCTTGGAAAAGATTAAAAAGTTGCTCATTTCTACAAGAAATGGCAGCCTGTCTTGTCATATTTACATTCTCTTACCTCCATGGATCCCAGTTGATTCTCCATTTTCATTGTGGTGGGCATCCTGTGCATCCTTCATATTTGAGACTTTTTTGTGTTTATTGTTCTGTTTATTTGAGGGTATTGCTGTTTTCCTTTTTCTTTTCCTCTTTTTCTTTAATGTTTGTTTTTGTTATTTGATCCCCCCCCCCCCCCCCCCTTTTTTTTTTAAATCTTTATTCTACTCGCATGTAGTTATTTTATTCTTATTTGGTTCTTTTGGCTAAGTGTGGGGGGTGGGGCATATGAGGGGGAAAAAAGAAGAAAAAGGAACCTCATTAGTTGTCATCTGTATCTGCTATCAATATTAAAAAAAAATTCCAACAGCAGGAAGTAGCTGATGTCTAAAATAAGAATACAAAGTGTATTGGAAGCAGCTTGGGGTCTTCCCTGTGACGCAGCAGCTTTCTTTCCCCAGTCTCAATATCTCTCAGGACAAGTCGTCATGATATTGGACATAGTGGAATGGCGTAGCAATTTCCTGTTATCTGCCTGATAATTATCGTGCACCCCTAGGAAATATAAAACAGCATACTAAGGAATGATAAAAGATACAGCAGGCTTTGATATAATTCAGATTTCTATGATGAAATTATAACTCCTAGCTGCCCAGTCCCTGATATTACTATATCATTCCCACCTCCATCCTTCACAGGTTCCTCATCCTGAAGGGATGTCTTGTCTTTATTCTACGCTGAACACAACTGCTGTCACTGTGGCCATTATGTAGCAACCGCAAGCTTCCCTGTGGTTACTTAGTAACAAAGAAGCCTTATGGCTTCATGGTCATTAAGGTGCCATTCATGCTCACAGCCTTCTCCTGCAGCTTCTCTTGGTTCTTTGGAAACGTGGCAACTCTAGCAGGAGCACGTCTGGGAAACACTGCGATTACAGTAACAGCGTTTCTCTCGGTAATAATGAGATGAGCAAAGTGGCGGCTAATGACTTTAGGCTGCAGAGAGCAGGAAAGCAGGTGTCAGTGCTAAGCATACGCAGAGTGTTTAGTTGGATTCTTCGATGGATGAATGCTGATACGGCAGAAAGGAATGTACAGAGGCTTCCTGAGCTGTGACGTAGCTTTAAAGATAAACGCGCAAACGCTGTTTCGTAATATGAGGGATGAGCATCATTAGGCGCATAAACGAGCCGGGCTGCACGCGAGACCATGCACAAACACTTGAGTACGGCTGAACATAATTCTGATTATTGACTTGGAAATGTAATTACCAGAAACAAAGTGTGCATTTCCTCCTCTGAATATCTTGTCTGACAGGACTAATTTGCTGGGGATATTAATTCTGATGTTGCCCTTACTCTGAATTAATTTTTCTAAGCTCATTAAAATAAAGCCGACATTGGGGACAGCTCTAGACGCTGATGTGTAATTGATGAACTACATTGCAAGTGAAGGCTGAGACTTCTTAGCATCCACAAAAGTACAAAGCCACAGCCTGCGAGATCTGTTTACCTCACCCTGCTCTGACACTTGCTCACCATTTACTTCCAACAGAGCCATCTACTTTGCTGCTTACTCCACTGCCAAAGAGAAACTGAATGGTGTGTTGGAACCGGACTCCACACAAGTGCACATGGTGTCGGCTGGAATGGCAGGTAATTGTATATCTGAGATCACACGCTGACATGCAGAGCTTGTTTTTTTGTTTTGTGTTGAAGTGAGCCTCGTCTGCTCCCGTGCTGGTAAGCTGTTACATACTGCAGTGTGGTGAGATCGGGTTGAGTAATCTTGATGACTTTTGCTTTTACTGTATGTTCATGTCTCTTCTGGGAACAAAAGGTGGTAGAACTAGTTTAGTGTGTTGAATTCACAGGACTCAAACGCAGCATAGTTCAGCTATCAGATTTCATTATTTAGATATTCACCAACGCAATTGCTATTTGAAATGTTTAATTAAAAAAATAATCAGATGTTTAAATTATTTTTTCATTCTTGGAGGGTTATCTGATGTCATACGACTTCTTGTAAAATGAAAAACAAGCATAATGTGGGTCTGTCAGTGTGGATCTGAAGCTCATAGCTGCACAAATTTTGGCACATGATAACTTGGGCCTTTTACCAGCCCAGTCAAATTTGGTATTTGCCAGTAGATTTCTCTCCGGTTACAGTCAACCAGAGCTGAACTGACAGGTGAAGAGGTGGTGACGGTCTGGTTGTTAATCTCTGCTATACATGACACATACAGCACGGCGCGCTGCTGTCCTCTGCAGTGGCTGATGCCGAGCTACAACAACATATTCACAATTTGTTTTATAGCATAAAAATTTCCTACTATATGGTGTAATTAAAACTAGGGGTGGGACTTTCAGGCATTACTTACAATTAATCAATTACAAGAAAATTGGCGCGTTAAATAATTAATGAATTTAATGGAAGAAGCAAAGCAGAACCTTTGTTAGGGCCGATTTTCTGGTACAACCAATTACACAGACGGACACGGCAAAACTCTGTGACATTCAGCAGTTTTTCAGACCCTTCTGATCACTTTTTTTTTTTTATAAAGCAGCTAGCAAAAAGTCTAGCCAGATTTTCTTCTGTTACTTGACCCTTTTGGGACAGACTTGAAAGAACGTATAGTTTATTTGCTTCTGGTAGCTGCAGGTGCCACCCCAGCCCCCCCCCCCCCCCCCCCCGACTCAAACACACACTGAAGGCTGCAGGAAGCATCACTTGCAGACAACAGTAGATGTATACCTTTGCTCCATGAACAGGAAAATAAAACTCAAAGCAGCCACTGATGGTCAGATATTAATGCGTCTTAATGAAAAGTGTGGACAGAAACATTTTTAAAAAGTACTGTAACATGTTTTAGACTCTTAATTAGAAAACAGACAGTTTAATAGTAAAACATTTAAAATGGTATGCTTAACTTTAGGTCCGTTCATTTTTATTTCTTTTTTTTACTCCTTTAAAAAGTTGAAATACGATTAAATGTATTTGATCAGACAATAATAGAGCGTGACTTTACAGTTTCAATGACTGTGTCTATTATTTGATTCAGTTGTCCTCAAAAATCTATCCAAATAAAGAAAATGTTACTTTTTGTGGCAATTTATGATGCAGTTAATTGAGATGAATTAATTACAAAGCCTCTTACTGTCAATTAAATTTTATTATTTTATTATCAGTTAAATAACATCTGCCTTTTCTTTTTCTAAAATTTTTATTGTCATATAAAAGTGTTGGATCGGGACTCTGTCACAGATCCCGGAATTCTCAAAATCAAATGACTTGGACTTGAACTTGAACTTGGGCTTGGGGGATAAAAATCTGATTGGGACACATCCAATCATGATGATATCACATGTATTCATATAAGGATATTAATATGGACTTCCCCAAGAATAATCTAATTCTGTGGGAAATCTTAAAAGTAACTGTTAGCCTTATGAACCTCAGTGATAACTCACTTTATTTTTAAATGATAATTGCGAGCTAAAAATAATACAATAAATAAAGATTTGAAATAAATATCAAAATCTTCTAATTTAAAAGTCAGTGTGCACCCCTAAAACTCTTCTATCATTCCTGTTGTGTGAGGGGATCCTCCTCAGTCGGAGCGAGTGTCTGCACTGATGCTGCTCCATGTCCGTCATGCTGGGTTGGGATGTGTCTGTTTGGGGGGGGGGGGATTGTTTCACATGGGGTTTTGGACTGTGGGTACATTGAATCCTGTGGGACTGGGGAGGTAAATGGTTGCATGTCGGTCATTTTGCTACACACAGGCCTGTGTCTGTTTTAGGCTTTTACTCTACTGTAGTTCTCCTCTCGCAAGGCCATGAGACCCCCGAACCACCAGGGGTCTCTAGCTGCATCTGTGAGGAGTTACTTGGGTCTGCGTGAGTACTCACCACAGATCTGTGCTTCTTCTTCTTCTTCTTTTTTTAAACTTGGTTCTTCTCTCTCTTATTCCACATCCCTGTCCTCTTCTCTCATATCATGTTGGTTATTAGATGGCAGCATTGCTCATGACGTGTAGTTGTTCCCCTGTTTCTTCACTAGTTGTCAAAAAAGGGGCTAACTTCTCTTCTTTAAGCTACCTTTGTAAGTTTAAACTTTATTTAGTAAAAAGAAAAAAGGCCAACAGAACATGTTTTTATCATTTAACTAGCCAGTTTGTCAACATGGACTCAGCTTAAAGAGTATTTACATATTCCCTAGATGTTAGCATGTGGCTTATTATCCCCATTGGCAGCTTCAAACGTAATTCATCATTATAATTTTACATTTTCCAGAGGTTTAATCTTCATATGTTTATTTTTTCTTTCATAGGTTTTACAGCCATCACAGCAACAAATCCAATCTGGCTCATAAAGACCCGCCTGCAGCTGGATGCAAGGTAAACATGACACATGACACAGATTTCGTGTGCACGTGGATTTAAAAGTTTTTGCTGCTTTAACGGGACTCTCCATGATTGGATTTGGGATGTAACCATATTTTCTTACTCAATTGTTTTATTAAGTCCACAAGCGTTTCCAGTTTTGCTCAGACCTGTTGGGAGACATCTAAAAATGAGGCTTTCTGTACTCATATGCTACACAACACCAACCTGGTTACGGTAACTTGTGCTTAATTACCTGACCAGACCCTAAAATAATGTTTTCAGACTGGGGTAAATTTCCCTTTTCTTTACCTCATATGGGGGGTTTATTCATGGTGGGGGAAGACTACTTGTGACCACAACCCGAAGGCTTTCTTTGGACCTGCAGTCATGTAGTTTGTTGTTGCTCTGTTGTGGTCATTAGTGTAGTGGCTTGCTTTTCTCATTTCCATTGTAGGATACGTCTGGCTCTTTATTTAAATACAACAAACAATTTACCTTTTAATAAGTCTTTTCTCAATGACATCAGGGGCCGTATTCATAAAGATACTTACTGCAAAGAGTTGCTCCTAGTGGCCAAATTCTAAGAAAATTCTTAGAATCATGATATTATTTCTTAGAATTTCCCCTAAAAGTAAAGCGTAGATTCTAGTTAAATCTACAGTATGTAAAAAAAATCAAAGATCTATTGGCAGAAAAATGTGATATATAATTGAAAACTGTGTTTCTATTGATTACACATCAATAGAAACAAAGTTTTGAATTATATATCACATTTTTCTGCCATTGATCTTTGATTTTTTTACATACTGTATCTTTTTAAGTTAAAAATATTCCAGAATAATCTTAGCCCTTATGAAAGATTCTAAGGTGAGATCTGTTAAAGGGATACAACACCCACAGAATGATGAGCCTTCATTTTCTCCTCACCCTCATGCTGAGCAGGACTCTGGAGTACTTTCTTCATATCTCAAATGTACTAGTTGTAATTGAATGCAACATGAAGTATTGGAGGGTTTGATATTAAAAGTAAAGCAGATTTCAGATTTTCCCAGGTGTAACTTTAACACATCTAAGTTGCATGACCTCCATACAAGTGAACGTTGTTTACCGCTGTTGTTGTTTCATACTGTTACTTAAACTCATCGCAAGAAATCATTTCCTTGGTCGTTATTCTTAAAGTTTCTTCTTCACTTTACAGTTTCTTGTTTTTTCTTCATCTCTGCAGGAACCGGGGCGAGGAACGGATGAGCGCGTTCGAGTGTACGCGTCGGGTGTATCACGCAGACGGCTTCCGAGGCTTCTACAGGGGAATGTCGGCATCTTACGCTGGTATCTCAGAGACTGTGATCCACTTTGTGATCTATGAAAGCATTAAACGGCGCATTTTGGAGGCCAAGGCACCACAGAACATGGACGAGGAAGAGGAGACGTCAAAGGACGCTTCAGACTTTGTCGGGATGATGCTCGCTGCTGCCACGTCCAAGACGTGCGCCACATCTATCGCTTATCCTCACGGTGAGAGCCACCTCTCAGCTCCGAGTTGTTCTCATCCAAAGGTTTTGGTTCGTTTTAATCGAACTCTTTCTGTTGCTTTGCAGAGGTGATCCGCACAAGACTACGAGAAGAAGGCACCAAGTACCGCTCCTTCTTCCAGACTCTAACCACAGTTCCCAAAGAGGAGGGCTACCGGGCCCTGTATCGCGGTCTCACCACCCACCTGGTACGCCAGATTCCCAACACCGCCATCATGATGTGCACCTATGAGCTTGTGGTCTACCTCCTGAATGGTTAAAGTTCCCCCTCCACCTCACTTAGATGGTTAATCTAACCCTGCCCCTGGTCAGAGACAGACAAGGAAAAACTAAAACTAAAAACATGAGCACCTGCACGTCAGCTACGAAGCTAGCATCACACAAGCCAGAAAGGACAGAACAGAGACGGCACCGCACGCTATGTCTTGATGAGAGAGGGGCTGCTAAAAAACACAACAAAAGAAATGGTACCCGTTTTTATTTTTATTCTATCCCAGTATTTCTTCCTTTGAATATAATCATTGCTCGTGCTAACAGAGTCAAAACAACCTGACTGACATTTTAAGTCTCTGACATAACTCGCACCAGAAAGAGTTAAAGCGAATGGCAAAAGGTACTCCTAAGCAGAAGGCCGTTTGCTAGTCCTGATGATTGTTTCTAGCAAGAAAACATCTCCAGTAGCCGGCAGCATTCCCTGTAACTCCCAGAAACCATTCAAGGCCCAAAGTACAAAGATTGCAGGAGTCGGTATCTGCAATGCATCATCACAGCATGTGACAAAGTTCTGAAGTCGGCGGGAACAAGGAGGAATCTGTGCCGGTGGCTTATTGAGAAAAGATGAACCGGCAAGACAGTTTGGAAAAGGAAGAAATGGTTAACTGACGACGTGCCTTGTGTGAAAACGTACAGGATGAGAAGCACAGTGGCCGTTGGAGGGAGCAGGACTCTGGCCGATGTGTCACAGGGAAAACTGTAAAAAAAAAACATGAGTCGGAACGAGTTTTCCACTTGCGTAAAGGGTTGCCAACAACTTCAAATACATAAATTTACACTAAAAAGCTACATGATTACAACGATGTCCAGTTAGCGACATCATCGTCTGAATTTCTGGGCATTTATGTCGACCCTGACAGGAAAACGAATCGGAATATAATCCAGTTATCTGGAGTGTAAATAATCAAGAGAATAACTTCTCCTTTTTGGGGGGGGGGTCTGTGGGACGGCAAGGAAGTAAAACGGTCACCCTTGTATTGAAATGAAAAATCTAATTAACAAAATTTTAACATGATGTGATTTGGATTTATATACATATACTATATACACATATATATTACCTACATAACGTGATTGTGTTGCGGTTGTCGGCCTGGTTTTGGCTAAAGGCCAACAGTTTGTGCATTTTTCTCTTAAGGAGAGCAGATTTATCCGTTAGTTGTTACCTTTATCTCAAAAAAAGGTATAGTTCCTTTTAGCACTTTTCAGCATCTCTCTTCAGAACGTCTCATCTCATCTCGTGTTCCCTCTGATAGAGAATCCAGGCTTGTTTTACAGGCAGGACAATCCTCTCAAGTTTACACTGGAAAAGTTACCATTCAGCGAGAATGTGGAGGGAGTGGCTGGGGATACACTCTTCATTAACACACACTTTGTTTATTCCTTCCCCTGTTGTTCAGTTTTTAACTCATAGAAATAAAGCAGAGCATTTCTTGAGGTTAGAAAATAACCTTTTATTATGTTTTCATTTTGTTTTGGATGGAGGTCCAATATTTTACGTAAATGAATGTTTGATGTCTTTCAAACAGCACAAATGGCCAAAAAAGGCTTCATTTATTCATCCTCGTGCCCCTCGGAGCATTTTCCCTCTCAAACTACAAACTTGAATGGCGTGGCTTAGCATGCAAGGCTAACACAAACAGTCTCGCGGTCATCGTTAACTCACCCGAACTGCACTGCTTCGTAGGTCAGAATGTTGTGTGTGCAGCAGAAAGGGCATTTTTTTGGCATAATCTGCTCACCTCCTCTGCAGTGTGTGTGTGTGTGCAGCCTCAGATCCTTCTCTCAGCTGAGCTCAGTTCAGTTTTAGCGCACAAATGAAGGATGTGTCGTTCAGATATGTTGATGCTTGCAAACAGAACCATCAGCACACACTGGTGATGTAGTGGGTGTCAGTGGGTGACCCCTGTTGCTGCTAGTAGTGATTGTGTGTCATGGCGCTGGCTACACACTCGTGATTTCTTAAGGAGGACTTGTAATGTGAGCTAATTGTTTGTTTCAATTAAAGGATCATTTCACCCAAATGAATAAATGATTGAAACATTGGGTCTTGGTGGGATGGAATTGGGGTGAACTGTCCTTAATTGTACGTCTAAATGCCTCCTCACTTGTATCAGTGTCTATCAGAGAATTCATTCTTCCCTCTGTCTTATTCTTTTGCACCCACAGTTGCATTGTGTGAGTGAGTATGTGTGTCTATGTATTTTTGTGTGAGAATAAACAGTTGTTTGTCATTCAGTTGTGTTTTGGATGTATAAGACTTTATGCACTCGGTTGAGTACCTGCAAACAGTGTTTTGTTTTTCATTTTAAACTCTTTTTAAACAACTTGTTGCCTTTTCCTGATGCCCTTTGTGTTTTTCCATGCCAGTGATGAGCCAGCTGTGTGTGTGGCTCACTCTATGCATTCTCTCATACTTTTTTTTTTTGTAAAAGAAAATAAAAAAGAACGAGTGCAAGTATGTTTTGTTGTCTTTTTTTCTGTCAAACCTTTCTTTCTTTTTTTTTTTTTTTTTTTTTTTAAAGCAAACTTTACTGGAATTAGTACTTTTTTTCCCTTTACATGTTTTCAGGTCCCTAAAGAAAGAAAAAAAACAATTTATTAACAATCTGGTGTTTATTGATTATATATATTCCTTCACTGTTTTAAAAGGTACAGTATGTACGAATTACTGACATCTAGCGGTAAAGATGGGAATTTGAAAGAAAAGATGGTTTTTTTTCAAATGACTTCATATTCCAAGCACTGTTGTGAATGTACGGTGGCTGTTAGTGGCCAAAATTCTCCCAGACATGAAGATGTTTTCATCTGTGAATGGATCCAGTGGTCTCAGGTGTAGCTCAGACTGGACTATGAGTTACTATTTTTAATGTCTTAAAAGCATTTTTTTTTATCCCAAACAGTGCTATATTTATCATTAAACAAAGCTGGTACAGTAGTTTTAAAGTTCAGACGGTTCTCACTTCACTCACATTGTTTTGTCCAATTGGGGACACCGTAGTAAAAATGGCGGCACAAATAGGGCAGCCTCCATGTGCACTCCCAGCAAGTAGATATAAATAACTCATTCTAAGAAAAAATCTAACAGTTATTCTACTAAAGCGATTAGACATCAATAGAAAGTTCTGGATTATATATGACATTTTTATGCCATTGACCTTTAGTTTTTTTTGTTTTTTTTTACACACTGTACCGTTAAGCATGTCTAAAACGTCATTTGTTCCTGTTAGCGGCAGCAGTACTGCACTGTTGACAGAATGAAAAGTAAAAAAAGTGATTGCTTCCAACAGCCTCACAGCAGGAGCTACTAAAACACAGCTACTGACATAAAATAAAATATGCACACATTTTATCTAAATGAAGTCCTTATCAGACATTTGTATTGTGTAAATAGTTTTGTACCTATTTTACTCATCTGTCTCGCATCCTGTTCCAGAGAGCAGGTTCAGCTAACTCCCAAGTTTTCAGTTCCAGATCAGCAGAGGTGGAAAAACCAGGTCCAGAAAATAATAATCCTCCTCAGCAGTTGTTTGAGCCAATCACTAAACCAGCTGAATTTAATTATCTCAGCTCCCTTGCAGGTAGATGAGCTTGTTAGTGAAAACACCTGTTCTAAATGTACAGGCAGGTCCAAAAACATGGCAGGACTTTTACTTCTGGCATCTAGATTTTCCCCTCTGCAGATCAGCGGCTTTGAAAATCTCTCAACATAAAGCCATGTTTGTATAAACTGTTGGCTACACAAGTGAGTACACCTCACAGCAAACTGTCCACATTGTACCCAGTGTGTTGATTTTTTCTGTGGACAGCATTCTGTTTGGTTTTAGAAGCCACCTTCTGAGTATGACGCAGAGCACGAGCACCCTGCAGAGGCCGGTTCTGAAAGGAACCCATGCTGTATGACCCTGGCCACGACGCTGAAACTGCAATCGTTCATATATGAACAATGAGTACAGGTATCGCTTTCTATGCCAGCTACTAATACAAAAATGGCTGTGTGGAATAATTTTCAGAGGATAGTAAATTTACACTGCTACACAAGTTTTAACTGACCAAGTTATACCCAAGTTTCATTTCCACAGGATTGTCCTTGGAGAAGATATCATAAAATTGTTGCTGAAAATGTGAGAGGTGTACTCACTTTTCTTATTTCATATATATATATATATATATATATAATAATAAATAAATGTATATTAGGGGTGTAAGGAACTGGTTTAACAACAATTGATTAATCTCACAATTCATGGTTTCTGATTCGATTCATTGACGACATTGGTGCGAAATTGAATCAAAAATCATGAATAGAATCCTTGTTAAACCAACCTTGTTGCGCCCCTAATATATATAAATACTATATATTTATCTTCTGCATCACAGGGGGAAGAAGATGGTGAGGAAACACCATCTGCTGAGATCTTAAAGGTACAGTGTGTAAGAAATACTTACTGTCATCTAGTGGTAAGGATGGCACTTCCCAGTTCTGAGGTAAATGGAACGCAGCATAAGACACACTTTGTACTCTCACCGGTAGCCATGTTGTCACTTGCTGTTTCAGGTGTGCGATAATGGTGACGTCACTTGCCATACTGCAATGTAAAACTTAACGCTTTTGGAAGCTCCGGGGAGTCAAAAATACACCGTTACATAAAAACTTGATTTACTTATTTTTTAAATCCCCTGCAACCAAAAATACTAATTAATTTATTCAATCGATTTTTTGCCCTGGCCTAACTGTTTGGGATAAGTAATGCCTTAAAGGGCATTAAAACAGTTAGTCATAGTACAGTCATAGCAACACCTGAGACCACTGGATCCACAAACAGATGAATGGATCTTCATGTCTGGGAGAATTTGGGCCACTAACGCTCAGTGCTTGAAAAGGAAGTGATTTAAAAGAAAAAATCTTTTCTTTGAAAGAAAAAATCTTTTCTTTCAAATACCCATCTTCACCACTAGATGCCAGTAATTCTTACATACTGTACCTTTAAGTGACTTTGAACGTGGCACACTTGTTGGTCTGAGTATTGAGATCTACTTGCTGATCTACTTGGATTTTTACACACTGCCATCTCTAGGGTTTCCAGAGAATGTTCTGAAGAAGAGCAAATATCCAGTGAGCAGTATTTGTCTGGACCAGAACTCTGAACACCTCCAACCACTGGGTGCCACTCCTATCAGCTAAGAACAGGAAACTGAGGCCACAGTTCACTCACACTCACCAAAACTCAGATCATAGGCTCAGAGTTTGGTGGAAACACCATGAAAATCCATCCTTCCTTATTCCAACAGTTCAAGCAGCTGGTGGTGTCATGGTCCCCAGTGCGTCATGGTTAAACCACCATGTCCATCCCTTTATGAGCAGCATCTTCTGATGGCTACTTCCAGCAGGATAATGCACCATGTCACAAAGCTCAAATCATCTCCAACTGCTTTCTTGGTCATGACAATAGGTTCACTGTACTCAGTCACCAGATCTCACTCCAGCGAGTCTATATTTTGCCTTGATTAATCTCAAGAGGCTCACAAATTCCAAGCAAAACCAGCTTTAGTATCATACTTAGTGCAGATGTGTGACTAGGTTTCCAACCAGTAGGTGGCAGTGTGATCCTGCTACTGTCAGCTCATTGCAGCAGATACAGATGATGGCCTTCTGCTGCCTCATTCTCATTCTTCAAAAACAAAAACAAAGATAAACAGCCATGATCCAACACCCCATTCTCACCTAGATCCTCCCAACTATAGCAGGACACGAATGAAGACAAACCATGAATGGTGGCATATACTAAAGCTGAAAAACACCTTACCTAATTCACAGCTCATTTCCTGGCGTGAACAACACCTCGTCACCACATTTGCTCTGGCAGAACCAGCCTGACTCATGCACCACATGTATTTATTTTGTGTTAGAGCGAAAGGGAGGAGTGTGTTCCTGAGTGTGTCTGCCAATAGTCTGTTCTTGGAATAAATAGTTCAAAGTGCCTCGGGGTTTTGGTTGCGCCTCTCTTGTAAAATGATCACTGGGGACATAATGTGGAAAGACTGTAAGATAGATGGGAACAAGTGATGAAGCCATTACAGTGTTAGGACTGGTGTTTTGTTTATATCTAAAGTGAAGCTTAAAAAACGCATCATCTTTGTTCTGTTGTCTGATTTAATCCTAGAAGATGGATCCTGAGTATTAATCTGAATCATGTATGGTACATAAATCCATCTTCAGTTTATTATTTATTCATTTTCCTTATCCGCTTTGTCCAGTCCAAACTTGCAGGGTTGCTGGAGTCAATCCCAGCAGCTGCCAGCCAAGACCGGGTCATCAGTACATCATGCTTTTTATTTTTTCCTTTCCTTTTTTTTCTGCAGCTCTTTCACACACATTCCAGCGACGTGATTCCCATCTCAGAGGTCCTGCTGAGAGAATTGTGCACATGTCCTTAAACGGGCACTCTGAAAATTTAGAGCCGTTTCATGGAGACTTGCAAAAGCGAACATTTGACAAAGCATAAACCAAGAGGTCATGATGAGCCAATATTGTAGAGCTGTGCAAATCATCGAAATTTGATCGTGATTTCAATTTTTGTGTCAAACGATCTCCAAACCCCTACAATCGAGTTGAAACAATTGATTTTTTTGCTGTTTTTCTTTACACAATTTTTGAAAGATACTCTTAAGATAAATTTAATTTCAGTGGCTTCCACCCAGGCAATTTGTTAGGTGTCATTAACAAGAATGTACATACATACATACATACATACTGTATATATACATATATATATATATATATATATATATATATATATATACATACACACACATACACACACATATATATATATATATATGTAAGAAAATTATTTCATTTTTAAAATCTACATTTTTTTGCATATATTTAATGTTCAAAGTATATTTATTTTATTCATTTTATGTTTTATACATTGCAAGGTACATATTTGCATCCTATTTTCATTTTCAGTTTGAACATTTTGCGTAAATTATCACTGAAGTGTTGTTTGTAGGAGAAAGAAATGCTAAATAAATGCATTGTGTAACTAAAAAAATAATCATTTGAATAATCATGTCAATATTGACCAAAATAAATGTGAAAATGATATTTTTCCATAACTGAGCAGTTCCCTATTGTTGCAGAAGCTCCAAAATAGTCCTACATTTCCCATAATGCACTTCAGTAGGAAGTTTTATCTCGTTTGATTCCACTTATGGGGATCTCGTTGTTTAGCAGGTCAATCAGAATAGCAATATGGTGTCTCACTTCCGACAGGGCACTGTGGGTGGATATTGGGAGTGGGTGGTGTAGTTATGATGTTGTGGGCTTTGGCGTGGCAGACCCAGGTTTGAGTCCCTGACACAGCACTGTGGACCCCTGAGCAAGGTCCTTAACCCCCACCAACTGCTCCCTGGGTGCTTAAATTAGCAGTCTACTGCTCTCAGGCTTAACTTGAGATGGGTTAAATGCAGAAAATGAATTTCTTAATTGGCACTCTGATTGGGATTAATAAAGTACATATTGTTATATTATATTATATGCCCCTATACCCCATCACCTGTTAGGAAAAAAACAGATGATGGATACTAGACCTGTTGGCAGGTACATATCCCTGTCCTGCTTTGCTTTTTCTCATAATAATCTTCATTTTATTAGTATATTTAATCGTATTTTATTAAATGCTTGTTAATGACTGAATTTTATATACTGTATTGTCAAGACTATAAGTTGCACTTTTTTTTCATAGAATGGCTGCTCCTGCGACTCATAGTCCAGTGCGACTTATATATCAGAATATATACACACACTAACATACTTTTAAAGGTTGAATTGGAAATTTTATTAAGCTTATTTTTAAAAATAGCTAAGGTGTTTGGGGGGACAGAATGAAAGACAACATTTCCGGAAAAATTATATTTTTAAAATAATTATAAATAAATTTTCGGGTGATATGGATTTTTTTCGTTTAGATACGCGCATGAGGTTGCAATCGATGTGTGGACAAATATTGGTGAGGTGCAGGAGAAAAAGTGAGAAAGAGTGAAAGTGGAGCGGAGATATTGTTTTGTTTTGAGGAGGAGTGCAGAGAAAACGGAGTAAATTTTGGTGAAGATTCTAAATGGCATAAACGTTCGGAGTAAAGGAAATGGGATTCTTGGATGGTAGTGTTGTTTGTAACATGGTAGTTGTGTGGTTATAACTCTTGTGTTCGTGGCTGTGGATGTTGGTCCGGTGGAGTGAGCGGCTGGGTGGGGTTTGCTGCATACAGCGTGATGTGTGTGTGTCTCAAAGCGGATGTTGTTTTTTTAAGGGTAAATGTTGAATGAGGTAATGGAAAATAAAAAAATAAATGGGGGGGGGGGGGGAGGGAAGAAGGGGGGAGGGGAAGGAGTGGTAGGCTACTTTTAAGTGTCAATTCATGCTGACTGACATGACCCACTGATGTTTATCCTTCTTAATCATGATGTTTATGATCATTTGTAGGCATTAACTTTGGAATCGGAGTGATTGGGGAATTTTTAGCAGTAACAAACTGGATATGAAAAATCCCAAAATCCCAAAAATATAAATACGACTTATAGTCCAGTGCGACTTATATGTTCTTTTCCTCTTCATGATGCATTTTTTGGCTGATGCTACTCATACTCAGGAGCGACTTATAGTCCAGAAAATATGGTAATATGGCTGGACACAACGAGGGGATAGAGATGGTTAAGAAAAAAAAGGAAAAGGAGTAAAAGATATTAAAAAAGAGAAAGGAAAGAAGAAAAGACAAAGAGATGACTTGCATTTCGATTTTCCCCTTTGTTTCGGTGTGTTCGGGACATTGCTGGGTATAGATTTATGTATTGTCTCCAGCCAATGACAGAGCTAAGGGTGCAGCGCTCTGTTCGGATAAACTGGTCGAGTGGAGTAAACCTTTTTTTTTCTTCTTTTTTTTAAACATCAACTGGAGCCGACACCAGATTCACTCGAATTCTCGATAAAAATGGCGGATGCAGCGAAGAAAAGGAAGTATTTTGCAGCAAAAAGAGCTTAAGATAGCACAAACCAGGATTAATATTGGTCTGGCTTTCACCCACTTCAGAGCTTTGAAGGAGACGCTTGGAGCTGAAGAGCGATGCGGCCATCAGCCCGATGGGAGGGGCTCTCAATCCGAATAGTGTTTACAAACAGGAACGGGGGAACACTCCGGACTCTACCTTTAACTTTGTGACACACTGCACCTTTAAAGTGTATTTTGATGTAGCCTATGTGTCTGATTACAGGTTTGATTGTTGGAGCTACATTTTCAGGTCAGACGTGTTCATATTTGATCATAATTGGAGGCAAGTTCAGGGTCAGTTCGGGAACTGTACTGAGCTGTGTGGGCTGTTAAAAAGCAGATCAACGTGGGTAGTTAGTGTTTGTAGGTCAACATCATGTACTTGT
Source organism: Atherinomorus stipes (assembly GCA_023101725.1). Classification (NCBI taxonomy): domain Eukaryota; kingdom Metazoa; phylum Chordata; class Actinopteri; order Atheriniformes; family Atherinidae; genus Atherinomorus; species Atherinomorus stipes. Next base: position 278,060 of record JALJCO010006646.1, read on the forward strand.
TTATTTAAATGTAAAGCAGAAAGGTGGGAGAGATCACAAGTGGTCTTTTCCAGACTTGTGTTGACTCATTCTAATGGCAGGCGTAAACAGATGGAATTACTCGCTAAGCTCTAAGTGCTGCTGCAATCAGTGCAGGTGCATCTCTGTACAGGTCTGAAAATAAAATGGAGATTTGGATTTTTCTTTTACTATTGTTGTAAATTTAATCAAAATGACAGATTAAGTCATAGACTCTCATCAGTCAAGCTATTTTCTGTATCAAATCAGTTCTGTATGTCTGGACGAGCTCTGACTGCCACAGTCTAGTCATGAGAGTTTCTCTTTAGCATCTGCGGATCATTTCCACATGTCCCTCAGACAGGATGCGCGACACGTGACAGCTGTAGCCCACGGTAAAGAGCTGAGTAGCTGGTATTCTCAAGCAGCCTCAGCTCTGGATTCAGACAATCCTCAGTCCTCTAACTTCGGATATCTACTTGGGCTCTGTTTCATAATGAAAAACCACAACTGTGGCTGCCATGCACGAGGCATAAAACTATGTTAGGCTTCTTCTACACCAGGCCGTGTAAGTGCCTGACAGGCACTTGAAACAAAAAGGTTCATAAAAGTCCATAAATACTTGGCAATATTCCTCCATACTGCTCATCCAATGTAATCCAGGTGTCCTGAGTGGGTAGCATCCATAATTTAATGGAAACAACATCATTTATTATATTTTTATAGCCTAAACAGTAGTAGCCCCATCTTTCTTCCGCGAAGCGAGGCCATGCGAGACACTACAGAGGCTGCAGCAGATGAGATCACGATTTCTTTCTTTCTTTCTTTTAAATCAATAGCCAACTCTCTTGTGTTTGTCCCGTTTGTCCGCAGCTCGTTAGCTCTTAGCACGATGTAAACGGCAAATTTCTTCTTCTATGCTTGCATTAGTGTTAGAGTAGCACTGAAAAAAAACATCCTTTGACTTTCTTAATTTTAATGTGTACATCGGTCCCACATAATCTTAATGTGTAAAACTGACATGATCATCTTCTTTTGTCTGAATAAACTATTTCATGTTAAACCAATGCATTCATTCACATTCAAATGTTTTAAAAAATTGTGTTTGCCAAACACAATATTTATCAGTTACCTTAATATGATTTCTTATATTCAAGTGATGTAATCATGTCTGCTCTTAAAATATAATTATTTAACTTTACTTAATTTTCATGTGTAAAACTGACATGATCATCCTCTTTGTCTAAATAAAATATTTCTTGATTAACCAATGCATTTTTCACAGAAAAATGCTTTTCAAAATGTGTTAGTTTGACACAATATTAATCAGTTACCTCAGTGGTTCCCAAAATTGGGGGCCAGCCCCCCAGGGGAGCAGAGCTATGTTAGGAGGGGTGCAGCAAGGCTGAAAAGTATAGTTTTTGCACTTCTACAAAAAATGGGCACATTTTTTTAAAGTACTAATGAACAAATGATGACACAACTTAGGAAATTGCTTACTCATGGAAGTAAGATGTAGAACTGTTTAAAGGAGCAGTCTCATGAAAAATGGACTTTTAAGAGCTTTTCAGCATGTTACTGTGTTGTTTCCTCATAAAAACTTCATTCAAGTCATTTTTTCTTCATTTGTGCATTTTTGAGTAATATCTATGAATATTCAGGCCAAGCTCTAGCTTCCTTAACATGACTGACTGACCACCGGTATACGCAACGAGGTGGCACCAATCATGAAGCGACAAATACGTATGCGCAGCATCGTAGCAAGACGCCCTCTTTGTTCAACAGGAACTTGAGGAGAATCCTAACCTATACTGTACACACTCTCTGAGGAAGAAACTAACAGCCTGCAGGAAGATTTCCTCAGAGACAAACAGCCATCAGCTAACAGACGTTTATTACAGAGTTCAGAAGAAAAGCTCTTTTTTTTTTTTAGCTCTAGAGGACAGCAAGTTGGGAAAAATGTGGTTGTGTTCAGTATAGGAGTTTATTTGTTGTACTGGATGAATCGACTTGCCAGAAGTGGTTGGATTTTATCAACAGGAGCAGAAAAAAAAACCCTCAACTTAGTGTGTGAACTTCACTTCTGACAACTTCATGAATCTCGGGCAGTAAAGTGTTTTTTCTCGGGGATTACTTCTGAAACCTGACTCAGTTCCCACCATAAAAACACCTCACGGACAGACAACAGCACCAGTGAGTGAAAACATGTCCCAGCTCAATGCTAACTGTTAGCCTATGATTTGTTTGCTGATTTACTTGTCAGGGTCTCTGTGGTACTGCGTGTACTTCAAACTTCATATCAGACTCTGGGTCGAGCGCATACAGCTCCATAACAGGCTGCTCCATTTTATCCCGTCGATTGGAGTCCGATTATCCATCAACGTTTACAAAGAACGTCCATGTGAGTGACGAAGCCGGTGCTACAAACAATTTTGTGACCCTTCAGAATCTGTATTTCTTCTGGGGTGTGAAATGGGTGTAAAACATGTTGAGATTGGTCGAGAGCCTCAGTGATTCAGTACAGTCAGCCATCTTACTTCTGTGTTCCCCGTGTTACACGCATTAAAAAACTCATTTAACACCAAATTAGTTTCTATAGAGGCGATTGGAACATATTAAGCTTATAAATGCCTGAATTTGACTTTTGGAATGATTAAAAAGCATGATACAGCTCCTTTCAGCTATAAATTTTCAAGCAGCTCCAGAACAGTGGATACAGATGCAGGTTTAAATCAATTTAAATACCTCTGAGTGTTTTAGACTGGGAGTACTTCCTCTATCCCTACTGTCCTGGTTTTTTTTTCGTCCCTGTTTTTTCTTGTGAAATGTGTTTTTCCCCCCAGTTGCCTCACTCCTTTTATCTTATTTTCAATTCGTAATCCTTTCCTCGACTCCTCTTGTGCATCACAGTCCCTGCTACCAGAGATGCGAGCAGAGGAGGTGAAGATGGACACATGGAGAGGGGAGCCCGCGATATAAACACGTCAAACTGAGACATACTCGTTTCAAAGCTGTCAGGGTGACATCATGACAGTTGCATCATCTAACAGTTGTTTTGTTACAGCAAGGCTACGGCTGCCCTTCATTATTCATGCCAAATAAATGTTAAATGTGTTTGTAAACATATTTCTAATTCAATTTATGATGCAAAATGAACATGTCATGCCCCCACAGAGTGTCTCCTGGAATTATAAGAGGGAAGAAGTAGGAAAGCTTGAATTAATATTTTTGTTCCCTCGGCTTGGTCCATACACCTGTGGGTTATAAGCACCCTGCAGTGCCTTATCTCCACTCGTAGTTCCCTTACAGTCTATTTTACTATTAAAGGGACTATTAAAGGGCAGGAATTAAAAAAAAAACAAACATGCATGTCCATTTTTTTTAATACTAATGGGTGATGAAGCGCTAAATACCAAAAAGAATGTTTCCACCCACATTTCTCTCTGTTGCCTTGAACAGGCTGTGTGCTGCAAAATGTGCTGCAATTTGGTGTCCGAATTTCCCACGCTGTCCTGCGGACGTGACGTCAAATGATGCTACATCTGCAGTTTTGATACAGGAAGAAGACGGTTGCGGTAAATTCAAACACTGTAAGCGATAGTTATGGATTCTTCTGCTGTCAGCAAACGATTCAGATCAACTGAAAGACACTAAAAAGTGTAACTACGAAGAAAAAGCGTAGTAAACAGCATTACAGCTTCAGTTTGTGCACGCTCCCGTGACGGCTTGGCTCGGGCGCAGTTACCTGAAGCGCCATGCGCGGCAGTGGCTAGTTTCGTTTCTTAATCTTGCCTCAAGTCCCTTTAAAGCATTAAAAACAGATGTTTGTCTAACAAGTCTTAGGTCTTTTACTTAAATTTATAGAATATGTGAACATGCCTGTTGTGACCATGAGAGAAACCACCTGGGAACTGTAAAACAAGTGTTTGATAGGGATGTCCGATATTATCGGCCTATATGATATCCTAATTGAAATGTGATATCAGAAAACTAGGTATCTTTTTTATCTTTTATCTATATTTCTAACGAAATCTCGCGAGACTCCGTAACAGAACAAGGAGATCTCGCGAGATTTTGTTCCACTAGCAGCGGTCCAGCAAGAACAACATTACTGTCATTCTGGAAGCAGGGTTCCCACTCTTTTCTTGAAATTATTTTCCAGGACTTTTTCAGGACTTTTTTTTTTTTTTGCGTTTACAGTACAAGTCGAATGCTATCACAATATACACAAATAAATTCCACCAACAAACTGTGGAGAAGTGTTATTGTCTAGCACTGTACGTTTTATATTTTACATTTAACCAGATTAAATTGACTGCAAAAAAGTCAATATAAAGGGAGGCAATGTCATCTAAATTAAAATGTTCCTTTAAAAACTCAGTTATTGTAGCTTTTGACACTCCTGCATGTCTGTCAGTGATTGTGCACACTCAAAAACAAGGGTCACTATTGGTTTGGCTTTCACCTGCTTCCGAGCTTTGAAGGAGAGGCTTAGGCTGAAGAGGCTGAAGAGCGATGAGACCATCACATATTAGCGGGAAGGGAGGGGCACTCAGTTTGAATAGTGTTTACAAACAGAAACAGGGAAAAACTCTGGATTCTACCTTTAAATGCTTTGACACAAAAATACAAATTTCAGTCACCTGTTGAACGGACAGAATTAAAAAACGAATCGCCTATCCACTGTATCGGTATAGTATTGTACTGTGATCAAACCAGTGATTTACCTAATTAACACCTTAATAATGTCAAACAAAGGCATTTTTGAAGAAACTCTCTTTCTAAGCTTGTCAGCCTATTTTTAACTTTTCCACACAGACTTTCTGTTGTTTCTAACTGGTAAACACTGCATTAAACACTTAAAAATCCAATATCTAAATATTACACTCGTAGCTGCTTATTCCCCTCCATCTTGTGTGGAATCAATTCTGGGATAGGGAAGGCCACGAAGGATACATCGCCAGTGTCCTTCCTTTCAGGTCAAACAGAATGCAGGTTTGTAGGGTGGATTCGGAGGCTCCTTCAGACATTTTTAAAATGGGACTTTACTTGACGCACCACTGTGACCTATGCACCCAAAGAATCCATTTGTGTGCAGTGTGCAGACTGCAACATGAGACACAGCTACAGTGTAAACAAACACGGCCGACAGATTGCTCGCTGCTGCTAGTATTTGCTCTGATAAATCCACCAAAAAGAAAAAAAACTGATGTGGATCAAGTTGTGGACATTGAGTTTTGCAGTGTGGACTTTTTACACTGCAAAATGAGTTGGAGGTAAGTGAACTAAACACTTTAAAAAGTGCAGTGTATCAGCTGTTGACTAGCGAGCTAACAAGCTAGCCACTCGGCTGCTTCCCGTCTCATTGCCGACTTATTTGTGAACCCTTGGGGCGCACGTTCTCCTGCTCTGGAGGATTTTGTGGAAAAGGGATTTGGACTTTTGAAATGTACTTTTCAAAATGTAGCTTGCTTGCATCGTTTGTCTAGGATCTCCAACTGTACCTTAAATTTGCCCCAAAACAATTAACTATTGATATCAAATAGCCACGAGCAAAGCCAAATGTGCAAAGCTATGAGTTATTCTGGTGGCTTCGATGATTCATGCACAAATAAACACTCATTTGTTATAGTGAGAGGAAGTCCAGCCAGATCGAGATACAATAGGATCACTCCCCTGTAGCGAGTTGACACTGAACACCATTTAAACATCAACAACATAACAGGTCAGTCGAGAAAGAGGTACAAAAATGTGACACGTGAGGAGAGTGTCTGGTAATGGTGTGAGAAAAGAAGGGAACAGATGAAGGATAAAGAAAAAAATGGGGAATAAAAACATGGAGGAGTTGGTAGGGGTGTGAGGTTGAGGTAAAAACAGCCACAGCAGGTTTCTTAGAAGGCAACCCTGAAAAGCAAGCAGATACACTCACTAACCCGTGAGTGACAGCCTCATCGGCAGACAATAGATACGAAGGCTTGCCCTTACACAACTCCAGCATGCACACACAGCATGACAGCCGTGAGTCATGTTCAGCCGAAGCTGTCTCCGTTTTACTGTGATCAGCTTTTTAACTTAGGAACAATTGACTGCTTATGGATTCATAGCTCTGCCCCACGGCTTTCAGCATTAAGTTGGGCCCACCATCTCCTGGCAGTAGCAGCATGCTTGATAGAAACGGCAGCAGTATTGATCTCCTCAACTAACTCTCACCAAGAAAGTGAGCTGTGTTTATCAAAAGTGTTGAACTCTTCCATGTATGACTCAGTGCAGAAGGCAAGGAAATCCAAACTGATGGGAGGGATATCTGATGTGATAAACCTGTCCACTTTAATCCTCTGGGCCTCTGGAAGTGATTTGAGGCCAGCGTTTTCAGGGAAACGGTGGTCTACTTTTTACAGGAACCTAATTTCAACCAAGCGTCTATTACTATGTGAGCCTGATTGGTCATGTTCATTGCTGTAGTTGATAATCTACTTTTCAGCATTGATGGAGCATTCACAGACATGGAAGCTGCCAATGCCATTGGCACTAATGCAACCCCATACCATCAGAGAAGCAGGCCTAAGTTTCTCCATGGTTTCCAAACAAAATTTCACAGTTTGATTCACCTGACCAACGAACAGTTTTCCACTTTGCCTCCGACCGTTTTAAATGAGCTTTGGTCCGGAGAAGATGGTGACATTTCTGTATCCTGTTCTCATATGGCTTCTTCTTTGCATGATAGGGTTTTAAACTATATTTGTAGATTTCAGACAGTGATATCTGGAAGAATTCCTGAGTCCACTCAGTAGCTGTGTTTCAGTTACACCTAAAATTTCGCAAAACCTAAATATCGCAATTAAAAACTGGTAATGGAAACTAGGGGTGTTACAATACATCGATAGAGAACGATGTATCGATCGTAAATTGATCCAAAAACCCAGTATTGACCAAAAATCAATTTCAAACCCACTTTTATTATGAAAATGGCTTTATTTTGAAAGTCCTCTGACACAACATTTTCACAATAAAATCCATGTTCATAGTTGTGCAGTGGATAAATGTGACCAAGGGGGTTTTACTGCAAAGTTTGCAGCTATGTTAAGAAACAATAATGTTGTTAATTATTTGTAATATTTTTTATTTCTTTTTATACTGATCGGTGCATCCTTAATCAAACTGAATCAAAATTGTATCATGACTGAATTTGAGATATCGGCAGACATCGAATCGCCAATCCATTGCAGGGCTTTCAAGTCTCACGCAATGAGCGTGAGTCTCACGCATTTGAACGACTTCACACGCCACACATGCCATTTCTCACGCTGATTATATGAACGAGCCAACCTGATCTCATAAAAATACGTGACAGTGACACATAACAGCTTCAGATTACATGCCACTGACACGTAAAGTTACGCAATGTTAAGTTAATGGTGAAGCTTTTCGTGACCCCACATTCCCACACGCAAACTTTTCTGCTTCAAACTACGTGCTGCAGACACAAAACTGTGCAATGTAATATCACAACCAGTTTTCCAGGCTCGCTCGGATTGACTGCGTCTGTCTGGTGGCCATCAGACGCACGAATTGTTGGGTGTCATAAAAGCAGCAGCCAAGGCAGATAAGGTCGCCAGCTGAAGGCTGCAAGGCTGGAGGATCTTGCGGCTTTTGCTTTTATTTGGCTACAAGTTTCTGAGCGTTGCACAGATCTGACCAAGTTATTTCATGACAGTTCAAAGTACAGTGACACGAACTTGTGCTGTATTGCATTAGAATACGTGCAACATACGTAAAGGACAGCAATCTGGGAAATGTCCAACCTCAAATATACAACACTTTAATGCTTTTTCTTGTCAAGAATTCAAAACAATTAAAAGAAATGGAAACTTTTTAATCATTTATTTGTTTATTAAAGATGGGGTAGAAATAAATATGCCTTCAACCTCCCCATCAATCCTGCCCTTCCACAGGACAGGAGTTGGTTAATTCAGGTCTACGTTGTGGGTTCTATCTTTTCCCCTTGAATTTCTACTACGTATCGTTTATTTATATTTATTTAGGGTCTGAAATGCCCCAATAAATGCAATGTATTATTGTCATTATTATTATTATTATCAAGGATTTGGGTGGTCGTGGATAATATGAGGGGGAGTGCAAAGGTGGCATGAGGGAATTATGATACACACCGGTAAGTCCTTGTATTAAGTGTCTTTGAATAAAACAAATCCAAATTAAACTGTGAAGAAGATTTATGAAACTTCTGCCCATGTGTTGGCATAACAAACAGTTCTGCTTCATATTTATTCTGAATGGAATAACTTGGGGGTTAATAGTTTACAACACATTTTGTGTTACTTTGTTGAAGCTGCCAAATATCCTGTCCCGTTTTTTTTTTTTTTTTTATATGAATATACCAAGGCTGTTTGAAATAATTCTGGAGTGTAATCCCCGCACCCCCTCTCCTCCCCGTCCTGCCTCAGTCTCAATCTCATTCCAAGCAATTTTCAGAACTTGAGAGCCCTGCCATTGTATCGATATAATATGACAGCATGATTAAACCAGTGATTTACACCCCTAATGGAAACACCTGCATGTTGAAAAAAGTCTCATATATCGCAAAAACGTTTTTACACCCTCTTGAGGCGGTTTTTCAGATGTTTCAGTAAAGCAGTTTTTCGAAAAAGTGTCATGGAAACAATTTTTTACGCATTTAGACGCCATCAGGGGTGACATAGGGGGGTAAAAAACAGTTATTCCTTCCTGATTATGTTTATGATCATTTACAAGCACTAACTTTGGGATTAGAATGATGGGGGAAATTTTACCAATAGTCCTACAGTATATGAAAAACCCTCAAATTGCCATATTTCAGCAAGCTGAGTTAATTTCAGACAGCATATGGTTTAAAGTTGTACTTCCGTGGTCATTTCATTAATATTTCTGTGTTCTCCATTATTATTGAATGCGTTCTGCATCGTTTCTGTTAAAAAAAAACCTTCTGGGGGGCGGTGATTAGCTCAGTTGGTTGAGCAGCCGCCCCATGAACAGAGGCTACAGCTCCTCAGCGCAGTCGGCCCCGGTTCGATTCCCGGTCGAGGACCCTTTGCTGCATGTCACTCCCCACTCTCTCTGCCCCTTTCCTGTCACTATACACTGTTGTATAAAGGCCACTAGTGCCCAAAAATCCTTTAAAAAAAAAAAAAAAACCTTCTGGTATCTTTGTATCCAGCTGTATTTGTATACTAGAAGAGAGGCTTGTGGTCCAACAGCAGGCTTTTCCGGGTCCTTCTCACGAATTTCCGTCTGATTGGCTGCCTCCCATGAGTGTATGAAGGAAGCTCCGCCCTCCGCTCTTATTTTGTTACAGACAGGAAATAGAGCCGACAAACAAGTTTGTTCCGTCATGCTAACAAACAGTTAGCTAATTAGCTTCTCAACTCCGAAGCTGAAGTCGTGCTGTCTTCAGTTCTCGTGTGTAGTGGAGGGTTACCTGCCTTCCAATGGACAGATAGAAACTCCACGTGGGATACGCTATTTGCAATGTGACGTAGAAGTGCAAGGCTGTTCCCGATTCGTTCTTTTCTTCGTATTGTTTCTCTGATGAGGAAGCACAGCCGACTGGGGGCAACGCAACGCTAGCAAGTCAGCATGTGTAAGTAAACAAGAGGAAACCCTCCGTATTTCAGAAGGAGCAAGTTAAACGGGTTTTCAGTGGAAGGAGGCCTTTAAGTTCTTCGCCCCGTTTCCAACAGCGGGTTTGGGTCGGGTCGGTCCACATTTTTTTGCATCTTCACAGATAAAAACTGGGACGGGTACCCTTATATCCAACCCGACCTGGCCTACTTTTTTGGTACCCTTTGGTAGGAGTACTGATCTAACGGATCTGGACCAAAGAGGTGGAGCCAATACACAGCAATCCGTTGATTCGTTGAAAAATCTGTCACTTCCCGCGTGACCCGGCGTAAAAACAAAGCAGGGGGAACTCCTTTGTTTCTGTCACGTGTGGTGTGGGGCTTTGGTTAAAAGGTGTTGCACGGCGATGATGTCACGCGATCACGTAGCAGTGCTATCCGGTTAATACTCCGCCTCCAGGATAAGGGGACAGTTTGCTGTGGGGACGCAATGTGAAATCAACATATCTGAACCAAAACCCACCCGATCTTGCCTGGCCCAACCTGACCCAGACCCGCGGGTGGGAACGGGGCTTTTGTAATGACTGACCAGGAGCTGCTTATGTTGTTTCCACACATCTGTAACACATGACCACGATTCGGTTATCCCGTTCTCACGTTAATTATATGTCACCAAGATTTAATAATCTGTGACCATACGATAACATCTTGGTTGAATATGGAATACAGACAGAACAGCGACATCACGTCTGTCTAGGTTGTAGTTGCAATGGCAGAAAAACATCTCCAGCCGCTTGGTTGCCAGGCTCACTGCCGATACAACAAGTGACCAACAGCCTGCAGCATGTCCAACAGGTAATGCAGAGGAATTTGTAACTGACAACAAACGTTAGCCACGTCAGCAAACAAGCTAGCTTACTGATCCAGGAGAAAAGTCGCCATTTCCGCATTTGATGCCGTGGAAAATGTTTCTGTGGGTCCATTTAGTTTAGTCTTCACTTAAATTTACTCCAGTTTTTGCTCTTCTCAGGTCACTCCTCTTCTGAGACGGATAACAATATCTCCGGGGCTTTGAAGCAGCTGCTTGACTTGCCAGCTCCACTGTTTCCCCCTGTGCTAGCCTAACTGAGCCCAACATACTGTTGCCACACAGAGATCACATTTGGCAACCCTGAATGGCGGCATGTATTGGCTTGTAGATGTAACTATAATGCCATTGTCAAACCTGTTAAAATTTATTTTATATATATTTTCAGGCTAAATATGATTTTTTTTTTTTTTTTAGGAAATGTTGAACTTTCATTCTGCACCCCTCAAAACGACTTGTGGGGGATTATTATTATTTTATAATATAGCTTTTAATAAAAATGTTCCATATTCAACCTTTATGATTGAGAAAATCAGTCAGGAACCAAGGTTATTATAGTTAACTAAAACTAACAAAAAAATGAAAACTAAAATCAAATAAACATTTTCGCTCACTGAAAAAAAGATAACTAAATGAAACTGTTTCGTGTCTTTATAATACTAACTAAAACTAACTGAAATTATTGTCAAAAACATCCATAGTTTTCGTCTTTGTAAATTTATTTAATACATAAGCCTTTTGGGTTGATATGAAAATCATTTGAAAAGCCTAAGAAGCAGCATTGTACGCATTTTGTACTAGGACTGCTATCTTGTGGGCTGTTGTATTTGTTCATAGATTCATGTGTCCTATGAATACATTTTAAAAATTGTGTCTTGTTGAGTTTTTATGATATAGTACTTTCTGATGATTTTGAACGTCACTTTTATTTTTTGAAAAATTGTAATGGAAACGCAGATAGTGTTTTTCAGTGGGAAATCAGACCCGTATTAATACAGTGTTGCCTGAAATCTGAAAATCCCAACCACCCAGCTTTGACCTTCAGCCTTGTCCCACACGCACAGAGATTCCTTCAAATTCTCTGAATTTGTTCATGATTTGATTTACTGTAGATAGTGTACTCTACAAAGCCATCACAATTTCATGTTGAAGAACATTTTTCTGCAATTGTTTCACAATATTTAGACACGGTTTGTAAGATGTACACATGTGAAAGACTGCCTCTCTTACATGTTCTTTTTCTTTTGTAACCAGTCATGTTACATCACCGATTAACCCAATTAGTTGTCAAATGCTCCTCCAGTTGTTTTGAATTTGTACCGGTTACTTTTCCAGCTTTTTGTTGCCCCGTTCCAACTTTTGCTTTGCTTAGATTTGCTACCATCAGAAAAAAAGTTGAAAATTTGTTTCTACATCTGATATTGGGAATAGAATATAAAGATTAAAATATAAAATAGGATATAATGTAAAAAGCTTAGCTTTTTATTTTTGTGAATATTTTCTTGTGAAACAAAAGGGAATCAATGTGAATATATGAAGCAATTGAGTTGCAGACATTTAAAGTCTATAAGCTGCAGACGTATCGAGATTATGTTCAGTATAAAACTATGTAAAGCATGAAGTGTCTCCACCCTGCCTCCAGCCTTATAAAAACACCATCACTGAGCAGGAAACGGAGCAAGTATGGTACAGAATAAAAGCGTGGAAATATCCACATTTACCCTCCGCTAGAAACACAAAACCTACAAAACACTCCATAAAATCGCTCACCACTTCATGAAACAACTTTATATCTACAAATTAAACCAAATTCAGCTTTCAACCCAACAATATTTGTTGTAGGGCTTCTCGTGGACGTCGTGATGGGTGGACGTCTTGTTATTCTTTGTAACTTGACGTCAGTCACCTTTTCTTGATCCCGACCCTCCAGCCAATCAGAGGCTGTCAGGGACTCATAAACGGTGATAATATCCACGGAACAGGCTGCAGGCAGGAGGAACAAAGAAAGAAAGCCGACCGCTCGTTTGTTGGGCGACCTTTCACTTTTATAACACGGACAAATAGCGACTTTTCTTTGCTGCTTTTTCATCGGTTCCTCGAAGCGTTGAATGTCATTCCGCGTGTTTAATTTGAAGAGTCGCTTTCCCTGAGGAGAGACGAAACTTGGCGTCGTGAGAGGTTCGCTCGGGTCGCCTTTCTTTGAATCCTGCCTGGATGCGCTGCGTATGGTAAGTTTGTTTTTCCTCCTCATTGCTTCAGTACTGATTACAGAATAAAAAAAAAAATAAAAAAAAACGACCACGAGAACAACCCAATTTGGATGAACTTGTCGCTCAGCTTAGCAGAAAACAACAAACAAGCTCTCTAAACTTACTTTTGGGACAGTGAAAGCAACAGTGAGTTATTTTCTCGTCCAAATGGAAAAGATAGCTTTTCCCAACTTAGCTCAACAATTTGCTATTTACTTGTTGGTCAACACACCAGAAAAAAACGAAGTCAAAATGTGTTTTTCTCACTTTTTCTTCTTTAATTATTGCAGCAAACCGGATATTGGGCTTTATTTATTTAAAACCTTTTAACCTGTTGAACAGCAAAGGCTGGTGCTGCAGCAGGAGAGTCGTTAAACATGTTTAAAGCCTTTTGTTAGGAAGTCATACATACGCAGAAGCAAAGAGAGGACTATGAAATTAATAAAGCTGTCTTTAAATTATGCATTTTGCACAGGTTATGACAATATCAAATGACTGGGATCTGAATGGAGCTTTCGGCTGCCCCCCCCCCCCCCCCCCCCCCATTCTTAGGGAATCAATCAGCTGCTGTGCTGTATAAGAAGACTGATCAAGGCCTCATTCATGCATAAATGATACTCTGATTTTAATTCCCACGATGTGTTGAAGGAAAATGCAAAGCTCTGGAAGTATTTCCAAGTTGTGAACAGTTTGCAAAGAGTTGAGACTTGGCAGGGCAGTTGCACACAGGCCTTTTAAGGCTTTACATGATTTAGAAAAGTTTGACTTGATTCCAGGTGAGCAAACAAGGTAGGCTTGTTTTCCATAAAACCGTAGAAATTGGAGTGTTTTTCATTGAGAGCTAATTTCAATTTTAAAGTTTCTCTAATTTTCAAGGCTATGTGCTTTGCCTGCAACCGCACCATCTGCTTTGCCCTGCTGGGCATTGGCAGGCTACTGTCCAGATCAAGTGTTATAAGAGATTTGTGTGGGTGGGCCGCAGCAGATGGTGAGATGGAGAACATAACTGGCTGATGTGGTAGCTAGGCTGACTGTTGTGGTTTTGGGGCTTATTTTCAGTCACACCTCATATAATAAGCTATAATCTTTAATCGTGTAAGCAGTTTCTACTGGATAACTCTAGTGTCAGGGTGGGGATGGTAATTAGCTGTCATGTTGTTGATAGCGGGGGGGTCATATTGTCTTAGCATTGATGGATTTATGGCCTCCTGTTGTCTACTTCTACTTTTGCTACTTTGGCTGTTGAAGACATCAGTAGACTTGCCTGTTGCCATGGGGATGGATGAGATAAACGCGAGGAGTCAAGGGAACAAACAAAAGGCTACTGGTAGCGGTGTGGGTTTAATGTGAATCAGTTTTTCAATTAATAGGGTTTTGGATGCTGATTTCTATCCCATAATCTGATGCAAGTATGATGTAAGCACTCCCACCAGGCCTCTAAAATACATTTTTGATCACTAGCCAATGTGTCCAGTAGATTTTTAAAGTTATTTGTCAGAATTTCCACGAGCAAATTTTATTTTCAAGGGAAACAAATTTATACAAATGCGCCTGAATGCATTTAATTATAATTATGATTTCTATAGATTGTATTTAATAACATTCTTTTTTTTTTCCCCAGCTAGGAACAAAGTAACTTGATATCCAGTTCCTAATCTGCTTCTTTATTTAAATTGTTCATCCTTTTGCGCTCAGCTTTTCAGTCTCCAGTACCGTTTGAATGCAGTTAGATGCTTTTTTTTCTCATTTCTTCACTCTTTTCTCAAGTTTGCGTAGTAGTGACGTCATCAAAGCCGTCACAGTAAAAATGTCTGTAAATAAGGACGAATCACCACAAAAAAAGCCGATTACAGCTCACCGGGGGGTCTGACTACAAAACATTGGTGAAATGAAGGAGTTTGTGGCAGATAATGCCGTATTTAGAGGCTGCGTGCGGTTGCCCCATCACTTCCATTATATTGGTCATATGCTGATCTGGAGTGGATCTAAATATCTCCTGAAGGAATTCAAGTTACACCAAAACTGTCTGTAAATGAACATATTTCATGCTAGAAAACAGGTCTAGATTGAAAAAAAAAACAAACTTCCCCTTTTAAATGGTTATTTAAAAAAAAAAAAAAGAAAAGAAAAATTGATCTTTGGACATATGAGTTGATCTTTAGAAATTGATACAAGAATCTATTTCAGAATTGGAAAATAGATTTTTTTAATTCCTTTTTTTTTAATAAACACAGCCCTACAATCAAACTCAACTGCATGTCAACTATGACAGTAATATTCCATCAGGTGGTTGCCCCATAAAC
The DNA here is from genome assembly GCA_023101725.1 of Atherinomorus stipes. Classification (NCBI taxonomy): domain Eukaryota; kingdom Metazoa; phylum Chordata; class Actinopteri; order Atheriniformes; family Atherinidae; genus Atherinomorus; species Atherinomorus stipes. The sequence goes on from JALJCO010006646.1 coordinate 293,091, forward strand.
ACAATTCCACTAAACTCCAGTTTCATGCAACACCTGACTGGTTCGTGGTATAAAAAAATCTGATGATTCATTTGAAAATTAGACTTTCCACTAGGGATGCACCGATGCATCGGCTGGACATCGGTATCGGCCGATGTTTGCCTTGTTAACTGCCATCGGCCATCGGCCAATAAAAATGATATTCGCCGATGGCAGTGGCCGATTATTATATAGCCTATATAAATATATATAATGATTTACATGTGTCAGTAACACTGTTCTTAAGAAAAACTCTTTTTTTCCCCCTCTTTTTTGGGCAGATGGGGGGGAAGATACTGGTAGAAGGCATCCGCGCACTTTCTGCAGTAGAGAAACGAAGATGGCGGCGGTCGTGTGGCAATATTTTACCGTTTCAGAAAAAGATCAGCGTTACGCAGTTTGCAGTTCATGCTCCACAAATATTTTTTATTGGGCCATGAAAATAATCTTCTCACTGAGTATGTTTTTGTTTATTAGGCTAAAACCACTCAATTTTGTTGGGCAATATACTGAAGCATTCTTTTTAGTGATTATCAGTCCCAGGTTTTTGAAAAGTTTTCAGAAAAGAGCTTGTTATAACTAATGTCAACCACAAAGTGACATTAAAGGTTGTTTCTGTTTCATAAATTGGTCTGATTGAATTTGTGCTCATTCAATGACAGACTGATGAAGAGCTGAAAGACTTGTAAATTTCTGTGGCACAAAGGAAGTAATAAATAAAAATAGAAAACATCGGCTATCGGCCAAGTTGTTATGTTAAACATCGGTATCGGTATCGGCCCAGACTTTCACAATCGGTGCATCCCTACTTTCCACTGATTGGATCGGCCGATGTTTCACTTTTTTAAAAAAAATTTTTCTTATCGGTCCTGAACTCTTCATTCACCGATCAATGACGTCATTGTTACTTTGAATCTGTTCCGGTAAAACTCTTTCACACCGATTAAACCTGAAAAACAAACGCACAAAGCAGTATAGACACGTCTCACTAGTGTGTGCTTTATGTCTTCGTGGCGTTTTTGTCGTGAGCTCTGTCACTATGTGCTGGACAATCCATAGTGCGCCACACGTAAAGGATGGCGACGTCAGTTGCGAACAAGGTAAGCAAACATGTCGGCGGTCTGGAGACCTGTTATTTACAGCCTTTGATGGAGACACTTGTCCTGCAACAGTTTAAAGTTGTACTTCCATGGTCATTTCATTAATATTTCTGTGTTCTCCATTATTATTGAATGCATTCTGCATCGTTTCTGTTTAAAAAAAAACCTTCTGGTATCTTTGTATCCAGCTGTATTTGTATACTATAAGAGAGGCTTGTGGTCCAACAGCAGGCTTTTCCGGGTCCTTCTCATGAATTTCCGTCTGATTGGCTGCCTCCCATCAGTGTATGAAGGAAGCTCCGCCCCTCTGCTCTTATTTCGTTACAGACAGGAAATAGAGCCGACAAACAAGTTTGTTCCATCATGCTAACAAACAGTTAGCTAATTAGCTTCTCAACTCCGAAGCTACAGTCGTGCTGTCTTTACTTCTAGTGTGTAGTGGAGGGTTACCTGCCTTCCAATGGACAGATAGAAACCCCACGTGGGATACGCTATTTGCAATGTGAGGTAGAAGTGCAAGGCTGTTCCCGATACGCTCTTTTCTTCGTATTGTTTCTCTGATGAGAAAGCACAGCCGACTGGGAGCAACGCAACGCTAGCAAGTCAGCATGTGTAGGTAAACGAGGGGAAACCCTCCGTATTTCAGAAGGAGCAAGTTAAACGGGTTTTCAGTGAAAGGAGGCCTTTAAGGTAAAATGTGGAAATGCACAGGAAATACGCTGTGGCCTTTCAGTCAAAGAACTCTGTAGTCCTATAGCAGAGACCTCCAGCATCGAGCGTTTTGGCCGCCGCGTGCTCCTCACGTGCTGCAGCAAGTATGTACACAAACGCTCCTGACGCTGACATTGACGCATGCGTCCACAGCAAGTATATTCCAGCTCTACTTTGGCGATACCGGTCTACATTGATGTTTAACCTTTTCATCTCAGTCAGTTCAGGACAAAACATGTAAACAAAGAAAAAATCCTTTTTATGACAGTAAACAGTATGAATACAGGTGCTGGTCAACGAATTGGAATAATTTGAAATAGTGCAATCATTAAATTCTTCGAATGCATTTTTTGTGCAGAAAGCAAATCAGGTGTTCACCGCACCTGTCCTACTCGTTAGACTAATGACAGAACTCGTTACCTGTAAAAAAATTTGCTCAGCTGAGCTTTCCAAAAGGCCCATTTAGGCCATTTAACTGTGACACTGTTGTTTTATTGAATTAGAATAATGGAGAAACCGTTTCATTGAATCAGAATAATTTTTATTATAATTAGAATCATCACTTTCTCAGTATTTTGTGGCGGCCCCCTTGGCTCGTATGACTGCCTGAAGTCTCCGCGGCATCGATTTGACCAGCTTGTCGCAAGTTTCCGCACTCACAGCTTATATATGCTGAACAAGAAACAAATGGAGAAACGGCTGAAGTGGGCCAAAGAACACGGCGAGTGGACTGCTGAAGACTGGCAGAAAGTGGTCTTCAGTGACGAATCACGCTTCTGCATCTCCTTTGGTGACCAAGGTCCTCGTGTCTGGCGTCGTGGTGGCGAAACCTACAACCACGAGTGCGTGAAAAGATCCGTCAAGTTTCCCCAGAGCGTTATGGTCTGGGGATGCATGTCCGCACGAGGTGTAGGGAAACTCTGCTTCCTCAAGAAGACTGTCAATGCTGCCGTATATCAAGATGTTCTGGAAACGTTCCTGATTCCGACTGTTGAGGAACAGTTCGGCGAAGAAGACTTCATATTTCAACAGGATCTTGCACCGGCTCATGCGGCAAAGTCGACCAAAGATTGGTTCACTACAAAACAGCTTGAAGTTTTGGCATGGCCGGCCAACTCGCCTTACCTCAATGTCATAGAAAACCTTTGGGCCATCGTCAAGCGGAAAATTCGCGACAGAAAGCCTACTACAGGTACGCTGGACCAACTGAAGCAGAACATTGCCACTGCCTGGGAAGCTGTGAGTGCGGAAACTTGCGACAAGCTGGTCAAATCGATGCCGCGGAGACTTCAGGCAGTCATTCGAGCCAAGGGGGCAGCCACAAAATACTGAGAAAGTGATGATTCTAATTATAATAAAAATTATTCTGATTCAATGAAACGGTTTCTCCATTATTCTAATTCAATAAAACAACAGTGTCACAGTTAAATGGCCTAAATGGGCCTTTTGGAAAGCTCAGCTGAGCCAATTTTTTTCAGGTAACGAGTTCTATGATTAGTCTAGCGAGTAGGACAGGTGCGGTGAACACCTGATTTGCTTTCTGCACAAAAAATGCATTCGAAGAATTTAATGATTGCACTATTTCAAATTATTCCAATTCGTTGACCAGCACCTGTACAGGTAAATGAGTTATTTAAAAAGATACATTTGCTTCCTCTCATGATCAGATCAGTGATCGGTTTTTTAAAACTCTCTGATTGGTGATCGGCCCTGAAAATCCTGATCGTGTAAAGCCTATTGAAAATGCAAAGAGCCATAGGTAGCTACAACTAGGGATGTAACGATTACCGGTAAAATGGTTAACTGTGATAAAATTCCCAACGATTAGTAATACCGTTTTAAAATTTTAATTATGGTTATAAACCGTGACTGATTACTGCACTTTGAAAAACTCTGTGATGCTGCTCATTGGCTGGAAAAACAGCAGCAGTTGCAGTTTGCAATGTGTAATTTATGAAAACATGGCGGAAAGCAGTGACGGTACCCACATGGGCGGCTCTCTCGAGATTTTTGCCCCTTTTTTAAAAAGGACAAAGTAGACATTTTCACCCATTTTAGATATTTTTAAAGATGCTAGGGGGTATTTCTATAATGCAGTGATAAAAATGATATAATTCAATCATACAGTAAGTGTATATGACCAGATGCTATTAAAGACACACAACGGAACTTTCAGCAGTTTTCTCAGTGACGCTCCCCCTATCGGCGGCTAAACTAGCATCCATCTTGTATCGTACCTGTACTGTAAGCTCACTCCAGCCAGTAAAAGACAGTCTTATCTTGACTCTTGTTCTGTCCCTTCCTCTGTTTCTTTTCCTCTCTTCCTCCGGTGATGTTTTCCTGCGTTTCTTTACCGAATTCGACATGATGCGCATTCAAAACACCCGCGATGTTGATACCTGGTTTACATCCGGTTGCTAGTGAGTGACGCGGTGCTGCAACCAATAGTCGGCTGCAACGTCACGGTCGCGTCCCGGATGGGAATCTTACATAGTGCTGTTTCTGAGCCCCGGGACGCCTCTGGGCACTGACAGCTCGAAAATGCGCATAATGAATGTTGGTGTGACATCAAAACGAGTCAGAAACACAGATTTTTAAGGTCTAAAAGTTACATTGTGTGTCTTTAAAACCAGTTTAATTTCTGAGAAGTTTTACCCTTGACAGTGATTTATTCTGTTAATGTACATGTAATGCGCCCTATAAGGGTTGCCACTTGCAGAGATTTCAGGCGGCTGTCCTCCGATAACACTTGCACTTGCATTCTTGCAGAATCCAGAACACTGAGCTCACATATTCACCCCATTTTGAAGGAGTCGCCTTGCTCATAAATTTTAACTCCACGTCTGATCAGAATTTTTTTTTTTTTTCCCCCACAAGAAATCCCCTCTGCTGCATTTGTCAAAGCATCTGCACGTTTCACTTCACGTTTGGAGGGATTTCTCTGCATACAAATCCTCTCTAATACCCACCTTTTTTCTAAACTAAAACCGCTTTCAGACACGCGCTTGCTTTCATTAAAGTGACAGAAACTGAGCTTGTCGTTCTCCAGTGTTGTTAAACCCTCACAATTAGATGGCGGAGATCTTTGAAACACCAGCTGTTTAAGCTCTAACACATTTTCAAGTGGTGCCAGCCACGGGACACCTGACAAGCTAATATGAATCATGGCAATATCTCATGATGCTGGTAGAAAGCTGACTCAAGAGTTGGATCATGCTGCCACCTTTTAATGTGCTGTCCAGTCATGTTTGAATGAATGCGATGAGTGTAGGCATGTCTGAATGGAGCCGTTTATGTCATGCGTCTCACATCTGAATCCCGCTCTCTAATTCGCTCTAACACAGTAGTAGAGACGTATGCTGGGAGAACAGGCTGTTTCAGCACATGGGGGGGGACTGCAGCCAGCGTGTCTGATGCTGACTCGGTAGAATGTTAATGTTGTGAAATCCCATTAAGAGCAATCCGTTGCTGAGCAGGGCCTGGTCTGGGCTCCACGGGACGGCAGGTCATTGTAAAAGGCCAGCAGCGCCCTTGTGTTTGCGCTGTGTAAGAGGGTCTTGTAACTTAATGGCTCATATTGAATTGAGCTGCTTTTAACTTGCCGCCATGCATGTTTTACTCGGCTCTCTCAGGAAGTTGATTGAGAACAATTCCTCTTCAAATTTAGTAAATGTTTCCCTTTGAGTAGCGTTATCTGTTTTCTGTTGTCATTGGCTAGAAGATGGGGTATTTTGTTGGCTTTGTATACTTGAAGGCTTCATAAGAAGAGTTGAGCTCTCATTCATGATAGCGCAGCACCTCTGGCTTCACTGTCAGTGTTGTTCAGATTTGACATGAAACTAGGGATGCACGATATAATCGGCCCCCTATCCGTATCTGCCTTAAAAATGAGTATCGGACATTGGCTACCCCGCCAATATTTAACCGATCAGGCCACTGTTTCTAAAGTCTAAAAAAAACAAAATTCTTCAAAAACTTCTTTTTTACAGACTTTAAAACTTCTAAAGACTAGGTGTGGGGAAAAGTATTGATACACTGAAATATCGCGATATTTTCATAGGCTGATATCATATGGACATTTAAAAACGGGGCATCAATCTATTTTCCTAATGAAATCTCGCAATATTTCATGAATTCCCACAAAATTTCGTAACAGAATGATGAAATATCGCAAGATTTCGTAACGGAACGATGAAATCTCGTGAGATTTTGTAAGTAAAATAGATCTAACGCTTTTTTTAAATATTGATTTTTTTTTTTAATATCGGCATATGAAAATATTGCGATATTTCAGTGGATCGGTATGTTTTTTTTTCCACCCCTATTTTTCAAAGTGTCTGTAACAGACAACAAAACTGCTATATGAAATGACAGCTTATTTTTTTTAAGCTTTAGTATCGGTTATCAGCCACATGAGTTTTGAAATATCGGATATCGGCCTTAATTCCAATATCGTGCATCCCTACATGAAACCATTTCCCTAGTTTTCTTTAACGCATTAACCTTTTTAAAACCAGCCGTTCTCCTGATGATCTTCTCGGCAGACTTTAAGTGAGACCTGAACAGGGTTGCGTCTCGTGTAAAGCCTGTCACTGCTGTGAACTGGATTCTCACGGCACTCTTCAGCAGATGATGGATGCACCTCCCGGCAGAGAATGCTGAAGAGAGCGACACGAGTTACTGGGGCAGTATATCTTTCACAACTGAAAAGGATGTGGTGTATAGTGCTCCGCCTGGAAGAAGCTTCCACCCACGTGTTTCTATACTGGTACACTGAGGTTTTGTATTAGTTGCTGCTTTGAGCTACATACTACTTTGAATGAAAATTACTTGACAGTAATTTCCTCCATTTATTCCCAAAATGACCTTTGTAATGTAGCTTTGCATGTTGTTGTAATTTTTAACCTTCCAGGCAGTGGCACAGTGCACCCATTGAGATGTGTTTATAATACAACCAACCCCTTGCATGTCTTCAGCAGCAGCCTGTACAGTGGGAGAATTTGACTATCTGCTCGCTGCATGGCTTACTCCCCCTCATCCTCATCTATTTTCCTGCCACAACAATCAGCCATGCAAAACGGTGTACCCAAGCTGTGGGGTCAGGGTGAGGGGAGAGTCTGCATACGCAACTACGGTGAATCAGCTCACCTCAGATGACCCATTATGCAGACATGTGTCCATGTTGGTGTGTAAAAGGCCATCTTGCATTGCAGTCTGTGTAGTTAATAATGAATTAAGTGTAACTGCAGCAGTGGATGCCTTCAAGTTTTTATTTTTTTGGTAAAAGCTAGGGGTGGGATGATACACTCAACTCATGAGACGATACACGATATCAGGTCCACGAGACGATATTTTCACATTACTTTAAGAAAACTAAAATGACAACATATGGCTTGAAAAAAATCTGACATATTTAACCACATGTTGGCTAATACCTGTTAGCATCTGATATGTGGCAGCATTGCTGGTGTTTAATGTGCATTTGAAACCTGATTTACTATGCTGAAGTAAAGTGTAACTACACATGTTAAGTGAATGGATCACACTGTTGATACAGTCATTGTAATACTGCGCTTCATTTACTTCAAATAAGCTAGTTTGCACCGTTTCAATAAATGGAACTAGTTTTCTCAATACATCTGTCATTCATTTTGTCCAGAATTTGGAAGCTGTAGACTCTTTGTCCAGTCAGAGACGTATATTGTGGAATTGATGTTTTCAGTTTTTGGTTCGAAGTAAATGGAAAACTCAAAGAATGTCACCAAAATCACACTGTCCCTTTTTAAATCCTTCAGAAAATTATGTAAGTGTATTGGATAATATTGAATTGCATCAAATCTTATCATTGGCTGAATATCCTGCTAAATATTAGGGATGCATGATATTGGAATTTTGGCAGATATCCGATTTGCCAATATTTTAAAACTCATGTGGCTGATGTCAATACTGATTATAAAAGCTGACGAAATTAAGCAGTCATTGCAAATAGCAGTTTTGTTATCTGTCTCCGACACTTTGAAAAATAAGGGTGGGAAAAAATATTGATACACGGAAATATCGCGATATTTTCATATGCCAATATCAAACTGATATTTAAAAGTGCGGTATTGATCTATTTTACTTGCAAAATCTCGCGAGATTTCATCGTAATATTCTGTTATAAAATGTCACTATTTTTTTTGCGAGATTTTGTAACAGACCGATGAAATGTCGCGAGATTTTGTTAGTAAACTAGATCGATACCGCATTTTAAAATGTCAATATCAGTATATGAAAATATTGCAACATTTTTGTGAATTTTCGTGAGATTTTGTAACGGAATGATGAAATATTGCAAGATTGTTCGTAAAATAGATCAATACCACATTTTTATAAATGTCAGTATGATATCAGCATATGGAAATATTGCAATATTTCAGTGTATCAATATTTTTTCCCACCCCTAGTCTTTAGAAGATTTATAGTCTGTAAAAAAAAAAAAAGTTTTTCAAGAAGAGGGTTTTTTTTTTCTTTTGTTTTTTTTTTAGGCTTTAGAAACAACAGGCTGATTGGTTAAATATCGGTAGGGTGTTCGATGTCCGATACTCTGTTTTAAGGCCACTATAGGCCGATACCGATAGTGGGCCAATTATATCGTGCATCCCTACTAAATATTGTATTGTGAGCAGATTATCGTGTATTGTACCATATTGTGACATGAGTGTATCGCTACAGCCCCACTATTAATACAGCTTAGGTCTGGACGATAATTCGATATCGATCGATAGAGGTTTTTTTAATAGAAAAAAAAGAGGGTCAATAAAAGTTCAATATAGAAGCACAGTTTTCTGCTGTAGCCTATCAGGTAGCAGGATACTACGGCCACTCCACCAAACCAATCACAAACGCAGACCCAGGCAAAGGCTGAATTGGAGTTCAGTGTTTTGTGCCCCTTTTAGACTTGCACTGGAAAGCGGTAACATGCGTACCGATCTTTTACCTCAGAGATGTAGCGGACACAAGAGCAGAAATGTTGTGGCACGTCGTTTTGGCTAAACGCACAAGAAAATGTTCCGGACGGAGTTGCTGACTTTCCCGCAACATTTCCTGATGTCTGAAAGCGCCTGGGATGCGATAAGTCCACAAGGAAGTGGCATGTTTGAAAAGACGGGTCCGTTTATAAAGAGCGGATGGACTTCACCGCTCATTTTCCGCAATGCAAGTCTCAAAACGGCTTTAGTGTGAACTTTATTATAAGTAGGTCATTCAGCAAAAGCTTAAATGGCCAGGGCGGCACCTAAAATAGCTTAATTTGTTAATGGCTTCTTTTTTTTCGATGAATATCGATATCAATCGATACTTTTTTTTTTTTTTTTTTTTCAATCTTTTCTTTTATATTGTCCAGCCAATACAGCTAATACAGCTTTGACAACTCTTTGTGTTGCCTGTACGTCATCAACTTTTGTGTTTATGATAATGTGTTTTGAGGGAAATGTTGCATCTTCCGTTTAAAAAGCAGGCTCGGTCCCAAAGCACCGGGCCTGACACCTCTCTGGTGTTCTAGGAGGTGTTTAATGCAACTAGTTAATTGGCCGTCTCGCATACAGAAGCTACAGCTTCTTGAAGCAGCCTGTCTACATCAGATCCTGGACTGGGTGTGTTGTTGCATATCATCTCTCTCTCTGACCTGCTTTCCTGTCACCTAACTGTCTAATAAAGACCCTGAAGCCTAAAATAGTTTCCAAGTGTTGAGCAAGTGGAGGCAAACTGTTTGGTGCCGTGTGTGCCATTGTGATGGAAGACCAACAGAAGTCGTCATCTCTCATTTCATTATATCACCACGACAAGTCCCACTTGCAGCTTTATGAGCATTCTGCTAAGTGGTTAAAATATTCTCCTAATGTGCATATTTCAATAATGACTAAGTTTCAGTTGCTTTTTTTGCATAAGGAAAAAAGCCACTAGAAAATATGTACAACTTGTGTTGCAACTTTTAACCAAAGCTGTTCCAAAATCAGAAACTTTTAGGTCAGAACAGTCAGGTGTTCATCCAGTGATTATACATTTACAATAAACTTCCTACATGGCAGGACGGAGTTGCGCATGCAGTAGTGTCTGTGTATTTAAATGCCACGAGTGGCGTTTACATATTCATACTTTCTCACCACCTCGATCAGCTGTAAACACTATTTGTTCAACGTTGCATCTGCAGAAATGCAGAAGTGACAACTCTCTGCTTCAAGCGTCTGTGTTAACTAGGGCTGTCAAAGTTGCTCCAAAATGACGTTCGTATATTTGCCCTAAAATTTACACATAATTCGAATAAATTTGAATATTCATTTGAGCAATGTGCCAACAGGAGGACAAACTAATACAAGATATAACTACTTGTACAGACTAATCCGATGAGCGTTTTGTCTGTGGCGCCATCTTGCGCCGCCGCCAATGCCTGGGGAACGAGTCCCAATTACCTCGTATCTGCCAACATGGAAAGCAGCGTGAATATCTGGATTTACAACATTGGACAGTCGTCTAAGGTAATGATAACCTATAGGTATGTTGTCCAGAGATCTCTAAAGTGTTCTGACATTTTATTTATTTACATACATCGGTGCATTAATTTAAACTATTATTCCTGTGTGGCTTTAATGACAAGCCACACAGGAATAACACACATCTCGTGATTACTTATCAAAGTTTAAAAAACCAAACCCTTTCAGAGCTCATTACTTTTCTATTTTGTCATAAATTTGGCTTTTGGTATTTTTTAAGGACTGTACAGACCACGTAGCCTTCACATGTCCTGCAGATGAAACTTAAGGCTGCAGGACACCGTCTTCATGATCTTTGTGTTTGCGACTGAACTGTGTTTATTTTCTGGTCCTAACGTTGCCCTGATCAGAGCAAATAACGTTATATTTCACAACACCTCCGTGATAAGTCATTAACTTACAGCAACACACAGCTGTCACGTTTAGCATTAGCTAGCATAAAAACGTCATGCAATGCGTCATTTTTGGGAGCATACGTGAAATAAAGTGTCAGATTAATGAGTGTTAACCATAATTTTCCGCGTTTTTGTTGATTAAAGTTATACCGTGCAACTTTTGGCCACTAGGAGCGCTAAACCGGCAACAGCGTCAATGTCTCACAGGACTCACGGCAATGACGCAAATTTAAATCTCCTCTCCCATGTTTGGATATTGAAATAAACGAGTCCATCAAGATTCAAGAATTTTCTAAAGGATTTTTCACCATTGGAGGATTTACCCCTGGCAGAGGTATGCGCTTCTGTTTCTAATTATATATGTTTACATAGCTGAAACATCACACACACAAACGCACAATGCAAAGATAGATGCGCAGTCAAAACCGGCCACAAAACCAAGTTGTAGTTTTGTGCACTGAATGAAGTCATAACTTTGGCAAAACTCACGTTTGTTATGAGAACGTCTGGATTAGCTCAGATTACGAGACATTACAGAGGCTCTGCTTCCTTCTGAACAGCGTATGAAAACCATACAACTAAACCAAGTAAACTGCTGATCGTTCTGTTACTACTTTGACATTTATATGAATTACAGAGAACGTATTTATTGCTGCAAACCAGCCACAATTGCGCAAAATGTTTAGGGAGTCGCGTTAGCTTTGGTCTATAGTAATTCTAGCCGCGTTTCCCTAACAGGAAACTATCGGCAGCTTATACGGCTCTTTTTGACGTTTTGAATAAATGCTGACTGAAAAAAGAAAAGCATCACATTTTCGTATGTTTACACAACAGCCAAACTTACTTACCAGTCTAATGATTAGGGCTGGGTATCGATTCAGATTTCAAGAATCGATTAGATTCCAATTCTTATGGTTTTGAATAATTATTTTCGATCTGTCTGATCCAATCCGATTTTGTTTCGATCTCGATTCGATCTCAATTTGGTTTGCTGGTATTGAAAATTTTTTTGCCTTTACCCGAATTCCATAACTCTGTAGTCATGCAACATATTAATACTAGTATTATATTAATATTCTAGAATGAATGACTGAAGTAATGTAGTTAATGGTGTCTGTAAGGACCAAACCAAACCCTCTCCCCAGATACAGTCTTCCACAAAATTATTCACACCCTCCAATTTAAAAAAGACTACATTCACAACAGTAATTCAAATAATAGGGAACAAATAATAAAAATTCATGATAAATTATGATTCAGTGAGGTAAAATACACAATAAGTCAGCATTTAAAACTTAAAACGACAAGCGACTAACCCGCTAGCTCGATGCTAACTATTAATGGAAAATGTCATTGACATGCTAACGGAATTAGCATCTACGTCGTGACTTCAAAGATAACATACAAAATAGAAAGTATCAATTTCACCTCGATTATGAACATTAACTGCATCTATTAAAGTACTTACAGGCAGATGTTTCCTCTGTTCTGTTTAAACTGAATTTTTAGAAACTACTTTAACCAGCCCCACTTAGTCTTCTTCTGGCCCTGCACTAGCTTTAGTAGTCCTACACTCTGTCCAGCTCACTATCTCCCCCTAGCGGAGCAGCTGAGACACTGCACTTAATCGGGGGCAGTACATTAAATGGTCATTAAAAAAAAAAAAAAAAGATGATAAAAATCGATCTTTGGACAAATGAATCTATCCTTGGAAATTAATGAGAATCGATTCAGAATTGGAAAATCGATTTTTTTTTTTTTTTTTTTTTTTTTTTTTTTTAACACAGCCCTACAATGATACTGTGGCAAACGGAGAGTGGGTTTTGCTTCCACACTGCTGTTTCAGAAATCTCCAAAGACTGAATTCTTTTCCAATGTCCACTCGTGTTTTTGGTCTGCTGTGATCCATTTTCCTCTTTCTTTTCTGGCCTGCTCAGACATCACTTTCACCTTTTTACTTTGTTCCGCCATGACTAAGCTTCGAGTAATGAGAGAAAGTAGCACAAGTAGAGCTTTCTGTGTTTACGGAAGAGAAGCTGTAAAGCAACTTGCTTTACGGCAATTTAATCGACAGCCGCCTCTCCAAAGTTACAATGTCTGGTTTCTGCAGAGGGCAGCCCGCTCAGTGCTGACACGCATCAGTCACTGCATATTGGCCCGAAAAATCATCTAATACTACTCATTTTAGGCTTAATTTCAGTCAAAAGTTACACAGTATAACTTTAAATCCAGTGTTTTCTCCGCCGTGGCAGCAAGTTATTCCTCGTCTCATCTGTGTGTCTTGTGTTCCTCCCCAATACAAACACACTGACATCAGTGGACTGAGCAGCAGAAATGTCCACTTTTGTCACAGACAGCAGAAATCTTCATGAAATAAATGTCCACGGTTGCTGTTCCAACAACCAGGAATGTGACAGTCCTTCCACATTTCCTCCATGTTGTTGAGAAAGTCAGATTCTCATCTGTTCTAATTATGTACAGAAACGCTTCCCAGGCAACGGTGGATGGTCTAGTTGTGGCGTTTGGCCGGATTCGTCTATGGATCACCGCGAGCATCCGGGAATTTTTGCCAAATTCGTCACATCCGGTTAGGTAGGAGGTGAAAACATCGCTTCGTTGCATAGGGGAGCCACTGAATTACCTGCTTCATTACTCATCAATCTTCGTTTATTCTACTTTGGAAATACCGAGAAGTCCCGCTGTGTATGGCTGCCATAAACATATCTATCACACGGACAAGAGAATATGTTTGTTCCAGTTCCCAAAACAACAGAAAAAGTCCCGAACAACATGCTAAGTGGCTAGCTGCTATCAAGCCCATAAATGCTGACAGTTCACGCTGGAAACCATGGAAACATCTAACAATATGTTCGGATCACTTTTTGACTGGTAAAAAAAAAGCATATTGTGGTCTCACTTTTTAAACCCTGTAGTTGTTTTTGTACAGATGATAGAAAACACCATTAAATCAGTGGATGTAGAGAATCACAGCGCCGCTCGCTGTTCCCGTCTCCTCAGGACTGTTAACGATCACGTTCATCCAGATTACTGCCATCAATGTTCCCACATAAGAATAAAAGCATAAAAAGCGGCAGAAAGGCATTCGCAGCATTACAAACATGCACAGTCATAACCAGTTACATACAGATGAGACTGCCGGTAATTTATATCTTTATCAATGAGAGTAAACTCCTGAGAAGTACATCAAAGAAATGCCACCATTTCTTAAAAATCCGGGGAAAATTAATATTCTATAAAAATGGCTTGAACACGGGGCTTACCTGATGAAACCAAATACATCATGAGATCGGGAAACTGATCATCAGGCCGTTATGTACAGGTAGGTTCGTCTAACCAGGCTGTAGCAGCAGAAGATGGGCATCACTTAGTCCAACAGATACTAGTTTAGCTTCGTATCTTCTTCTAGCGTCGGCAGTAAGACTTTCAGTATAACTGGACGTCATTTCTATAATATTTCAAAGACAGACCGGCGGAGAAAAAAAATTAAAAAGAGTGCAAAAGCAGTTTTTGTGGCTCATAGTCCATCAGACGCCGTTCAAATACGAAGCATGTTTTCACCGGGACCAGCTTCGTGGTCACGTGAATTCCGGGTTGTGACGTAGGCTCGCGCTGATCCATAGGTTGTTTTTTTTGTTTATTTTAGGGGTGTCCCCAAATAGTCGACGATTTGTTTCCAGGACTGTGCTTCGACTGTGAGTCTCTAAGTCGAATAGTCGCAACATGTGGTTACCAAGCAAAGATCATACCATTCTGCAGTAGGAGGGGGCTGAACGTTTGATTTTTACACACTATCCATTTGTTCTTTTAATAATTCATGTCATAGGACTGTTAGCAGCCGAATAATTCTGTTATTATAAGTGTGGGATAAAGCAAGATGCGCAGGCGGGTTTAAACCGCAGTCTACTGGTGAGTCGCGCGCACTGACAATTCAGCCAGAGATGTCTCCATGACCAAGTAGCCAGAGACATGATGAAGGACACTCACCTGTCACATCATCGTTGTAGTTTCTTCCACTGATTTATAGCATCAGTCTGTGAAGGTGGAAACAGTCTGACAGACATGAACATCGCGTCTACTCCTGTGCGTAATGCGTAAAGCTCCAGATGGATGCGCTGGCGCTACTGGAGGATTATTCAGATTGTATCAGGAAAGAACGCATTTTTAAGGACCATAAGGCCCTGAATCATGAAGCCTGCGGCTGATGTCAGACTCCCTAGAGCAGCGCTTTTATCTTTGTCCTGAACTGGACCGCCGCCTCGCTGCGTCAGCTCTTGAGCGCACATGTGGAGCCGTTCTCCGTGAACGGGAGAGACCAGGAGAAGATGCTGCACCATCCAGCAAGTTGTGGAATAATCATGACTGTGATGTTCAGCACATCCCCCCCACCTCCACTCCACGCTATCCAGAGGAGATTCTCCTGTCTGCTTTATTGTTAACGAAACGAGGAGCGCACCTCCTGTTCATCGCCGTTTTACTGCACACTTTCTAACTTTTACTTTCCGTTTTACATGGATATAACTTTGTATTTCGTGATGAGCCTATTTTTCTTATTGTGTAATTTATTTATTCAGTGAAGGTTTTTCTTTTGGAATTCCGCTTAATATGTTTGATATTTGGACCGTGTGCCGCGCAAAACGGCTGTTACGTCGTTTCAATTCTCTTTCCCAACTTTAAATTAAGCAAAAAAATGGAAACAAATAAAAAAATATAAGGGTTATGCCTGCAGTGTTAACTGAAAGATAAAAATCTAATTAATGAACAGTTTTACACCAACATACCTTCAAATTTTCTTTTTGTTAAATATTTTAATGGTTTTAAATAAGCAGACATGTTTTATAGCCTAATCGGTGATATAGAAAAATGAAAGTTCATGGAGACTGTCCTGTTATTATCTTATGCCAAGTGAAAAATTAAATTTATTTAATGAGGTGTTGTAGCTCTTTCTCTGGAGCAGGAAAAGATGCTAATGAGATTATCAATCAATGGGGGGGGAACAAAACATGATTCGACTATCGTCGACGAATGACATGATCTGATGAATCAGGTTCGACTATGAAAATTCTTAGTCGGGGACACCCCTAGTTTATTTCAATATTAACATCTTTAACAAAGCCCAGGAAATTGGAAAATGAACACGCTGCAGTTCCCCTAGCCCCCCACATCTCCCTAACTTGTGCGAGTAATTAGAGATCCAGACAAATTGAAATTGAATTAAGGAAACAATGAATGCTCTAGCAAGCTGTGATAAACATGGAACAACTTGAAACAGTCGGCCCATAATCAAACCAGCGTAGCAAATGTAGGCCTAATAACAATAAGCCTAAAATAGGCTATTTTTCCCCACTGTTTATTTAAAGTTTGAATATTAATTTTTACATTTGAATCTTGGATTTTTTTTAAATATTCGAACATGTATTCGAATTTAGAATATTTTACAGCCCTAGTGTAAACCCTGCCTGCCTCAAATGTCCAATCAATCACACAATACTTCTCCAAGCTCCACGAGAAGAAAGTTCTGCTTGGCCAAGAAGTCGAGAACAAGACACAAGCCGTCATCAATCACGTCCCCAAGAACGTGCCCCCCCCCCCCCCCATGCAGCTAAAACTCAAACCCTTTATATCAGCTACATTGCTAAATATGGCATCTCCCCAGTAAAATCAGGCCAAAATGTATTTCATTATGCAGCCAGACCTTCTTGACCCGTAATTGAACCAACATATCCAACATAAAGGTAAATGGATGACATTTTTGCAGCAATTGGACTGTGAAGGCCTGATTTTTCACAGGTGAGGTGATAACTGGCTGAAGTTATTGTTCAGCTCCTAATGAAAGCAGTAATATGATATTTGATTTGAAAAAATATTTGAATTCACATTAAGTTCATTTTCTCATCCAGATGGACGAACATTTCTTACAAACGGATTGTATGTGTATGACAGCAGTTGTTGGTCTATTTCCTGCATAAGAGCTGCTGTTAACACATCCGAGTGCGGGATTGTAAGCAGTACTTGATCGGCTTGTTTGAGAAACCGTGTTCTTTTTAAAGAATATTTTCTCTAATAGTACACGGTGTGTGTCCTGGTGTACACATTAATCCCCACTGCAACTCTTCTGTTTATGTGATATTTTCTCAGGCAACAAAACTGAGTATTTATTTTGATGCAACTTAAACCATACACATCACTCTTCCTTTAGTGTGTCAGACCATGAGCTTAGTGCAGCATAGCTAAACAACGGCTGACATAATAAATGCGTCCTGTGTAGGCATCAACATACATTACTGGGATCCTGTTGTGATGGTGACGTTGAACATCTTCTATTCCTGCTGGGTTCCCTCTAAGGAGTCAGGATCTCTGTTCACAGTGATCCATCATCTATAGACAACTATATTTATTCCATTTATCTTTTTACCTTCAACACTTTGAGGTTAGGTAGGTCATATTCTGCTGGTGTTTGCAACATTGTCAGTTGCCCAAGTGTTTTGTGGCTTTGGGACAGAAACGGCTGAGATCAAAGCTAAACAAAAATGGAACAGACACTTTTCACATCAATGCCTTTTTTCTCACCTCTTTCCAAAATTTGTGTGGTATTTTTAATTAAAACTCCGGGTCCTGAAGCATAGCAGCCCATTATCATGGTAAATTCACGGCATCTTTGACTGGAGCTAATGGTTTATAATCAGGGGTGTTTATGAGGCCACAAGCTCTGCTGTGGCAGATTGAGCTAATTTAGCTACTTAAAAAGGACATGACACTTCTGATCTGCTAACACGCCTCTCAGTTAAGCTCCTCATCAGAGCCACCCCATGGCCTGCATGCAACATCTCAAGTTATCTTTGAACGTGGTCTCATATTCTCCATAATATCAGGTTTTAACTGGCAGCCTACACAGAATTACGCTTTAGACCAAAGCCACCACCAACTCAGGGCCTCTTGGGCCAGGGTCCTGCAGATTCTAGATGTTTCTAGATGGAAAACACCTGACTGAAATTGATGGGTGTTGCTGGTACAAAACTTGATGACAAGCTGTTGAACCATTTTCCTATAATCAGGTGAGTTGCAGCAGGGGATAGGGAACATCTAAAACCTGCAGGACACTGTCCCTGTAGAGTGTTGGGCTTTCTAAGCATCCAGAGTTTGGAGGTACACTTAATATAAATGACCACTGAGCTTGTCTTTTGGTGTGATGAAGGAATGTGGCTGTTTTTTATTTACACACAGTGATTGTGTCCAATACTGAGACTAAGTGCTTTAAAAAAACAAACAAAAAACCTATATGTATAAATGCATCATATTAAAGGATAGCTATCATGAAAAATGGACTTTTAAGAGCTTTTCAGCATGTTGCTGTGTTATTTCCTCAAACTTCATTTAAGTCGTTTTTTTCTTCATTTGTGCATATTTGAGTAATATATATGAATATTCAGGCCAAGCTCTTGCTTCCTTAAAGGGGAACTTTGGTTTTTTTCAATCTGGACCTATTTTTTTTGCATGAAATACATTCATTTACTCACCCAGACAGTTTTGGTGCAACTTGAATTCCTTCGGGAGATATTTAGATTAGTGAACGACCGATATTGATTTTTTTAGGGCCGATACCGATATTTTTTCAACAGCCTGGGCCGATAGCCGATATTGGAGGCCGATATATTTGGGCCGATATTTGTGGCCGATATGCTGTTGTTTCTTCAATTAACATACTAAAATTGACACGACAATAAAAGATATATTAGGTCTTTGTTTTTTCCCAAATAGAATAATTCATTTAACACATGCAAAAACCCTAAAAACAAACGAAACACGTGATCTCAGCATGTAAGCCTTTTCCTTGAAAGGAAAATAAGCAAAAACACACAAATCATTATCAGTCTTGCTGCATCATCTTTTACATTCACCCACATACTGTAATGTGTGCATATACAGATGGGGTGTAAATGGAAAAAAGAGAAAAGCGTTTGTGTGTTGACTGTTCACATTTTATATAGATAATCAGTCATCATAAAATGTCCTTTGTGTCACCCAACATATTTAAATGTCCTTGTCATTCACGTAGTAGTTGTTTTTGGCTTATTGCTGCCCGTTTACAAAGCTGGTTTCATATTCTGAACCACAAACTTTGTTTCCAAATTGTATGGCGATATTTCAGCGAAGTAAACAATTAAGATATGTTTAGAAAGTGTTTTTGTTTTGTTTTTAAACGGACCTTTCTGTTGAAGCCGATGTCACACCCTCACTCTGCGGGGGGAGTGCAGCACGTTAACTGAGGTGACAACACGGAGCGTCTGCAGCGAATCTCTACGTGACAAACTCATACCGGGTTACTAAAGTCCAACAAGCAGCAGCACCACAGAACTGAACTATTGTTGGTTATTCTGCATCCGTTTATGACTAATGTTTAGAAGCTAAACGCAGCCTGCTACTAAATCCAGCTACTACATTACGAGTTGGCTAGTTTTAAAGACGAAGCACTCGGCTTTTCTGTTTCCTTTTCTGGACCACAAACTTTGTGTTTCCAAAGCGCATGGCGACATTTCAACGAAGTAAACAGTTACAATACGTTTTTAAAGATTGATAACTTGCCTTGGAGTGCAGATGATGCTCCAGGCTTCTCTCTGTGAAGGGGAGTGGGGAGGAGCTGCATGGACAGCGGCGACAGTCAAGTCAACAGAAAGCTGCGTGTAGCGGCTGCCGTTAAATCATGACGGGGGATCGATACTGCCCGCGACTAAGGCCGATACCGGTACCAGTAAAAAAAAACAAAACAACTTGCTGCTCATCAACGGAAGTGTCTCACAGTTACAGCAGAAAGCTGCCGGAGGCAGATGCCTGTCTGTAAAACATGATGGGAAAAAAATATCGGCCCAATTTTGGCCGATACCGATATCGGGGGGGGGGGGGGGGAAACGCAAATATGTTCACTAATTTAGATCCACTCGATCAGCGTATGCATGATATAACGGCAGTAATGGGGCAACCCAACCCCACGAAACATTAGTCGGGCCCCCCTTGTGAGCTCGAAGCGGCTTTTTCGTGGTGATTTGTCCTTATTTACAGCAGTTTACTTGTTATGGTGTCGCATAATGGTGACGTCATCAAAGCCGCCGCAGTAAAAAGTTTGTAAATAAAGGACGAATCACCACAAAAAAGCCGCTTCGAGCTCACAGGGGGGGTCCAACTAAAGTTTCGTAACAAAACATTGGTGAAATGGAGTTTGTGGCAGATGATGCCTTATTTAGAGGCTGCACGCGGTTGCCCCATTACTGCCATTATATCGTGCATATGCTGATCTCGAGTGGATCTAAATATCTCGAGGAAGGAACTCAAATTGCATCAAAACTGTCTGGGTGAGTAAATGAACAAATTTCATGCAAGAAAATGGGTCCAGATTGGAAAAAAAACAAAGGTCCACCTGATCCTGATAACAAGGCAGAACTTGGGGGAGTTCAGGCTCGTCCGCGGAACGTGCTGCCGCGGCGGTACCACATACACAATGAATGGGTTTGCCGCCGTCAGCCTGTGCTTGCCGCGTTCTATCAAGGGCCTTAAACGTCACGCGCCATTGCGCGGAATCCCGACCAGTAGCCGGCTGGACTTAGTTGAGTAGTCGGCTATATAGCCGGCAGCCGGCGCTTGTAAGCACTGGTTGTAAATGACTTTATTGTTCCAGATAAGGTTATTCATCTTCGAACTGCCTGAACACCCTGCGTGCCACTTAGCCAAAATGTTCGATGACTCTGTTTGAGCCTCGGCCTGTTCAGAACCGGCTCGGATCATAGAAGTGATCTGTTGTCTGTTTGGATGGAACCACATGAGATTGGAAATGATTGCTGGCTCCCAGTGGGCACCCAGGGGCCTTCTGCTGTGAATGGCTTGCTCTCTCTTCTCTTGGCCCTCATTAAAAATGCCAAACTATTAAAAGTGGCAGTTTTCTATAATTACAACCGTCCTGACTGATGGAGAAATATCTCCTGGCTGCCTCCTGGGAGCACATTAACCTGCAATACAAAATGTTTGTGAGCTAAATTGGAATCGTGTCTTGGTGAGTACAAAAAAATGATTGTCCTGTTAATGATTAGTAGATGATAAAACGGAGCAAGGACATGGTAGGATTTAATTTGTGACATGTCAGACGCTCGACACCTGTTAAAAAGATGCTGGTGCAATTGGTGGTTAAGGGACTTTTCCTTCTCTTTAGACATTTTTCATTTATAAATACCATCCATTTGTCACTCCTTCCTCTTGTTTCATTAATGATGGTTTTGACTTGATAAAATTTTCCATTACATGAAAAGCTTTTGTCACTTTGAATTTGAGTAAGAAAATACATTGGTCTCAAATGTTCATCATTTAAATCACTTCAGCTCTAGTTTTAAATCCAGCATTTCATACCAGCTTGGAGACTGATAACTGGAGCTGTGTGTGAGGGTGGAGGGGTGGTGGAAAGAAGGCTACTGTGTAAGCCACCCTGCTGTTTGGTCGGACCACACACTGTCAGGGCCTGGATTAGTTGGATGTGTTTGTTTTTATCTGCACGCCTGTCAGCTTGGAAGAGATGCACACCCTGCTGCCACCATGCAAAAATCATCCTAATGCTTTTTTCAAAATCATACACTTAGAAATGTTTGTGCCACATTAAGACAGATGCTAATTGTTTGTTGTAAATGACATCTGTTTTGTATGCCCTGCTTTATCCAGGACTGCTGCTGGAATTGCATTTGAACCTGATGAATGCCGGAAGTTTGGCTCTTATAGTTTAGCCTGGTACACCGGCCTGACTATCGCCATGTATGAGATGCACGGCAAGTCAGTCTGGGCTCCCTCCGTTGGAGATCGATTTCCAACTTGACACGAGAGGTGGGACTAACGGGAACAAATTGGTTCTCTCCGGTTCAATCAGAGAAATGCGGAAGTGATGCAACGTCTTTTTATAAGAGGAAAGTCCTTAGAGCAACAAGTTGAGCTCATTTTAGACATCAGAAAGGACGACGTTATATAGTCGCTCCTCTGTGGCCGGCATTCTGTTTGTTTGAGTAGAGAACTGAGTCGCTGAAAAAGACATATCGTAACGTCCCGCCTGTGATTGGTCCGGCCAATTTTTTACCGGGTGGAAATCACTTCCCAATTTAGGGAACCTAGACCGACTTGCTGTGTATCTCACACATGGCGTTGGTCAGACTGGTGCACAGCTACTTATAGTTTGCTTCAGTGATGACGCGTGAAGCAGTTGAAGTTTATCATCCATCACTGTAGATATATGCACTCGGGCTAGAGCGACGTGTCGATGCGTGAAAATATGCGTGCCGATGCGTCATCGGGTCAAAACAAAGATGGCGCCACCATATCCAATGTGAGTGGCTCCTCCGAGTTTCCAAAGTGCAAAGCAGTGAAGGCACACACTCGTTCATTGAAGGTATGGGGATGTTAGGGGTGGCGAAACCAAAGCCTCTTGAGACAATGACACACTGCCGACACCATATCTTTAGACATGCGAGACCTGTTTGAGATGTCAGCATGAAACATAAGCTCCATCTGCTGGCCATGAGTGAGTGCTGCAACTGATGCCAGGAGCCGTTTCAACTCTGACTCGGGGTATAATTTTATTTATATATATATATATATATATATATATATATGTGTGTGTGTGTGTGTGTGTGTGTGTATACATAAAATAAGGGCTGTCAAAAGTTTAATCCCATCGTCAAACAACAGATTAATTTATTGCCATATGTAGAAAATGTTTTACAACTTAAAGACTAAAACCAAGCTAGAAATCTGGGAGTAGTCCAGTATTCAGACCTGAATTTCAGCTTCACATTAAGACAGTTGTGAAGTCGGCCTGTAAGGACCGCATCGGCAGCATTCTGGACTAAACTGCCACTGTCTGAAGGACTTTAAGGAGACATGTAAGGACAGGGTTTCAGTAGTCTACTAAAGTTAAATGTAGAATTCCTGGTGAGACACCTTTTTATCCTAAATATGTCTAGAAGTGATAAAATTAATGTGATTTATCTTTGACAGCCTATATATATATATATATATATAAAAAAAAAAAAAAAAAAAAAAAAAAATCAATTTAACATCAATGGTCATACTGAACCATTACAACTGTGAGAGAATATTTAGCACAACTTGTCTATAAATGAAATGCATATAAAAAATATAAGAAGGTTAAACGATCTCATATTAAAGAAAGTGCTTAATATCGGTTGAATCCATTAGGGTGCCAAAGTCTTTAATGTGAAGATGTGGAAGCTTTCCCTTTGTAGGCAGCCTGTTGTTGTCCCCTCCTCGTCTTGACAGTTTTTGTGCTTAATCCTGATATATATTTTAGAGAGGAGACGGGGGTGCTGCGCCTCCTTTAAATGAACAGCCAGTGGGTTTCTTAGGTCTCCATTTTAGATGCTGCATCTATGTTTTGCTGTATGAGTTTTTAATGGCCGTGAAGTTTTTCCAACATAACCCAGTCCACTGGGGCATTTAAGAAGATAATTAACATTTTTGTAGAACATGTTATTGTCCACTTAATTTTAAATGTGTGTCCTGTCAATAGATGAGAGTGGGTTTTATATTTTTAGGTAAAGTTACACTGTGTGGAGGATCCAGGGGATTATGCAGTCGTCATGATTGCTCTTCACCTGACTCGTATAAAACATCTTGATGGCACTAAAGGTTTGAGTGGAGGCGTCATTATGTGAGGATGTAGACAATTGATTATATTTTGTTTGTTTTCAGTACCCTCACTCCCTGGAGTGGAAATCGAAATATAGCTATCTTTATACTGTTCCGTTTTCCTTTAAAACACAATAAAGACTAAAATATAACACCAAATTGATCAGCAGGAGTTTGGTTAGTTAAAAAATGTATGACACCCATCCTTTGAGGCCTGCTCGTGAACAGCTCTATTGCAGTACTGGAGTCGAGCATCCCCAGCACACTTTTTAAACTATTTCTTTTACTGTTAGATGGGTTGTCTTAACATTTTATGAACATAGTTTGCACAGGCTCGTTAATATTCAAAAGATCGGGGCTTTCTTTTTGACTGTATTCCCTCTGTTCTCATCTGTTTTTGTTGCTCTCCACCACTTTGGAATTGCTTAGTCTTGGCATGAATTTTAGTTGGATCCTTGCAAATACAGACTTTCTCAAGAGAAACTCCACCAGCACCACAGTGCTTATTGCATGTATAATGCATACCATTGTGTCAGACCATTTCTTCTCCTTGTGCTGTTGTGTTCAGTGTTTGAGCTCATTAGCTCATTAACATGCTCTGTCAACTATCATTTATCATATTGATGGCACCATTTTCAGTGTGGCTGCTGTAAATGAACTATTATGTGGTGGTCTGTAGAACAAATGCTTATTTAGTGTGTCTTGGAACCCTGAATAAGACTTTTTTTTTTTTTTTTTTCTTCCCCTACAGGAAATTTTGGGGCTTTGACTGTTGGATTCGCAACCTGTTATCCTGGTAGATGCAGTTTTTCTTGAGATCTCTGCAATTACATGGACTAAGGTTAGTTTCTACACCTTGTTTGGACTGTACATACTCCAATTTATTGTTAGTAATGTGAAAACTATTTTAAATTATCAACCAAACATTCCCTAAACAAGCTGTTGAAACCTGATCATACTGGTTTGGACTTGCCTGAAGGGACGGAGAAACTAAGCCAAGGTGTCTGATAAATATTTCAGCAGATCTTAACCTTAAAGCAGCAGATATTCAGCACCGACTTCAGGTTTTAGTTTGTAGAAATCTGTGTCACTAACCTACTTGTTATGGTACACTTAAACATGCCACAGAATGATGCAGCATATGAAAATGGACTTACAAATATTTTAATTTTTTATTAAACATGCAATATGTCACCTTCTCAAATATGCAACACCTGTAGGGGGTCAAATACTCTGGCGTGGGCACCGGAGTCAAAGGTTTTCAGGCTGATGATCACATCTCAAAGCAGCACAGACCAACCAAACCATGTGACTCAAGTTACTATGGGAATGCATAAAACTTGCAGGCAGCAGTTAAAGTAACAAAGGAACCCTGCAGCCATAAGCTATATATTTAACCGAGATGACCGTTAAATGAACTGAACTGAATACAGCAGAGCTTTATAGCAACACACAAGCTAACAATGAGCTGGACATTGGCTGAATAGAAATGAATGTATTGCATCCCAGATTTAATTAACACAACCTACAAAGAAGAGAATGTGTTTAAGTTTGATCAGAGGTCTTACTTGTGTAACTTGGTGAATAATGAAAAGTTGAGCTAAGGTGGTGCTTAAAGGCCTCGGGTGGTGATGTTTGCCCTACAAGTCTGTTTACATTCTTTGCTCCCCAGTCAGTTTCTGAAACGAGGACCAACTTATTCAAATGTGATGTGAAGGTGGTTGTGTGTCAGGCCGTGACCTTGCTGTTAAAGATACTTTTTGACCTGAAGCTCCTGACCCTTAAGGGATACCAGGCGCTTGTTAAGGAGCTAAAGATCATTTCAGCACTGGAAGGAGCTTTGCTTTTCCACTTCTAAGGCACAGGGTAGACTCAGAGGATTAATTCGGCTGGAGTATGGAAAACGTTTGTCCGTGCTGCGGTGCTGATCTCAGGAGCCTGCACAGACAGAGCGGGGAAGCGAGGAAGAATATTTCAGTCACCTTCTCTCAAAATCCATTAATGCTGTGCAGTTCCACAGGTTGGAGCTATTTTTATTTGTGCTTTAGGATGTGGCTGCTGTGAAATACTGAATTTTTAATTGCACAGATTCACAGTTTTTATCAGGAGCAGATGTTGAACTCTGGCAGAGCCTTTTGTGTGAACATTGCTTTTACACACAATTGTCACACACTATTCTGAATATCTAAAGTACTCCTTTCCTACTATAACGTAAATGCCTGTGTTTTAAATTATTGATTTCTCATGGGGGGGGAGAGAGGCTGGTTATCTGGTTTGCTGTTTGTCAGCAAAACATTTGAGATCAAGTTCTTTGTTGAAAATGCCTCCAGGTTTTTCTAATGAATGATAGATCTTTTCCAGGGCTCCAAACTAACTTTCAGCACTGGTTACACTGGTGCGCCTAACTTTTTAATTTGGGTGCACCTGCAAAAAGTTTAGGTGCACCACAATTTTTTTTTTAACATCACTGTCAGCAGCTCATTTTAGGGCAGTTTAAGGATTGTTTCTTGATAATTTTACATGGGCAGGTATTTTATATATTTTTATTTTTTCCAAAGGGACTTAAAGGCATTTTTGCTGGTTTTCCCTATCTGAGCCTCAGGTTGACTGGCTCCCTCTTTGTTACAGGGTTCAATTCAAGATCTTATTGGCCTTTAAAGCGTTGCATGGTTCTGCTTCTAGTTATCTCTCTGAGTTATTGTCCCACTACCAGATCTGAGATCTTCCTCTTTGTCCCTCCTGGACGTACAAAGACACAAATGCAATTCCAGGGGCGCCAGGGCCTTCTCCATTGCTGCCCCACGCCTCTGGAATACACTCCTTCTTGAACTTAGGTCAGAACTCAGGTCATTCTTTTATTTCTTTTAAAGCCATGCTCAGACCCCATCTTTTGGTGCAGGCGTTTCCTTCTTAACTTTTGTCTTGGTGTTCTTCTTATTGTTTTTATTCTTTTTAATTATATCTTGTGTTTATTAGCCTTGTGTTGATGTCCTGCTATGAACAGCACTTTGGGCATCCAGCTGGATGTAAAAATTTGTGCCATATAAATTAAGCTAAATGTTAAATAATTTTGGGGAATTTTGCTTGCAGAGACTTCATTTCATTTTTGTTTTTGGTTGTTTGGTTTTCAATAGACTGAGTCCATTCTGTTAATTGTTTTTTTTTGGTATTTGAAATTTCTTCCAGTTCCAGTATAAAATTAAATGAAAGTTTATTGATCTTTGAAAGCGCATACTCGCATCTTTTTGACATTCTCATATCAGTTGAAAATGGTCTCAGAATGACATTCATTTCATGTGAATTCCAATTCCTGTCTTAAAGGTGTTATAGAAGATGTTTCTTTAAACAATTTTGCAATATTCTGTAAAATTGGGTTCACTACTCCATACGCTATGATTAATTAAAAGATTTAAATATGTAAATGTTGTTGTACATCAGCTGTGAAAGTAATGGGGCTGAAAAAACATCCGCCAATCATCTCTGCATTCCTTAACTTTTTCATTTGTCTACTGGCTCGTCAATCACTTTTACTACCGTAGTAAGAACGGGGAATAGGCGAGACTGATCAATGAGAGTGATTGATTGGCGAGAGTAATGCTGTGTGCACTCGTCTGACGTTTCCAGCAGGTCGCTAACATCATTCTGCTAGCAATTAGCGATGTTTAGACAACATTTCGTTTACTTGCGTTTGTGACATGATGGAGAATCTGCTCCTGCTGTCTGCTAAACACCGGCGTGGCTTGTGCATGTTGTGCTGTGGCTGGAGGAGGGAGCTGTGAATCTAGCAGGTTGGTCTTGCGCATACGCATTATTCAAAAACTCACTAACAGTCTCTACTTTCTGAAATGCCGAGACATCTTCTATAGTGCCTTTAACCCTCAATCTCAAATGCGCACTCCCGCGAAGTGCAACAGCTGTCCCGATTCTCAGAACGTTAAGTTGAGGGGCAAGTTTGAGGGCTGAATAGTCCTTAATACTGAGATTCTCCGACACCACCCTCGTTAGTAAGGGCTACCCAGAATGCTAAGCGGCAAAGAAGGCGAGCTACAAATGTAAGTATTTTCTTTGTTAAAGGGACTTGAGGAAAGATTAAAAAAAGAAACTCGCGACTGCAGCGACTGGCGCTTTAGGTACCAGCAGCCACGAGCCAAGCCGTCACGGGAGCGTGCACAAACTAAAGCTATAATGTTGTGTACTCACCTTTTTCTCCATAGTTACACTTTTTAGTGTCTTTCAGTTTATCTGGATCGTTTGCTGACGGCAGAAGAATCCATAACTATTGCTTACAGTGTTTGAATTTACCGCGACCGTCTTCTTCCTACAGTATATCAAAATTGCGGATGTAGCGTCATTTGACGTCCTGTCCGCAGGGCAGCGCGGGAAATTCGGACACCGAATTGCAGCGCATTTTGCAGCACACAGCCTGTTCAAGGCAACGGAGAGAAACATGGGTGGAAACGTTATTTTTGGTATTTAGCGCTTCATCACTCATTAGTTTGGGAAAAAAAGGGACATTCATGTTTGTTTGTTTTTTAAAATTCCTGCCTCAAGTCCCTTTAATGGAGATACTATGGTTTACATAATATTTATTCTATCTTAGTTTAGGCCCATGTTATGGATTAGTTACCTCATTGTTGCGTAACATTCATTTTTATTTCACAATATTTTGTCAGTCACCGGTACGGTCAAGCCATGTTATTGGTTAATGATGCAAAATGGTCATTTTTTCTCGGTGCTAATGTAGTCGTTTTATCAAGAGAACAGCCTGTATAACATGCTTCTGCTGATAATGGTATAAGACGACCGGGCTAATGTTATCTCCCATAGCCGGTGGACGGTGGTGGTGAAACATCTTTTGGTGTTAAGTTTCATATTGGACCACTTTTTCTTGACCCTTTGGCTAAAGAATTGTGACGTTGCCATCGGATGTGGGCTATTATTAAATTTCATAACTAATAAAACGAATAAACCATATCAGCCAGGCCTTGATTGAGACTTTTACTAATATCTCAGCCGGAGTCATTCAACACCAGTGAGGCTGACTGATCCTCTTCCGTGCAGCGTTTTTGTGCACGTCTCTGACTCCGGTTTTTAAGCTGCCAAACACCTCTTCAATGTTTCCCACCTCACAAATGAGGATTTCTGTCCTGATCCCCCCAAAAGTTTCTTTTTTGGCAGAATCTCTCCTCTCCACGGTTCAACCTCGCTGGGTGAAGCCTCATCATTATGCATGTTTTAAGGGCGTAACCGTGGGTGTGACATTTA
The DNA here is from genome assembly GCA_023101725.1 of Atherinomorus stipes. Classification (NCBI taxonomy): domain Eukaryota; kingdom Metazoa; phylum Chordata; class Actinopteri; order Atheriniformes; family Atherinidae; genus Atherinomorus; species Atherinomorus stipes. The sequence continues at coordinate 321,801 of JALJCO010006646.1, forward strand.
AATTATGATGGATTTCAGCTGTGGAATTTATCAAGACGCTTTTGTTCGTACGACGGGATTGGTGTGATACGAACGTTTTAATAAATCACACGTGGGTCCAATCATAGGACCATTTTTACGAACATATGTGCGATCATTTCTACAATCGTTTGATAAATGAGGGCCATTTTAATTTTAAAAACATTAATCTCAAAGATTGAGTTGACATTTTTGGTCTGCCTTTTGCCTTGGCTGTAAGTGAGCTTGTTTTCCTTGTTTTACACAACTTGGAATAGTTGTCTTTGGTGACATGTTTTTTTTTAATGCAGTTTTTAACTCATTGACTGCCAGACCTTTTCCGAGCAGAGCGCTCCATATTGCCAGGATTTTTAAGCATTTTCACTGATTTTGGGAGATCCACAGAATATTGTGTACTATGCCACTGCAAACAATGAATGTACCAAAGGAAAGCTTAGACTCTCTTCTTTTATCAGAAAAAAAACATTTGTTTCTAACTTTTTACATTCTTTAGTAATCTGCAGTAGTACATGGGTTTGTTGCAGTGAAAATGCCTGTTTCTGACCAAAAAGATGAGAAAACGAGCTTTGAATGCTGAGTTCCGCTTCAAGTGGAAAAGTGTCTTTGATGCCAATATTTTTTTACTTTAATAACACCTTCATTATCTGAACAGCTGTTTACTTCTATGAAACAGCAAATACAACACTGAGAAAAGAGTTTTGGAGGCAAAATAATTATTTACTAGCTAAATAAGCCACAACAAGTTTGTTTCACAAGCATAACATTTTGCAGAAACATAAGGCAGAAACTCCCTCTACTCCTCCCTTCTTCCCTTTACCGGAGCTTAGGTTCAGACGTTTTCTATGTAGCATCTAATGCACCATTTCCTTGACTCTGAGCGCATTCAGAAATTTTGTTTTCTGAATCGTCACAAACATCTTCCATACCGCCTTCAAGCCAGCACGACATACAGGCCATGTCAAAACACGTTTGTCCTGCTGGAAGCAATGGACGCATTTCAAGGTTGGGTGTTTTCAAGTACTACGTACAATAGAAGTTTCCAAGGTAATTTTTCTTGCTGCAGTTATTTTGAGCCAAGTCAGATGCAGATCTCAACATAAAGAGTTAGTGATAGTAGAGCAGACAGGCGGGTAGAAAGCACTGCAGCTGTGCCTTTTGAGTGGAGGTAACAAGGTTTCCTCGTCCCCAAGGGGGAAGGATGAGAGAAGAGAAAGCCAAAGGACAAAACTTTTGTTCACATATAGAGAAGGAAAGAGGAAAAATGGGTGATGTATCTTTGAATCATTGTATAGATGTCGAGGGGTGGGGCGAGGGCTATATGACCAGGAGCTATGAACTAAGGACAGTACCTCCACTCTTTACCCTCCTCCTTACCAGCAAATCTGATCATCCTTGGCAGATGGACGGTACGCTTGTCTCTTCTGGGACTTGTAGTATGAAGCCAGATTAGTGTTTTAGTGAGATGCTTTCTTCAGGTTCAGCTCTGGGTTTTCAATGTCACAGAGCTGGCTAACTTATTGTCATGGCAACCTCATGCTGGAAACCTAGCCTCTTCTGGAGAAAACAAGTATAAATTGTTACACCTACAAGTATACTTCCCTCTTGTAATGACTGAAGCAGCTGTGTGGTGTTCAGTCAGTATTAACTGAAATGTTGAAGTTAGTGGAGTTACTCGTTCCTCTTAGCTGGAAATGTGCAGCTCCAGATTAAGTTATCGATCATTTCAGTGTTAATAACTAAATAATCATTAGCCAGCTTCACTCTTAAGTCATGTCGCATTTCCAAACTGATTTGAAAAGATTTTATAAGCCCTGATGAAAACCGTTTCATTTCATGAAGTTGTGCTGAATATTAAAGTTCAGATCTAAGATAACGTGCTGACATTAAAGGTTGAATATGGAGCATTTTTATTAAAAGCTGTTTAAAAAAAATTAATAAAAACTCCACGAAGCGTTTGGAGGGGTGCAGAATGAAAGAAAAAGATTTCTAAAAGAATATTTAGCCTGAAAATAAATGTAAAATAAATTTTAATGGGTTTGACAATGGCATTATGTTTACATGTACAAGCCAATACACGCTGCCATTGCGGGTTGTCAAATATGAACTCTGTGTGGCAACACTATGTTTGGCACAGTTAGGTTGGCTCAGGGGGAAAACAGTGGAGTCTGCAAGTCCAGCAGGTGCTACAGAGCCCTGGATATATTGTTTTCCGTCAATAAAAAGAGGAGTGGCATGAGAAGAGCAAAAGCTAGAGTAAATTTAGGTGAAGCCTGCACTAGATGGACCCACATGAACATTTTCCATGGCATCAATATGCGGAAATGGCGACTTTTCTCCTGGATCAGTAAGCTAACTTGTTTGCCAACATGGTTTAACGTTGACTGTCAGTTATAAACTCCTCTGCATTAATTGTTGGACATGTTGCAGGCTGTTGGTCACTTGCCGTATCGGCAGTGAGCCTGGCATCAAGCGGCTGGAGTTGTTTTTCTGCTGTTGCAACGACATTCTAGACACACGTGATGCCACTGTTCTGTCCGTATTTCATATTCAACCTTTAATTAAACATGATTTTAACAGGCAGTATCAGCTGTGCAAGTTTCCGTGACATGCTCATTATCGATGCACCAGCTCGTCAAGAGGAGTGAGTGTTTCCATCTTCACCATCTCGGTAGAGTTTTAAAACTGATATTTGTGTCTGAGTGTCAGGTGGTTGACGTGTATTCATACACTCGCTCTGACTGGTGCCATGTGCGCTCATCCCGTGGACGTGCACGTCTGTGGGTAGTTGCATCACAGAGAAACTCAGGATGCATTCACACTTTGGCTGTTTGGTTCGCTTTAAACGGACCATGGTCCATTTCCACGGATAGTCTGTTTCGTTTGGCACAGTCTGAAGTAGGGCTGAGCGATTTCAGGAAATTTAATTGCGATTTTTCTGGGCAATATTGTGATTTCGATTCACAATTTTCTTCAAATCAAGCTTCAGTACAATATTTACAATGTACAATACCATTTATGAACATGACAGAAAACTCCATTATATCATCAAAACATTAAAAGCTATTACTCTTAATAAGTGATGACATTTTAAAGGTGAGATTTACTCACTTTCAAATGCATTTAAAAAAATGCATGTACATTCACTGGAACTCTGGGATTTTCAGATTCCCTGCAGTCCTCCTCCCTCTACCACAGTTAATCACCCCACTTACTGCCTTTTTCAAATCGGGTAATCTGCATGTTGCTTTACACACTTGAATTTCCAGTGTAAAAAATACATTATTGTGCTATTTTTAATATTTTAACTATTTCTCATGACATTGCACTGAAAAATCTCCGAATAAGAAATCAATATATTTTCTTTTTACAGTTCTTGTATGTGATTACATTAAGTGAAACAAACAAACCAGGGAGTTTATCATGGATTCATATGTGCATTGAAATGTAATTAAGTTGTAAAATAAATCTAAACAAACATCAGGTTTTATATTATTTGGCTTCATTTTTATGTCATTCTGTCACCTGAACTTGAGGAGAAGAAAACACTCCTACATCATGAATGATCAGGTGGTTTTACCCTGATTGTTGTTATCAGGTTGCATTTCTGACGTGTGGACGCACATTTTTGGCCAAAACGGCGTTCCATACTCATCCTCTCATGTCGGCTTGAAAAACAGCAGCAACAACTTTCCTCCTGTTTCTGGACTTGTGGTTTAACTGTGTGGCTGAACTGATGTCCCAGATAACAAGGACAGAGTTTCTGTGTGCTGCCCCGTTTGCCCCGTTCACGAAGCAAGTCCAGCTGATTATTCGTCTCCTTTTACTGAGATCGGCCGAAATACAGATCATTAATATACTCGCCCGCATCACGCTCGTGTCCACAGCGCAAAGCCCAAAACTTTATAGGTTAAAAGAAAACTGGTTGGAATTCAGTAGTGCTTTTATTTGCATTAAAATGATCTGATTTTACAGATCAGACGGCATTTTTCACTCGACTGTCTGATCAGCTGATAGCTGCTGGCGAAATCATGAAATCTGACGGCGCAGACAGTTGAAGATTATATTTTACTGAACATTAAATTCCCTCATTTCACGAAGCGGATCAACAAACAGAAAGGGGCAGCAGAGGTCTGCAGCCTCTCTCCAACAACGGAACGGAAAGTTAGAAACTGGATGAAGTTCTACCGAAGCCGTTATCTAGTGTAAAGATTACACAGCAGGAGATGCCCATCCCAGCCCAGATGCTGATTGGTTAGCTGACCTGTCCAGTGGTGGTCGTTTTTCAGCCTTTCTTACCTTGGCCATGTCTCTGAGTATTGCACACCTTGTGCTTTTGGGCACTCCAGTGATGTTGCAGCTCTGAAATATGGCAAAACTTCTGGCAAGTGGCATCTTGGCAGCTGCACGCTTGACTTTTCTCAGTTTATAGGCAGTTATTTTGCGCCTCACTATTTTTGACTTTTCGGAGCCTGTCAAGTCCCTCTTCTGACCCATTTTGCCAAAGGAAAGGAAGTTGCCTAATAATTGTTTGCCTTATACACCTGGCATAGGGTGTTGATGTCATTAGACCACACCCCTTCCCATTACAGAGATGCACATCACCTGATATGCTCAATTGGTAGTAGACTTTGGGCCTATACAGCTTGGAGTAAGACAACATGCATAAAGAGGATGATGTGGTCAAAATATTAATTTGCCTAATAATTCTGCACTCCCTGCATATAATGGTAGGGAAAACACTGGGTCGGGTATGTAGTAGTCAGCTGTGATAAATTTTAGTGAACTTGTTGATAAAATTAGACGATTAATATATTTTTTTTCATGACTGTACAGATGAAAACCGAACCACAATGAGGTACATACTGAACTGTGAATTCTGTGTACCGTAACAGCCATATTTATAATACAACACAACTTCCACCTTTTGGAAAGTTTGCTCAAAACACGACAAGCACCCGTTTTGTTTTTTTCTCTCCAGAACCTGAAATATCTCCAAATAAAAGACATGGTGAGTTTCTATTTCACTCTGATTGGTAAAAACATCATACTGTAGCATCTGCTTGGTGACATCAGTCTGATGCCCAATCAGTTGGTGACGTCAATATTGGAACCGGATAGCGATACAGGATCAGGCTGGTCTCAACTGTAGTTGCAGCTATGCTTGAAACGGAGCCATGACAGTCAGCAGTTTCACGTGCTTGATTTTAGACTGAGATCAATCAATGCTTTCAATATAAAGCACTTTTAACGGCTGGTAATGACCACTAGACATTTTCCTGACCGACCCAGTGTGCATTGCCCAGTTCAGCAAGTGAAGACGAGCCATTAATGCTGATCTGTGAGGGTCTTCTCTTGCAAAGCAGTGCAGTTAGTGCATCTGTGAGAGTGGGTGGTTTGCATTGCTTGGGTAAGACTTTGAGCGTGCTCCACGGTAAGCCCTCCTCTTCCTCTCTCTCTGTTTCCCTCTTTCCCCTCCTCCCTCCAGCAGCTGTTTTCCTGTCTTAGCTGGGAACTGCTGCCAATGTGTTTTTCCTCATCTCCGCGTCACAAGCAGGAACTCACCGACTTACCGACATGCACAAACACTCTTTTATAATGTGTGTTTTTTCTGTCTCTGCTCTGTCCCACACTCGTCTGGCTGGTGACTCTGTTCTGACCTCGTTTTGGATGACAGAGTGAGGAGCACATATTCTCACTATTCCACTTGGCTGCCGTGATTTCGTTGACATTGCTGTGTGAGAACCGCCTGACTTTTCATAGAAATGCTTTCATGGTAAGACTCCTCTTCCTTTCTGTCTCTTGACCTGTTGTTAGTGCTTCTCCTTTAAGGAAACTGCCGTGGAGTTCATTCCTTTTTGTTTTCAGAGGTCTTTGTAACACCTTCATTACGGTGTTTTTGTATGTTATTATCTAAATGATCTGTTGAAACTATAAAATGATAGTTGGTGTGTCGTCATTGCCTGGTGTTTTCTACAAGTTGAAATGACATGTTAGTCATACTGACAGGTATTTTGTTAGTCGCCTACTTTTATAGGTTGTCAAAGTATGGAAGGGGGTAAAAGTTCCCATTGGAGCTTGTCTACCTTATCGGATAGTGAAGTAGGAGAGGATGCTGGATTACCAGTCTGACAGAAGCAGTTATCAAAGGTGTTTAGTTAAACCTTTTAATATCACTATCCAAAGTTTTTTTTGAAAAACTTACGTGTATAGTAAGTTACCAAGAAAGGATGGGGAAAGTTTGTCAACCCTTTCTCTTTCTCAGCTTCGACGGAACAAGTTTTCCCAGATGCAACTTTCTCCTTCTGTTGTGAACCTCACAAATTTACCTGACTTTTTGCCATTTGTCTGTTCTCTCACATACTCCTGATGCACAAAGTGAGCCCTAACTAGTTTAATAGCGTACCAGTCTGAGGTGGCTCTAGCATTGGCTTGTTTGACAAATGCAGAATAAGGAGGGGGGTGCACAAGGTGTGCAATACCTCGTGTGTTTTGAAAATGAAGTAATGACCAAGCAACGATGACTGTGCAGATATTTTAATGTATTAGAAATCAACACAGGTGAAGGTTGTCAAATCTGTTGTGGCCAAGAGGGGAAAAAAAAAGGGGAAGGGGGGAGGGGGGGGGCGGCACAAGAGTGTAGCAAGAAATGCTAATAACACTAAAAGAGTGGGGTAATTTTCAGCTGTGGTGTTATGCTAGCTTGGGAGGTTTTTCTGCATCTTACAGTTGGTGTTTTTTTCTCCCTTTTTTATTTAGAGAATGTGGGTCAGTATGAGTTCTAATCTAATATTATTTGTTATTGAACTGTCTTATTTGTACAATAAAATGGGGCTGGGCGATATGGCCAAAATCAGTATTGCTGTATATTGAGCAGTTCCCCTCTGTAACAATGGGCGATAACTGGTTACAAACTGGATGAGTTTGAGTCACGTGACTACAGACTACATGTAGCTCATCATCTTACAGGGACATGAGCACAGCCAAAAACACTTCATTTTTTTTAAAACTCTGCCCTTACTGTAACTTGATGTGACTTCTAGTTTGGCAGATAGCTATCCAGTTCCTCAATGAACACCCCAGGAGGCAGCAGATACATTTTGGGCGTTTATGAGAAGTACTGTGAAACCAAAATACAAACTTACAAATGTACATATTAACTCAGACTGCCAGACCAGAGTGCTCCATATTGCCAGGATTTTTAAGCATTTTCACTGATTTTTGGAGAGTCACAGAATATTGTGTACTGTCTATGCAAACACTGAATGTACCAAAGGAAAGCTTAGATTCTCTTCTTTTATCAGAACAAAAAACATTTGTTTCTAGCTTTTTCTTTAGTAATCTACAGTAGAACATGGGTTCGTTGCAGCGTAAATGCCTGCTTCTGACCAAAAAGATGAGAAAACAAGCTTTTTATGCTGCAATGCACTTCAAGTGTCTGTTGCCAGTATTTCTTTTTACTTTAGTGACACCATCATCTGAACAGCGGGAATCACCTGCCGTCGCTGCTTGACCCACTTTCACTTTCAGCTGGCGCACTTCGCTGCTGTATTTCAATCTATAGATCGTGTCTTCGATCGATCGTGTCACTGTCTATCACCAATCACTTTTTCCACAAACTTTCCTCTCACATCCGCCGCCTAATCTGCGTTGATTACGAGCGGTCGCCATTTTCTCTCCCCTGCTGCGACAGAATCGAGCACATTTCCTGTGTGATTCACATCACCATGACAGCACAGCACCACCTCCTGGTAGGTTTTTTTAAGCTTGTCTGACACCGCCATCTGCTGGATGGGGTGAAAACTACAGGAATAAAGACGAAATAAACACTTGGTTCTCTCTGACAAGCTCTGCAAGAGATGAAAACAGCTCCTTCGATTAAAACCCGCAATTGTGTAAACGTGTGAATGGCAGTTAATGCTCGGATTTGAATTAACGTGTTTACATGTGAATGGCAGCCAGTGAGTTGATAAACTCAAATGAATCAGATTCTTAGTTAAATGTTAGCGAATATTACTTTGTGTCCATGAAAAACAGTGATATGTTTCCCCATTAAATGCACACACAACTATAGATTAGCACAAATGCTAACTTAACATTGAAAAACCCATAGACGGGCTAACGCAATTGGCATCGCTACAGTTTTCAAAACATTTAACTTGAACAACATTCCTTCAAATGTTTAACACCTAACACTGACATAAAATAAACTTCACTGATCATTTGCAGACATGTTTCTCACAGTTCTGTACAGAAAATGTAAAAAGATTATGGAAAAACACTCAGCAAGAATGTCGCTGAGGAAACTATGGTTAGTCGAGAGAGTAAAGTCCTGTGCGGCAGTTCCACTGCCAGCTTTCTTAAAGGCCTCCTTCCACTGAAAACTCGTTTAACTTGCTCCTTCTGAAATACGGAGGGTTTCCCCTTGTTTACTTACACATGCTGACTTGCTAGCGTTGCGTTCCCCCCAGTTGGCTGTGCTTTCTCATCAGAGAAACAATACGAAGAAAAGAGCGAATCGGGAACAGCCTTGCACTTCTACGTAACATTGCAAATAGCGTTTCCCACGTGGGGTTTCTATCTGTCCATTGGAAGGCAGGTAACCCTCCACTACACACTAGAAGTGAAGACAGCACAACTGTAGCTTCGGAGTTGAGAAGCTAATTAGCTAGCTGTTTGTTAGCATGGCAGAACAAACTTGTTTGTCGGCTCTATTTCCTGTCTGAAACTAAATAAGAGCGGAGGGCGGAGCTTCCTTCATACACTGATGGCAGGCAGCCAATCAGACGGAAATTCATGAGAAGGACCCGGAAAAGCTGCCGTTGGACCACAAGCCTCTCTTCTAGTATACAAATACAGCTGGATACAAAGATACCAGAAGGTTTTTTTAAACAGAAACGATGCAGAATGCATTCAATAATAATGGAGAACACAGAAATATTAATGAATGGAAGTACAACTTTAAAGGGGCACCGCAACGAACATACTGACATGGGCAAAATTACGTCGGTTATCGTAATTTTTTTTTTTTGGTTATACTTGTATGATCCCCGAGGGGAAATTAGGGCTCTGCATTTTACCCATCTCTGTACTGTGAGTATCCGAGAGCAGTGGGCTGCTACTTAAAGCGCCCGGGGAGCAGTTGGTGGGGGGGTTAAGGACCTTGCTCAGGGGTCCACAGTGGTACACCCAGGAGTCGTGTCGGGGAATCGAACCCGGGTCCTCCGCGCCCAAGCCCACGACGCTACCACTGGGCTATCCACTACCCCTTTTTATTGTACAGCCTTACAATAAAACAAAAACTTTTAAAGTAGAAGAAAAATATCACTTGAAAACACATCCCCAGTAACCTTGGAGCTTCAACATCATACAGCGGAGAGGCCTCATCTCTGTCTGAGGGATCTACTGCAGACAGTGGAAGTTGAAAAACATCAAGTTATTCCTCTTCACTCTATTTGCCCTCAAAGACTCGAGATCTTCAGCCAGCAACCTGCTGCTGCCCCCATCCATTCTGGAACACTTCTAAGAGTCTTTCCTATTGATTCGCTTATAGGATTATGTAGGGGCGCTGTTTACTTGATAGCGTGCTCTTATTGGAGCAATTAGATTACGTAGAATGATAGAACTACGTAGAATGATAGCCTGCTGTCTGATTCAACTGTTTCTGAACAGAGAGACAAAGCTGACAGACCATAAACAGGAACTTTGATTCTCACTTTGGACATTCACATGGCCTCATCAGTGCACAACAGATCATATTATACACCCAAAACCCCAGAAAAGAGAAATTTGATGTCATGGCACCTTTCAAGGCCGGCGTCATGCTGCTTTGACATTGTGCTATTACAGATGCGGGCATGAAAGTTCCTACATTTTCTGCCAGAAGTGGTGCAGTAATAGTGCGGTAATGGTGCACTATCACTGGCTGAACGATTTGTTCCGCGAATACGTCATCATGGGGATGGGGACCAACTGATTAATCCAGGTGTGCCTGACCTCAGTGACCACGACAATGCCCAGACACACCTGGATTAATCAGTTTGTGCAATGATAAGATGGGTAACAAAGGAGCTACCTTAAGTTCAGCAAGTAGTGGAGTTGTGCATAGATCCCATTGCAGCTTACTTTAGGTTTGAATGAGCCCTTATGTGTGCCTTGTAAATTTGCTTAATACATAACACACCTTTTTATGGGTCATCAGTTGGTACTGAGCCAGCTGATATTAATTTGCACTGATTACTTTCTAATTACTGATAGCTTTTAGTTGGTGTCTTGGGTTTCCATGCGATTTTGGATTCCCTTTCTTCCTGTGCACAATACCTTTTCCATGAGTTATTTACATAATTGCTCATATTCATTACCCATAATTTCATTTCTGAACTTTATGGATAACTTTCTTTTTTCCCCAACCTGGTCTTTATTCCTGGGAAATTATAAGCGTATTTACTCACCGGTAAAGTTTGTCACTCTGACTCCTTCGGACAATATTTAGATTAAGTCACGATTTGCAAATATCCATATAACGGGAGTGAAGGGGACGGAATAAATGGGTCTCTATAAGGCATTATCTGACTTCAGCAAATATAAAAATATATTTAATGAGAAAAATGTTGATGCGTTCTACACTTATGTTATTTTACCTGCTGTAAATGGCATGTTCTGCCACAGAGCCAGCCTGGCCAATCAATATCCTCCTTCTCCAGCAAGCTAAGGTTGTAGATGAAGCAGCAGCTTTTGGTCTTGGATGCTGCTACAGTAACAAGTCAGCTTCCACCTCGTCAGTTATACTTCATGTTCTCTTCTCATTCCTATTTGCTTTTAATCTCCAAACCCTTGTGTATTATCACTTTTAAGGAGCATTGTTATCCTCTGCCAAGATGAACTCCCAGCAACAAACTGGCTGCCTTTTTAAATTCCCAGTATTGTTTACTATGATGGCAAATGTTGAGTTTGTTATGTACAGAGTTTGCAGTAGTGAAATGGTGAGCTTGGGCCTGTGTTGTTATTGCCTGCAGCTGATGTCTCAACGCAGCTCTGCAGATATCAGTGTTTGCATGTTTAAGTTGCTGCTACTTCAAAGTCCCTGCATGAATATTTGCATTGATATTTCCTCGAGCAGCATGTGGATGCATTTGGGTGGTGGTCGCTTTGTGCCACCACTGTCCTTCTCCATGTCACCATCTTTCTGGTCTGAGACGACTAGTATGTCTCATGTACTATGATCTAAGCAGTATTTACAGTTCTTCGGTGTGTATCGTACACCCAGAACTGAGGATGACCACAAGGGTGATGTTAGGATTTGGTTTTTAAAGTAGTGAAGGAAATTGAAGCTGAAGTCAAACATGAGGGTTTCGACTGGATAATCCCACTAAATTCAGCTCTATCTGAAGAGTAGTCAGGCTCTTCAGATACTGCATCGTATTTCCTTCTTTTTGCACTTTTTTTGCTATCAGGCTTCTCTCCATCACACATCCTTCACCCTGCCTTATCTTACCCCCTTCAATCATCCATTTTTCAGTCATGTTCCTCCTTTTACTTCTGGTTGCCTCTCATCTTTTCGCACCCTTTCCCTGAACTTGTTCAATGTCAAACTAACAGCTTGCATATTCCTTGTGTTCATCTGTGTTCTTTGCATTACCAGGTAAATCTGTTTCTCTTCACCATCAGTAATGACTAATTAAGCTGGGAAACCTGCATCTTGTGTTCCACATGGGTATGGCTGTCAAATTGGTTGTATAATGAACTTATTTGTGATGATTACATTTAGTTTTCATAGCCATTTTCATTTCTCTGGCATAAACAGTTTAAAGATATCAAAGTTTTTGTCGTTTTCTGACATTCATTAATAGACTGTTTTCAGTGACATCCCTGTACACACACCTTCTGCGGCACAAATGCATCAGACTGCATTCTTGCAAGCATTTGCTGACATTAACGTCACAGTTGAGCTTATTTGATAGATTTGCATCAGAGAAGTGGCAGTCAGAAGAGCTAATGCCGCTAATATCGGCTTTGCAGTCAGTACCTAAACTTTGCCAAACTTGGAATAAAAGTCCCAGCTACTGCCAAAGCTTTCAAATGTGCGACCCCGTCTAATGGTGCACATTACCATTCACCATTGTTGCAAAACCAGCTTTGAAAGAATGTTGCAAAAGCTTAACAGGTTTGAAATGAAACTCCAATTCCAAATAAGTTGGTATGCTGCATGAAATATAAATCATAATGCAATGATTTGCAAATCTTTTTAAACTCATATTTTACTCCTAAGAGAAGATGAGCAACCCTGTGTCTCTTTCAGTATTTAACAATAATACAATCAGTTGAAATCATGCACTTTAACATGACTTAATGTGTATAATTGTACATTTGTACACAAAATAAATTATATTGTTAAAAAACAAAACTTATGAGTTTTATCTTCAGCCATCTTTGCACTGCAACGCATTCTGGGATATGAGGATGCCCTAAGTCCATGAGTCACCTCTGACGCATCCTTGGAAAAGTGGGCGGAGCAAGTACACATCCAGGAATGTGGAAAGTACTTATTTGTATGTGTTCTTTAAATTGGAACAGTACTTGGACCACAACTGATGACATTTCTTGAGTAAACAAGAACACAAGTACAAACAAGTATGCGTATTGAGAAACGGTTGCCTGGGTGTCGGCTTGCTGCTGTAGTTACTGACAAGACAGTGTGAGGACTGAGGACTGAACAGTCAGAACTCCATTTAGTGAACAAACGTATCATCATTCTCATCATTCTGCGTGATTCTGACACTAGACAGCATTTACTGTTTTATGAGAAGTTAAGAATATATTTGTGGATAACTGGCAAAACTCAGACCAGTTTTAATTTTGAACAGGCCTGTAATCGTTTGATTTAATTGGCCAGCCAATAAATCAGTCTGGCTCTTGTAAGGACCTCTAACCATAACCACAGGTTTCCTTATTCATGTGCTGATCTTGATGTCCTAACACTTGAGTGTTTTTTAGTATAACACAAAACTTGTCGAGTTCAATAACTGTTTAACAGACGCACTGAACCGCACCAGCTCTGTCAGAAGAGTCTATTTAAGGCACTGTGGCTTTCTAAACCCTCTGCAGCTTGACTACTCTGAACTTTCTGTTACATGTCAGATTGGGATCGATTGGTCTCATTGTAGTTGACAGTCGTAACAGCTCTCGGTCTGTTCACCTTGCTGTTGAACTGTCACAATGTTGTAGCAACAACTGCTCCAGTTTTTCTGATTGCAGTGTTGCTGCTTTTTTTTTTAAGATGATATTGATCAGTTGGTGTCAGTGGACTCGAGGTCTATGCACAGAGGGACGGGCAGTTCTGTCAACCAGGCGCTGAGGTGAAGTTTATTTGATGGTTGATGTTTAGCAGCTGGAAATGACATTTTTTGATGTCAGCAGGTCAGTGTGGATGACATCAAATACTCCCAAAAGGTTTTTCCACTTCTCTACTTTTTTGTGCTGCACTTCCAAACAGAGCAGAGTCCTGGTTGTTCATACAGCCAGTATACAAGCTCTGTTAGATTGTTTTTTAAAAATTTGATTTCTGGTTTGATTATATTTGTAATAGGCTTTATGCACAACTCTACTACTTCTTGAACTTAGGCCAGCCCCTTGCCTCCTGTCTTTCATTATATAACAAACTGATTAATCCAGGTGTGTCTGATCATTGTTCTTGTGGTTACTGAGGTCAGGCACACCTTGATTAATCAAATCATCCAAAAATGAAAGACAGGAGACAAAGGAGCTGGCTTAAATTAGGAAGTAGTCACAGCTATGTATCTTGACAGCTTTGGCAAACGTATTTTATAACTCCAAACATCGACAGCTCTGGAGGTCGGCACCTGTTTCCGCTGCTGTCGGAGCTCATGTAGCCATTGGTGGTTGTTTGTTGCGTTGCTGCATCTTGTGATAATATCAAACGTGTTTAATATCGCAGGCCCAAGACTAGGAAAAGACTGACTAAAAAACAGCGCAGATTACCACTTTAAACTTAACAGTAGAGACTGCGGGTGTGTGCTGCAACTAGGGATGGGCACAATTAATCGATTGATAACTGATCTTTAAGAATTTTTTCGATCACGTAATCTTTTTTTTTTATCATCCGACGGTGTTATAAAACAGTTTGTTGATGTAGTGTACGTCTTGGAGATCTGTAATAAATGTCAGTATGTGGCAAGTGTATCTATCTGCGGCTTGCAACCCAGTGGGCGTGTCGTAGTGTGGGCGTGTTGCATTGTGGGCGTGTCGCATTGTGGGTGGGTCTGGTTAGGTTTAGGGGAAGGGTCAGGGGTAGGGCTAGATTTTACCGTGCTCTCATTGGCCTGGTGGGCGTGTCGTCGTGTAACGTCACACTACGACACGCCCACACTAAGACACGCCCCTATCTTGCGAGCCGCAGATAGACCTTTCTCGTATGTGGCGGTAATAAAACATCCTACCAGCGGGGGGCGATGTAGCCTAAAGACAGCAGAGAAAGCTGCCTGCGAGCTGCCATCTTGCCTGTCACCGTAGCTGACAGAAGGCTCGTCTAAGGTCTAAACATGAAGCGAAAATGACACCTCACATTGTAAATACTGCAACACGTTTTATAAAAACGACTCTACAACAACTCCCATGATATACCATTTAAAAAAACGCTGATCCGACTGAGCTTAAAGGTACTGAATCCTCTGTTCAACCCATCGTTGCCTCGGTCTGAAGGAGGAGCTGTGATGCTAAGCGGGCAGATACGGAGGGAATCTGTAAAATGATTAAAGTGGATATGTTGCCTGGAAGTGTCGTCGATGGGAAAGGTTTTCCAGGTTTAATTAATTTACTCAAACCAGTCTATCAGTTTCCTTCACGGTGCATCATCACCAGGCTCATTGAAACACGAGAAGCGAAAGCAGGAGCTGCTAAATAAGCTAAATTAGCCACAACAGCTTGCGTTGCCATAACAACACACTGTTGGACTGCTTTAACAGAAAGCTGCCTCACCATAACGTGCCGCCACTGCCGACCTGCTCGCCGAGATGATGATTGAGGCTGTAGAGCAGTGTATTTGAGAGAAAAAAATGTCTGCCTGTGTTATGTATAATAATTTTTTAACATGTATTTCTTCATGATTAATCAATAATTGATTGTTAATACTCCCGACGATCGATCAAAAAGATGTTTTCTAATGCCCATCCTTAGCTATAACTCCAGTAATCGCTCAGATTTACTTAACTTTCAGTTTTTAGCCTGGTAATGTGAAAATTTTAAGTCCAGCATAAGGGAGATCCCGTTTTGAGGGTCAAGATTAAGTTTTAGAGTTTAGGTTAGAATTGGGTTTTGTTAGGGTTGTGCTGTTCATTTATTATGTAAAAAATCATTATCACGATTATTTTATCCAGACTATTTCATTTTAGTTACATGCCACATTTATTCAGTATTTCTCTGTCAAACACCCTCAAAATTTATACAAAACACAACACACCTTCAGTCTTTAGCTGCATGAGTGTAGGTTGTAGCAGGGCCGTGTCAAAGGAAATCACATTCATGGCTCTTTCAGAGATTGTGTAAAGGTAAAGAAAAATGGCAAATTGTTCAATCTCGATTGAGTTTGGAGATTGACATGAAAGTTGAAATCACAAATTTCGATGAATTGCACAGTCCTAGGTTAGGGTTGGGGCAAGGGTTAAGTTTAGGCAATCAGTTGTGATGGCAGGGGTTATAGGCATGCATTGTCAATTACTGTCCTCACTGAGATAGAAGTACAAGGATGTCTGTGTGTCTGTGTGTGTGCGTGTGTGTGTGGGCGCGTTTTTGCAACATTGTGGGGACCATGTTCCGGATTTTTACCATCCCTGTGTGGACGTCTCGCCCTCGTGGGGACATTTTCCCGGTCCCCACGGGTATAAACCCCGTTTTGAGGGTCAAGATTAGGTTTTAGAGATTAAGTTACAATTAGGTTTTGGTTAGGATTAGGGCAAGGGTTAGGTTTAGGCAAAGGGGGTAAGAATGCCTTATGTCAATGGATGTACCCCACAGGGATATAAAAACAAACGTGTGTGTGTGTGTGTGAGAGAGAGAGAGAGGGAGACGCATTCACTGACACAGTGCTCAGATTTTTTTGTGTGATCGTTAGGGATGCGTTTCTGGTTTCAAGGTATACCACGGTATAAAAACTTAGCGGTATGAATACCATTACATTTTCTGTCATACCTTCACACCTTGACCACGATATGAACTTCATTCTGTCTTATAAAACACAGGGAGTCTGGCTTCACGATTAACCTTAACCGCATCGATATTGAGGTTTAAACTAGTGCGATAACCTAACCTCATGTGCCTGAGGTTTTGTTTTTTTTTCCTCTCGCTGACATTTGAGTGACAAACCTATTCGCCAATCAAAATGGTCGTGCCCCGCGTTCCTGGCTTGCTGGCCAATCAGAAATGGTGATACACCGGCTGCAGTAAGCGTTAACATTAAACAGTGCACGTGTACCTCGCGTTGCGCTGTGAGCGAAATGTTTTCATGGTGACTGATTATCTACATAAAAACGGCTGAAGGAACTTCTTTGGCAACAGGAGACGAGCAGTTGGTAACAGTGATGGAATAATGGTGTTAAAAGGAACGGCACTAGAGGAGGCTGAGTGATATGGTTGCACCTGGACACTCGTCATGCACTCCTCCTGAGTTGGTCTGCATGTGATTACTATTCAGACGAGCTGCACGGCAGGTTGGAAGATGTTCGTGTGGAGCCTCTGCAGGGGAGTGGCGGCGTCACAAACCTGACAGAAGCGCATGACTATAAATCCAGTTTATAAAACAGTGACAAACAAGTGATGACGGTGACTGATGAACTCTCAGCAAACACAAGTCATCGCGCGCACCGCGCATCTGAACACAGGTGCACGCACGCCAGTGTTGTATAGTAACTAAGTAAAAATACTTCGTTACTTTACTTAAGTAGTATTTTTTCATATTTGTACTTTACTTTACTACTTCTATTTCTGATGACTTTTACTTCACTACATTTTCTGAGAAAAATCAGTACTTTTACTCCATTACATTTACCTGAGCATCTTAGTTACTCGTTACAAAATAAGAAGGAACTTAATAGCCAATGGACAATCTTTGTTTTGTTGTAGTAGGACTAGTAGCCACTACTAGCAGCCTTGTGCATCCGTCTCTGAAGCTAAACACACCTTTACCTGCCTCAGCAGCAGGTGAAAGGCTGTTCAGCATCGCTGGTCTGGTCTTCAGTCCAAGAAGAGCGAGACTGAGTTCTCACCATTTTGACAAACAACTTCTTTTGAGGTTGAAAAAAACATTTTTCAGGGTTCAGTCATGACTGGATGGACAGTTCATGTGCTGTCACACTGCAGTCATGTTAAAGTTCAACCAATCAAGTTTTTTGTTTGCTTGCATCACCTCCGAGCACCATGAGTGTATTAGGAATGATTTTATATTGAATGCACGTGGGTATGAATGTTGGTAGGCATGCACACAGGTATGTAAGGATGTGTTTGTGTGTATTTTTCTATATGGTTGGGTTTATGTAAGGAGGTATTGAAACTTCTTTACACTTTGCAAATTAAAACTTAAAAACTAAATTAAACAGAAATAAAGAAAATGTTAAACTCAAATTTCTGATTGCGTTTTATTAATAGTACTTTTTACTTTTGATACTTAAGTACAGTAAATACTAGCTACTTTTTTACTTTTACTCAAGTAATATTCTAGCAGGCGACTTTCACTTTTACTAGAGTCATTTTCCAGTAAGGTACTCTTACTCAAGTATGGCGCTTGGGTACTTTATACAACACTGACGCACGCACACCCACGCACACACCCATGCACACACACACACACACACACACACACTAGAGACACAGTAACAGTGAATCGAGAGAAAACGGGAAGAATTATAAACTGGAATCACAAACATGAGTTTTCTCTCAGAGATAAAAGACATGAACAACGTGAAATGTTCATTAAAACTACGTGTTGGCTGGAAGCCGGTAGAGCTGAAGCTCCTCTCAGACATCCATCAGTCCAACTGTCCAAGATTGTTATTTATTCCATTTCATTCATTCGTGAGGTCTGATATTCACTTTTATCAGGAATGATTCAACAGAGAGATTAAAGTTAAGCCAATGGGAATATTAAAAAGTAACAATTATTACTTTTCCAAGTGATTATTGATTTTTACAAAGCTGAAACTCTGTTATAAGCTCTGTTACTTTTGGGAGACGGAGTTGGTAACTATAATTATTCACTTTTGTAGTAATCACAAAACATTGAACAAACTCAATCACTGTGTAGTTTTTGTTAGAGATTTCTCAGGTTCAACATCAGACAGAAGCCAGGAGAGGATGCTGGACACACAAATGGGTTTTAAAGTATATCATTGTTGTAAAAGTAGCAACTTCTTTCATTCATAATTTTAGTTTTATGCATTTAAAACTATCAAATGTAAAAATCGTAAATTACAATATTTGTCAGAAAAATTGCGATTGGGTTTTTTGTCAAAATCGTGCAGGCCTAACGGGGAGAGTGCGCAAGTCAGGTGTACGCCACCTGTCCTGACGCACACTCCCCGTCCGTGTCCGAAATTAACACTCACCAGGTGCCAAATGCGACTAAATTTTCCCTTGGTGAGTAAATCACAGAGGGCTACCTACCATATGGCGAGTAAATGTTCTCTATCAAAGTGGTTACGTTTATCTTCATTTCAATGGTGGATTTCTGCTTCGTGTTGCTCTGCTGTCTGCCTGTCTGAACAACGCACATGTACACAGACACAAACACACTCGTGACCATAGACCATTAAGAGAGACACGAGAAGACCACCCACTATGTTACTCCCACTTATTACTAGCTTTTAGCTCAGGCTGATTAAGTATCGGGAATATGTGGCGATTGTTAGCAGGAGGCAACCTTCCAGAAGAAAGCTCAGTGAACTGGAGAGCGCTTTGGAGGCGTCACAAGACACTGGCTGCACTCTGTCTGGGTCCGCTCCATTTACTGCCCGGGCGACTGAGTAGCGAGTTGGGTGGGTGGAGTTTTCACTGTCATCCGCTCAGATCCGACAGCGTGTTGTTCCAATTTGATAAATAATGTTGACGTATGGCCTTTATTAAAGCTCAAACTGCTTCACACTGTTATTGTCCAGTACAGCAAACAAATGGTTGCAGACTTATAACTTTATCATGAACTTTCATTCTTTTAGGATCAACTTTGCCCTGACAGACCCATACTTTTTGTTAAAGCATCTTTTTACCTGCAAACGTTTTCCTTCCATTTAAGCGGCAAAAGATTGTGAAAGAGGTTAAATTAACGTCTTGCCAACGCCAGCGCCATTAAACATCAAAGGAAGAAGTACAGATGTTCCAATAAAGGACATTGTTCAACCAAGATAAGTTTTTATTTACCCAGACACTAAAAACAATATTTTTTTTTTTTTCTTTACTTGTCCTGTCCAGCATCGAAGCAAGCAGAATGGAAATCTGATTGCTTTATTCTGTTGAACAGTTTTGCTTTACCAAGCGGTGCTTTATGAACATAAGGCTCCACTTGATATCATGTTTATTCATTTTATTTCTTTATTTAAACATTTGTCTATTACACCATTCCATTTCATACTGCTGGGCCTGACAAGGAAGAAATGAAAGTTAACAGAGGTAATGATAGAAAGTGAAACAGAGAAAAAGGAGTAAGGAAGAGGAAGAGAGAGAGGAGAGAAAACATGAATCCACTTACACAGTTCACTGGTACATCTGTACAGCGATCCCTGAACAACCAAGGTCTCTGTTGGAAAACAAAACAAGCAATCCCCTACAGGAGGACCTGCAGGTGGCTTAAATATCCTCAGATCATACAAACACACGCAGAACTACGCAGAGAAGAGGTACAACCTAGTCATCGCAATGGGAAGCAGTGTCACAGTGTCAACATGCATAATAAAGGGTGCTCCGTGGTGATACAGTCATGCAGATGCAGCCTCGTCTCTGCAAGGAGGAGGAAGCCCGCAAGGCTCACGACCCAGGCCCCCAGCAGCCACCCAGAGGCCCAGATCCCAGCTACCCCCCCCAATGAGCGGACATGCATCCCCCGAGGGCGGCAAAAGGCGGCCCCAGCCGGAGCCCCCTGCAGTCTGGGGGCCCAGGCCCCAGCGGACCAAGACCAGCAGCTGCCGACCCCACCGGGCGCCGGGCGTCCGCCGGAGCGGAGACAGCGCCGGGCCCAGGGCCCAAGCGCCCAGGAGCAGCCAAACAATAAAAACAATATTTAAGAGCGTAGTCATGATACCATGGTATGCTGTGATAACCTGTGATAGCTCAAGGTTATCATACCGTCAGAATTTCATACCGGCACATGCCTAGTGAGCATGTTGCATGTGTGTGTTGGATGTTGATAAATGCCAGCTGGGTGGCCGATAGAGAATGCAATCTTAATCTGTGAATGTATTGTGTTTTGTGATGAATGGATGCCTTATTTTTGCCTGAAACGGCTCCATCATGTGTCATATTTGGCGAAACTAATGTGGAAATGCAGAGTTTGTCACTTTATGGTTCCAGTCATGAGGCAGTGTTTCTGTCTGAGTGCCAGTGAGTGCGTTCCCTGTGAATACTCGGTCTTGTGAGCTGTTGTTGTCTGAGCTGCTCATTCATCATGTCCTGGTCTGCTGCCTTTTTTTTTCCTGCATCTGGTTTCTCTTACCTCCATATTTGACATACTTTCAGTTTGTAATGTTTAAACAAATCCAATGAATGAAAAACATTTTCTGACTGTAATTTTTACACTATAGATTAAATTACAATATGTGAAACTTGAGCCAGCTGAGTAGCTCTGTTGGACAACACTGTCATCAAATATGTTAAAAGTAGTTGGGAATAATTCATTCAGCTGTTCATTCAGCATGCATTGTGTTAAGAAGACTTGAATTCCTACTGTGCTGTTAAGTTGCTCCCATCAGTGTTTTCTGAAATAACCTATCCTAAGAAGATCTCCATTCTGTTCATTAAATACTGAATGAAATGTATTTTGAAATTTGCCTGTTGGCAAGTGCTATGGATGACTCTTACAGGACACATTCTCTGCTGAAGATAGAGCTGAGGGCGCATTCCCACTGGCACTGTTTGCACTGCGTTAAACAAACCGTGGTTGCTTCCACAGACCAGGAGTCTCATTTATAAAACTGTGTTTAGGACTGTTACTAAAAGTGTACACACGCCCTCGTTTGCAAAAGTTTGCATAGTGCATACTCCAAAAAAATTTATAAAACCGTGCATATGCACAGGTTCAAGCAGTTTACTTTTTATGAATCGCACTCTTCCTGGAAGTTTGTGCAGGTGAAGTTGTCTCATATCCCGCCCCTACACACCCATGTTTTACCATAAATGGCCAATGCAAAGTACCTTATGGATATTTCTGCATATAACCGTGGTATTGACAGCTTAATTGTGGCGACTAAGAAGACAATAAGTCGTCGTTTCTCTGAGACTGAAGTGGACTTGCTTGTTGTTGAGGTGGAGGCTCACAGAAACGGAGCCATAGTGGTGGAATCACAGTTAAAGCAACCCTTACCAGTGTTGCATTCTTGCACTATTTTTCTAACAGGGTAAAATGCTATGAATGAGGTAATGGAACTCTGGAACACAAGACAGACCCATTAATCAAATTAAAATATTCCAATCTCTAAATATTCAATGAAAACTCCAATCCTTGAAGTGGGGTGCACCCCTAGGATTGGCCAAGGGACCTGCTTGCCAGACCTTTGCTTCTGTATTGGGAGGCAGAGGGAATGAGGGGGTGTGTCTTAGGAGTGAGGCAGGACTGTTTATATTCAAATAATCTTGCTGTGCTTTCTGAAATACAAGATCGGTAAAGGTTGCTTTTAAGGAAAGTCTGAGTGGCAGCACACTGTTGTGGTGGTGAATGATGTGATGGAGAGGTCTGTGCCTGGAGTCGAACTGCGGTAGGGCTGCCACGATTACAAACTTTTGACTTGTACTGTAACTATGCTACTTATTAGTCAACTAATTGCCAAAATAACTGGTAACTAATTGATTATAATTATTTGTGGCAGCCCTGCACTGAGGGAATGCCATTCTGATATGAGCGGTGTTCCCTCAGTGCAGCTTTGTGCAGAGCACTACGTCATGGTAATTCTGCACACCTTTCTGGCGTGGTACAGCAGTCTCCCTCCTGATGCATCCAAACACCGCTGGTCTTTGAGGAGGCTGATGACTCGCTCCACAACAGAGTGCGCTGTAGTCAGCAGCTGCTGATGTTCCGAGATGGGTCGGTCAGTTTGGGCCCAGTTCATAGATGAGTGTTGCTAATCTGAATATGCTTCTCGGACCAGGCGTCTTGGTGATCCCTGAAAACGTATTCCTGCCAAATTCTCCCTTTTGAATGGTCTTCCAGCATTACCAACGCATCCATGCGCAGCATTACACACCAGTGTCCCCACGGTATTTAGATGTTTACATCAATCTTTCTGATTGCCTCGCACCTCGTCACAGTCTGTGTTAATATGGTAACTATATCACCCTGATGATGATGGAGGACAGGAATGTGATGGTGAGAAAACTTAGATGAAAATCGACTCATCTTTATTTATAGAGCATTTCAACGCAACATTGGTTGAACAAAGAACAAAGTGCGCCAGTGAAGAGTTTTAATCTGCTTAATTCAGTGGAGAATAATAAAACCAAAGCAGCAGAGGAAGAACATGAGTTCAGCGTTTCTCCCATTTTCCTGCTGTTTAATGTTTCTACAGTCCCAGTTGCGTGTGAATGCTGTCCTGTCGCTTTATAGTGCTGCATTCACAGTCACTGTGCAGCCAAGTTTATACACAGTGTTGAGAGCTACATTTATCAGCGGTGTCAGCCGTTAAGTCAGCTGGTGTTTACATATCCGGCTAAAAACGGTGTGTAAAATTAATGTTTGTATCAAATTAGGCTTTGGAAATCACTTTTCTTTACAACACACACTGAGGAGAGCAGACGAGGCTTCTACCCAGCAGGGACTGAGTGAAAAGCAGCATGCAATTCAGCAGAAAAGACTAACTCTCACACGTGTGTGTGTGCACATACACACTCCTACAGTGGCCACAGATGCTTCAGAATATTTGCTGGCATGTTCACTTTCTCACTGGATCTGGAGAATTGTCAGATCCTGGATGGAAGGTCTCTGGAGGAAGTCCGAGGTGACATTATGTCACATACTACTGCCCTGCAGCATCTCTAGGATATTTCAGGACTGCACTGCCTGTGTGAAAACGACATATATGTTGTAATGCCTCTCCAGGATCATGAGATTGGCACGATGTAAGGAAATTCAATGTTTAAGTGCCTCAACTCTAACTGCAAAAATGTAACGAAAACCTAACTTTTTCCACTTTTCTAAATGTGTGACAGGAGTGTAACATTAACTGTTCTTTTTAAAGCTTTGTAAGCCCTTTGCCCTGTTCTTGAGTCACAGTAGTTCAAGTGGAGCATGTAAGACTCGTGTGCTGATTCCTCTGAAACTGGTGCAGTGTCAGGTATTGTTGTGACTGCACACATACACCATAGATGGAGGCTGACGAGCATCAGTGCAGCAGGTTTGAAAACGGCTTGGTCATAAAATAAAAAGCTTAGCTTGGCGTCTTCGGTCTGCCTGCTGTGGATGCTCGTGTAGTTACATTTTTGTATAAGCTTGATATGATTGTTTACGCTAGGCTTACAGCTTTGAGGAGGTGAAAGGCAGGGTTAGGATTGATCTCACAAACACTTGGACTGGCAGTAACTGGACAATAAAGCATCCACCACCTTGTGCTGAAATGCATACAGATGAAACTGTTTTCTACATTATTTGTCCAAGTTTAATCAGAGTGAATTTCATACGTAGAAGTGGGAACCTTAAAGTGAGCACTGCTGATCCATGAACTCTGCAGCTGTAACAGGCAGCTTACTCTGTGCATCATGACAGTGTGACTGTGACCGATTTGGTGATACATGAAATGATTTAAGCATCATTTGACATCGACACTTGTCTGTGAAATCACATTTTCTAAACTCAGCCCAGGCTAATCTCCCATAAATGACACAAACGTGCCAACAAACGCCGAGAAAGAAAAAAAGTTAAAGTTGAACTCATTTGCTGCCAGCCATTGTAGCAGAAAGTCCCATACTGTCAGAATTTTGGACCATTTTAGTTCATCTGTCAGGACCCACAGAATATTGAGGTGAAGGACTACAGAAACATGGAGGAAAAAAAGTATAGAGACTCTTCTTTCATCAGAAAGTTTGTTTCTTGCTTTTTCTGTTCTTTAGTAGTCTGCAGTAGAACAGAGTAGTCGCAGCAAAAATGCTGCTTTTGACCAAAAACTAAGGAAATATGCTTGAAAAATTGACTGACCTTTTTTTTATTCTACTTTATCGACACTTTGAACATCTGCTCAGCTCTTTACTTCTATGAAACAACAAAAGCAACATTGAGAAAAAGTTGTTGGCAAAATGTACTAATTTATTCACTATATAGCAACAATAATTGTTTCACAACGTAATGTTTGACGAAAAAAAAAGTAGATTCCATCTATCTGTCCCTCCTTCCCTCCACACCTCGCTCTCGCCTTTCATCCATTTATCCACCTCAACAAGTCTGGGTTAGGTTTACCTTATGATCCGGATTCAGCAGCTGCTCTGACAACAGTACCCGAAGCCGATATCTGATTGGTGCATCTCTACATGACACACTGTCACTGAACGCCCGTGACCCATACTTTGCTCCATTATGAGCTACCTGAATTGTTTTGATTTCAATCGCTGTCATATCATCTCCACATCTCGTCAAACTCAAAACTCGACTGTCTGCTTTACAACGTTGTGTATGATTTATAAGCTTCTTTGATCAGGTGATACCCCCCCTCCACACTTAAATTAAAGCATAGCTCTCATGAAATGTATTTATATTGATTGAAGCACCAAAGATTATTGGATTGATCTTTGAGTTGTAATATACCTCAAATTACTACAGTAGCAAGTAGATTCCACTAGTAAAATTTATGGAAACACTGACTTTTGTTTCCTTTTTATCAAGCAACCAGATAGAAATTGGATGAACAAGGAGCGTACACAGCATAATTTTACAGGAAATTTATTTATTGGCTCCTAATGGAGGGTTATCAACAGAATCCCTGTTACCCAGAATATTTAATTCCCTGAATACTTTTACTAGATGAAATATATTGGTCTGTTAAAGGTATCATAACCTAGTCAGGTGGTGCTATAGAGGCTAGCTTAGCAGCTAGCAGCCTCTGTAGATCACATCATTTGGAGGAAAAATACAAAATCGCGTACTATGGAGAGTGCGCTCTTGTGGTCGATTCTGGTGAGAAGAGAGCCCGCAATCAAAGACGAAGCCACTTTCACTGTCCGGAGTTTCTGGCACGTTTTAACTGAGGTCCTATTCTAATACACGTTTTAACATGAAAAAGTGGGATTTCCAGGTGACTCCTTCAAAATTGCTGTCTCAAGGGATGCTTTAAGAATATGTCAGAACATGTGAAGGTCACCCACTTCAGAAAAACAGAGGCTGGTTATGTCATCTTCTTAAATAAATGGCTCTTTGTGATACCTTTAGTGTTTGGAAAACATGCTGTAAAGCTGGTGCAACTTTACAGGAAGAAACGCAAGTGTGCGATACACAAGAAATTTCTGTAAAAATGCTTGAGGTTACAGTTGTGCTTTTTTTAACTTTCCATTTCCACTTATACTACTAGCAGTGGTAATCTTACAGAAAAGATGGCGCTATATTTCTGCTTGCATCTTTTCCAGTTTCAATTATTAAGACATGACAAAATGAATGTAGTTTCCCTTTTTTTTTTTTTTTTTTTAAGACACCATGGTCAATAATTGTTTTTGTAAACAATTAATCCAAGTTTAAATGTTTTTTTTGTTTTTTTTCCCCCCTGCAATAGAGTCCAGAAGCATTATGTATGGATGAGACTTTTTTTTTTATCTGTTTGTTTACCTGGAAAAATTAAATGTGGGAACTTTGAAGCATGTGTTTTTGTGTGTTTCAGGTGTGCGGGTACTCTGGCTGAAGACGGCGTGTCTCGAAAAGCGTCTTTCCACACAAGACAAACAGTGCTACCATTGCGCCCATGAGGTAGCATCAGGACCCGCTGGCTCCTTATTGCCACCCTTGGTCCATCCTTTCTCCCTCCCCTTTGTCCCTTCCTCCCCTTTGACCCACTAAGCCATGGGCCAGAAGATCTCGGGCAGCATCAAGTCGGTGGATGTACGTGGGGAGCCCTCATACCGGCCAGTGCGCCGCGAACTACGCGGCCCTGACTTCTGTCGGCCTCCGAGGCTTGACTTACTGTTGGACATGCCACCAGCCAGCTCAGAGACACAACTTCGCCACGCCTGGAACCCTGATGACCGGTCGCTTAACGTCTTTGTAAAAGAGGATGACAAACTGACTTTTCACCGACATCCCGTAGCACAAAGCACGGACTGCATCCGAGGCAGAGTGGGCTACACCAGGGGCCTCCATGTATGGAGGATTCACTGGCCGGCCAGACAAAGAGGCACCCATGCTGTTGTTGGAGTGGCTACCGCTGAAGCGCCTTTACACTCAGTGGGCTACACAGCCCTGGTGGGCTCAGACTCCGAGTCCTGGGGCTGGGACCTGGGCCGTAATAGACTGTACCATGACGGGAAGAATAGACCCATTTCTACATCAGCACCCACTTATCCCTGTTTCCTGGAACCGGACGAGTCATTTGTGCTCCCAGACTGTCTGACAGTAATTCTAGACATGGACGACGGGACGCTGAGTTTTATGGTGGATGGACAGTACCTGGGAGTGGCTTTCAGGGGGCTAAAGGGCAAGAGGCTGTATCCCATCGTCAGTGCAGTGTGGGGCCACTGTGAAGTGTCGATTCGCTACATAAACGGACTAGATCGTAAGTGAGACATTGACCCACACACATTGACACACATTTAATAATTTTCTATGGCGTTATTGTTTAAATTGGTTTCTAATTTGATTTCATCAGGGATCTCGGCCATTAACTGCCGTATTAACCACCACAATTAATCAGTTGTGACAATCCCTCAATACCATCACTTTCCATAGAAGTTTTCCTGGACCATATCAGCAGATCTGCTGAACTCATGAGGGGAACAAAACAAGATACAAAAAAAACCAAGATAAAACATAAGCAAGTTACCGCCTGTGCTGCTTTGTTCTACCTCTACCAATGAGGTAACGTAATTGCTGCTGTTTGTCGGTTAGTTGGCAAAATGGCTCAAAGTTATGAACAAATTTCGATGTTGATAATGGCACAACTATTTAAAATGTGGTGGTGTTCAGGATCCCCATCCTGACCCAGGATGTCCTCTTCCTCCATACTTAAATATGTTCCTAGTGAGTAGAAATATCTCTTGCAAATTCAGTTAGAGACCAACAACGCTTTTAAAGACCAACTTGGAGTTGAAGAAGTTGCAGTGTCAGAACAGGACCATTCCTTTAATCTCACATGAATCTAAACGGGGTAGGGCTGGACGGTTACGGAAAAAATTATAATCACGATTATTTTGACTGATATTGAAATAACGATTAATATACACGATTATTCATCAATTTTATAAAAAGTGTTTATTGAACAACCAAAACTCAACTTCAAATATAACTTAAAAAAAAGGAAATAAATTAGAAATGAAGAGTAAAATAAGAACATTTTTTTAAGATAATAATGGCAATAAAAATGATCACCCAGTCTACATGCATTCCTGTTGTATACTCCCTGCAGTTTGCTTCCTATAACTTCACCAGTCTGTTCACTTCAGGATTCTCCTGGCTTCAGTGAGGAATGAAAAATAGCGTTACACGTGACATTAATTGTTTTTCTTTGATTACAGTGTTTTTATGATTATGAGAAGGCAAAATTGAAATCACAATCAAAATTTGATTAATTGTCCAGCCCTACTTTTTAGTCTAACATCATTTGCAGCTTTAAAATGTAGAGATTGCAGATGAAGAGCTGTTGACGCAGATCCATCGGTATGAGGAAGGGTAAATCAGGGTTTGGTCCTGCTCATTTGTAATGCAGCAAGAATCTGAAATGGAAAAAAGCAAGTAGAAGAGAAGACTAGTGTTTTTTTCATCAATTGTAAATTGACCCAATTAGTTACTGTGGAGAGAATCTGTGGAGAGAATTTCTAGCTGGATATTTCTGCATCTTATCTGATGGAATAACATGTGGCCTCCTGCAGTTCTGATAAAAGTTTACTGTAGCATTTACATTACTGCAAACAGATCATTTCAGCAAGAGCACCGTGGTCGTGATAGTCCAGTATGGTCATGGTAGTCCACGCCACACAGTCCTGGTGTTTAAAAGAACTTTAAAATAATGTTCTTTCAATAGAAAAGAATTGGAGGAGAAAGTCTGGCTTTTAACTGGCTTCATGACTTCACTACAGATCTGGGCATGAAAAAGTTCCCCTTTCAGCCGACTGCCAGCCACTTACCAGCGACTTGTCTGCTAATTCAATCGCACAGAGAAACACCTGTGTGCCCAGGGGAAACGATTTCAGAGCATAAATGAAAGCCCGAAACAAGGACTTTTCACACGCCAAGTTTGGACACCATACGTGATGACGTCTTTGCGGGACAAGTCGTTCAGCCTGTGATAGTGCAGTAATGGTGCACTATTAGTGCACCACTTCTGGCAGAAAGAGGAGGAACTTTTTCATGCCCAGATCTGTACCTGATGGACAAAATATATAATTTCAGGAGAGCTGAGCTCCTCCTGTAATTTAATCCTAGAGGCATTTGAATTTGATGTCATGCCACTGACAGTTATGTAATAAACCTTTCATATTTTAAACATTAATTTCATGTTCATACATGAATATGTGCATTAATTAAAACCATTTCATACCATACCACCATCAACGGAATTAAACACTACAATTGAAAAAATAGAAGAATATAAGAAATGGATGAAAATGCCCTTTAATTTTTTTTTTTTTTTTTTTTTTTTTTAAATCAAGGACCCATTGAATTTCCCAGGGACTCACTTAATTGTCACCTGTGGGTCCCAGGGACTCACTACATTGAAAACCTTACAACATCACTGGGGATAACTTCCACATACCTGATTTTCTGATGTAGAAAAAGCCAGAATGAGAGAGGAGCTGCTTCAACAATAGGAAATCCCCTAAACATGTCTGAGTATGAAGATTTGTGCTCAGGAAAAACAAGAGATCATCATTCAGTTATGATGTTAAAGGAATTTCCTCTGCACTTTAAAGATTTGAGGGTAATTGCTTGGCCTTCCCAGCGTCTTTAATGCCATTATTCCAACTTAACAGAGTTGTCTCAGATTGAGTAATAACTTGGTTTTCTCTCCAGCTCTTAACTCCATGTTACACAAAGACCTAAAGTAGGCTGGAAGCATTGCTGAGAGTGCGGCATGGACACCATGTCCATGGCGGCGAGCCATGCGTACGTGTATATGCTGGCAGACGGCGCACACTTAAGGAGTTCTGGATGATGTCCCAGTGTGCCTCGTGGGTCAGTGTCTGGCTTTGTTAAATATGGAGTTTCAGATTCTGGGATTAAGCAGCTAATATGCACAAAATGTTGTGCTGAGTCAGGGTGACCACTACCAGACCGGCATATCAGAATATCTACAGTGGAACGTGGAGGAAAGTTTTTGTGGCTTATGTGTTTATGTGGCAGAACGCGACTGATCTAGTCATAATTGGGGGTCACTCGTCTGTTGGCCCAGCCCACAGAACAATCATAGTCCTGCACCACAAAAGTACAATGCAAACATTGACTTTAACACTTTTTTTCTTTGTTTTGCATGTGCGTGTAAAACCAGTTTTTAAATGAGTAATGCAACCTCACGAGTATGACGCAAACTGCACCGTAGCTGTCAGTCTTTACTGAGCACGTGCAGCAGGACAATGTGTTCATCTTGACTTAGCAGCTGTCACGTAGCTCAACTTGTCTGCCTGTTTATTCATGTTGCACTTAAACGAGACATGGCAAGTAAAGGCAGTTTTTTTTTTTTTCCTCCCCTCTATCAATTGATCAGGCTCTCTGTGCATGTCCAGACTTATCTCTAAATTTACCAAAGCTTAGTTCCATGTATTTTCTTTACAGATTGTGTAACATTGGTCATTATCTGCAGATTTAGGAACCAAACTGATGGCAAAAATGAGGTTTATATGCTAAATCAAAGATGACGTTGGCTATTTTCAGCTTTTGCATCACGTGGCATCTGGCAACTTCCTATGTAGCTTGTAAAAGTTTGCAGAAATGGCGACAACTCATCTGCAAGAGGACACAAACTAAGATCAGTTAAAGGGACTTGAGGCAAGATTAAAAAATGAGACTCGCGACTGGCGCTGCGGGTAACTGCAGCCACTAGCCAAGCCGTCACGGGAGGGTGCACAGACTGAAGCTGTAATGTTGTTAACCACGCTGATAGTCTTTTTCTTCGTAATTACACTTTTTTCTTTCAGTTGATCTGGATCGTTTGCTGACGGCAGAAGAATCCATAACTATCTCTTGCAGTGTTTGAATTTACTGCAATCGTCTCCTTCCTGTATCAAAACTGTCGGACGCGGTTGCAGCGTCATTTGACATCACATCCACAGGACAGCACGGGAAATTCGGCCACCAAACTGCAGCACATTATGCAGCACGCAGCCTGTTCCAGACAATGGAGAGAGACATGGGTGGGCTCGTTCTTTTTGGTTTGAAGCGCTTAATCACCCATTAGTATAAAAAAAAAAACTGGACATGCTTTTTTGTTCTTTTCAATTCCTGCCTCTAGTCCATTTAATCTCATCCAGAAGTGCATCCATGCACAAGTTGTCATTAGGGATGGGATTTGATGAGATGTTGTTGAAATAATTTCCATCATCAATTCTGCCCATTGATCCACTTCTTTATCAATTTCTGACCGAATTTCCTGTATTTTACAACATAGATATACATGGTCAAAGAACTCACTGTTTAATATCCTAAAAAGAGTAGATTTTAAGTTTAGAATTTGTCAACTCCACGCATGCAGTAGGGATGTAACGATATCCACATCTCACGGTAGAATATTATCTTGATATGAACCCCACGGTACGATATTTATCTTGATATTGTGGTGAGGCTCACGATAACAACAATAATGGCATAAAATGCTTTGACGAGTCATTTTACAATATTGTCAAATTCAAGGTTATGACATTTTGACCTGCTTGAAAAACCTTTGCTGAAGCTGAAATTAAAGTAAAACTCCAACAAATTTATTGAGAAGACAGCTCAGGTACTATGGATCACCGCGAGCCTACGTCACAACCCGGAATTCATGTGACCGTGAAGCTGGTCCCGGTGAAAATATGCTTCGTATTTGAACGGCGTCTGATGGACTATGAGCCTCAAAAACTGCTTTTGCACTCTTTTTAATTTTTTTTTCTCCGCCGGTCTGTCTTTGAAATATTATAGAAATGACGTCCAGTTATACTGAAAGTCTTACTGCCGACGCTAGAAGAAGATACGAAGCTAAACTAGTATCTGTTGGACTAAGTGATGCCCATCTTCTGCTGCTACAGCCTGGTTAGACGAACCTACCTGTACATAACAGCCTGATGATCAGTTTCCCGATCTCATGATGTATTTGGTTTCATCAGGTAAGCCCCGTGTTCAAGCCATTTATTTTTTATAGAATATTAATTTCCCCCGGATTTTTAAGAAATGGTGGTATTTCTTTGATGTCCTTCTCAGGAGTTTACTCTCATTGATAAAGCTATAAATTACCGGCAGTCTTATCTGTATGTAACTGGTTATGACTGTGCATGTTTATAACGCTGCAAATGCCTTTCTGCCGCTTTTTATGCTTTTATTCTTATGTGGGAACATTGATGGCAGTAATCTGGATGAACGTGATCGTTAACAGTCCTGAGGAGACGGGAACAGCGGGCGGCGCTGTGATTCTGTACATCCACTGATTTAATGCTGTTTTCTATCATCTGTACAAAAACAACTACAGGGTTTAAAAAGTCAGACCACAATATGCTTTTTTATCAGTCACAAAGTGATCCGAACAAATTGTTAGATGTTTCCATGGTTTCCAGCGTGAACTGTCAGCATTTATGGGCTTGATAGCAGCTAGCCACTTAGCATGTTGTTCGGGACTTTTTCTGTTGTTTTGGGAACTGGAACAAACATCTTCTCTTGTCCGTGTGATAGATATGTTTATGGCAGCCATACAGAGTGCGACTTCTCGGTATTTCCAAAGTAGAATAAACGAAGATTGACGAGTAATGAAGCAGTTAATTCAGTGGCTCCCCTATGCAACGAAGCGATGTTTTCACCTGTTACCTAACCGGATGTGACGAATTTGGCGAAAATTCCCGGATGTTCGCGGTGATCCATATTAAATAAACTCAACCAGGCAATAAAACAGCCTTTTTACTAAGTAATAAAAGACCCAGGCACAAAGAAACTGCCTCATCTTTAGTAGTCAATAAATTTAAAATAAATAAGTCCGCCTGTCTGTCAGTGGTCAGTCATATGTCTGAACTTCAACAGGCTCCTTGCGGTCATTATTGGAGCACTGTGATGTCGACAATCGCTGATCAGATGCTCTTCTGCATCCGCTGCTGCAGGTTTAACGGAGAGTTTTAATGAACAGCTGATCGAGGTGGTGAAAAAATACGAAAATGTGTACAGCATGCGAGGCGTTTGATACACGGACATCACCGTATGCGCAGCCCCCACGGACCAAGTTCGTCATTAAATATAAACTCTTAAGTCAACACGGCGAACTCCGCGGCGTCACGGCTGAAACTTCTCAAGGAGGAATAACCGGACAAAAAAAAACCTTTCTTGTGGTCCCTGCGGCCTCCAGAACAGGACACGCACATGGCCTCATTCGAAAGAAGAGGAGTTTTCTTTATAATTTATAAACTTTTAACTGGCAGAATGCTCAGTAAACCTAAATTCGTTCAGTTTCTAACAAAAACATGGCATCCTCCACAGTCCCGTTCTGTTTAGCCTCCGCCGTATCCCTGAATCTGCTACGTCACGCGAACCCCCATGGAGTCCAAGCATGTGCAGAGAAAACATTCCACAGAAACTATCAGAATGACTCACTTTTTCCTGCTGATCTGATCGTAAAAAGATTTAAACCACCCCTCTCCATCGGATTGAAAATTCTTTCCGTTGCTTCCCGTTGCGCTGATTAGGTTGTACCTCTTCTCTGCGTAGTTCTGCGTGTGTTTGTATGATCTGAGGATATTTAAGCCACCTGCAGGTCCTCCCATTAGGGGATTACTTATTTTGTTTTCCAACAGAGACCTTGGAATGTTGTTTAGGGATTTCTGTACATATGCACCAGTGAACTGTGTAAGTGGATTCATGTTTTCTCTCCTCTCTCTCTCTCTCTCCTCTTTCTCAGCCCTTTATTTCTGTTCCACCAACTTTCATTTCTCCCTTGTCAAGCCCAGCAAGGGCCCAACAATGCTGTAATAAACAAATGTTTAATTAAAGAATAAAATGAATAAACAGGATGTCAAGGGGAGCCTTGTGTTCATAAAGCTCCCCTTGGCAAAGCAAAATTGTTCAACACAATAAAGCAATCGGATTTACTTTTTGCTTGCTATGATGCTGGACAGGACAATTTAAAAGAAAATAAAAAATTCTTTCTGATCAAGGCCGATCAAATCAGCTGTGTACATGATGTATATTTTATTCTGATTGGCGTTCGATCAGACCAAAACTGTGACTACATTTACATGAGTTTTAATACCCCTTTAGTTCCAAATTAAATTTAAATTCTCTTTTAAAAGATCAAAAAAGACCTTGTTAACACCTAATTTCAAATGAAAATGAACATCCCAAATTAAACATAAGTCTGAAGTAAGCGTCTGGCTTGTTCTGATTTTAAATCCAAATTGAGGAATTCTTCAATCATGTACATGTTCATTCCACTTTGAATTTTTCTGTCATTCTGAGCATGCTTGTTCCCTCGTCCTGTTGTGATGACACGCCCCCGACCAAAGCAAGCGTTGCATTCCAGCCAGCAGACTTGATCAAAATTAAAGTGACAGTGGTACTAATTATGTTGTTTTCGATATTATGCTGAAAGAATAAGAAGCAGGAGCTGGAGTTTTTCTCCTGATGGATGCCATGTCACACCCATAGGCATAGTTGGATGAACCTTCCACTCACAGCACTATTGGTTTCGTAAGAGCTAAAGGTGAAGCCAGTTGGGCGGTTTCAACCATCGCCATCTTTGCTGCGTTGCCTGTGTCATCATTCCTTGAAAATACAAAAATGGGCAAAGAGAGGCCTCGGGGCAAATGATTGACGGCCAACGTACTCTGAGCTAAATGCTAACTGAGCTAACACGGAGCTAACGGAAGGTAATGAGGCTAGGCAGGCTAAAGGTAAGATACACTCAGACTCGTTAACCAGTTAAAAACCGCGGTTGTCCTACTCTGCTTCTGGCTGAGGCCTTCCCGGAAAGAAGCAGGGTGCTTGCTATTAGCCACCACAGCTAATTATGGCAGCCCGTCTGCTGCCTGTCAATCAAGAGGGCAAACCTAAAATGATTTCTCTGATCCAGGCTGTAAATGCGTTTTTTTGAAGCTCATTAATTAGGATCATTTTGTTTTTTAAACTAAAATTTACAGAAGCATAAATCACGCTATGATCCGATGTTTGGGTGATCTCAGCTTTTCCCCACTGATGACATCATAGACACAAAGATAAATCAGTCTTTCTTGGTTCCAGTTGAAGTTTGACTTTTCAGTGTTTAAAACTAGTTTGTAGTTTAAATTGGCCGAATGCACCAGCGCCATTCCCTGCCTTTGTGGAAGGGCAGGGAATGTTGCTGTGGGTGGTGTGTGTTGCTCCTTTTATACCAGATGTGATCAAGAGTTGTATGCATGATAAACAGAGTGGTTGTGGGTGTATGACTCAAAAGAATCAGGAAATTTTGGGGAATACTTCACTCCTTTTTAAAAAGGATCAGTCACAGCAGAGCGACAACACATGGTGTCTGTTGTGGTATTTGAAGTATTATCTAAGCCCCTTTCTTTTCTCCAGCTAAAACAGGTTGTTGATTAAATCAAGATGTCTGCAACATAGTTTTCAAACCCTCTCCCCATCCCTCCAACTTAGAAAAATGTATCAGTTTGGTCTCTTCGCATGGATCCCAGTGCGCTGTTGTGTTAGGGGAGTGTGGTAATGTGTGCAAAACTGTTATCTAGATCACACCTAGCAGATCTGCTGGTGCAGAATATAAAAGAAGGTCTGCACCATTATGTAGGTGACAAATGTCAAAGTTCCTATTTAATGCATTTATATTGAATCCCGTGAAGTAGTTTGTGTGCAAATTGCATGTATGCATTGATGAATGAGGTTTTATGCTGGACTAATGAGGCTTGAAGATGGGGAAACGGCTGATGGAAATGACTCACGGTGCCAAGCTATGAGCCCGAACTCTAATCGTTTGTTTTGTCACAAACATCGCAAGAGATTGAGCAACACATAAATAAACATTATTGCTTTGTACAACACTTAAAGATTAGTGTTTGATATTTGACACAAGACTCATACAAAGACGAATTGTATGTGTGAAGATTGCTTTTCTATCTGAAGAATAACTTGTTCACCATCCTGATTTTTGCTCTCACTTTTCTTGTAGTCGGTTCACGTTCTTCTTTTCCCCTCTACCTCCCTCCTGCTAAGCCTCCTTTATTCTGTCTTACTCCCTAGGAAGTGAGAAGAGATAAGTATCCTTACTCTTTTCTGTCTCTGTGGTCCCTTAATACCTCACATTAATGCAGTTTTCTCATCCCCTTTATGTTTCACTCTGCACTTGAATCCTGTGGCCCTCAGTCCAACTGAGACGCTTGAAAGCCAGTAAAACCGAGGCCTGATTTCCATCTGCTTTCTAACATCTGACTTGCTTTGGTCTTTAGCAACGCAGAGGTTGCTAGACCAGGCCAGGGGAGCCATATTTGTCTCTCCACCATAACAGTCTTCATTACATCACAGAGGCCTGGCCAGGGTTAACGGCAGCACCCTGGGCCAAGCTGATATACTGTTGTGTAAAAAAGTGCGCCCCCCCCCCATCGAACAAATTTAGATATTAGACAAAGATAACACAAGTAAACACAAAATGCAGTTTTTAAATGAAGGTTTTTATTAGTAAGGGGGTTGGGTGAAAAAGTGATTGCCCCCTAAACCTAATAACTGGTTTGCGATAACCTGCAATGAGTCTGTTACAGCACTGAGGAGTAATTTGGGCCCACTCATCTTTGTATTGTTGTTATGGGCTTTATGCACAACTGCACTACTTCCTTACTTAAGCCAGCTCCTTTGTCTCCTGTCTTTCATTATTGGACAATTTGATTAATCCAGGTGTGCCTGACCCCAGTAATCATGAGGACAATGGGCAGACACACTTGGATTTATCAGTTTGTCCAGTAATGAAACACAGGAGACAAAGGAACTGGCTCAAGTTCAGGAAGGGGTAGAGTTGTGCAAAAAGCGAATTCAGCCACATTGGAGGGTTTTCCAGTATGAATAGTCTTTTTAAAGACACACAACGGAACTTTTAGCAGTTTTCTCAGTGACGCGCCCCCTATCGGCGGCTAAACTAGCATCC
This sequence comes from Atherinomorus stipes, assembly GCA_023101725.1. Lineage (NCBI taxonomy): Eukaryota > Metazoa > Chordata > Actinopteri > Atheriniformes > Atherinidae > Atherinomorus > Atherinomorus stipes. Next base: position 358,490 of record JALJCO010006646.1, read on the forward strand.
ATCTTGTTCGTACCTGTACTGTAAGCTCACTCCAGCCAGTAAAAGACAGTCTTATCTTGACTCTTGTTCTGTCCCTTCCTCTGTTTCTTTTCCTCTCTTCCTCCGGTGATGTTTCCTTGCGTTTCTTTACCGAATTCGACATGATGCGCATTCAAAACACCCGCGATGTTGATACCTGGCTTACATCCGGTTGCTAGTGAGTGACGCGGTGCTGCAACCAATAGTTGGCTGCAACGTCACGGTCGCGTCCCGGATGGGAATCTTACATAGTGCTGTTTCTGAGCCCCGGGACGGCTCTGGGCACTGACAGCTCGAAAATGCGCATAATGAATGTTGGTGTGACATCAAAACGAGTCAGAAGCACAGATTTTTAAGGTCTAAAAGTTACGTTGTGTGTCTTTAAGGTCATGCCACAGCATCTCAATGGCATTCAGGTTGGGACTTTGACTAGGCCACTCCAAAGTATTCATTTTGTTTTTCTTAAGCCATTCAGAGGTGGACTTGCTGGTGTGTTTTGGATCATTGTCCTGCTGCAGAACCCAAGTGTGCTTCAGCTTGAGGTCACCAACAGATGGCCAGACATTCTCCTTCAGGATTTTTTGGTAGACAGCAGAATTCATGGTTCCATTTACCACAGCAAGTCTTCCAGGTCCTGAAGCAGCAAAAAAGCCCCAGACCATCACACTACCACCACCATATTTTACTGTTGGTATGATGTTGCTTTTCTGAAATGCCATGTTACTTTTACGCCAGATGTAATGGGACCTACACCTTCCCAAAAAATTCAACTTTTGTCTCGTCAGTCCACAGAGTATTTTCCCAAAAGTCTTGGGGATCATTAAGATGCTTTCTGGCTAAACTGAGACGAGCCTTTATGTTCTTTTTGTTCAGCAGTGGTTTTGGTCTTGGAACTCTGGGCAAAAATGGCCTGCATGGCAGTCTCTTTCTGATGGTGGAGTCATGAACACTGACCTTAATTGAGGCAAGTGAGGCCTGCAGTTCTTGGATGTTGTTCTGGGGTCTTTTGTGACCTCTTGGATGAGTCGTCGCTGTGCTGTTGGGGTAATTTTGGTCGGCTGGCCCCTCCTGAGAAGGTTCACCACTGTTCCATGTTTTCACCATTTGTGGATAATGGCTCTCACTGTGGTTCACTGGAGTCCCAAAGCTTTAAATGGCTTTGGAACCTTTTCCAGACTGATAGATCTGTTACTTTATTGCTCATTTTCTCCTGAATTTCTTTGGATCGCAGCATGTCTATCTTTTGAGACTACTGAGTCTATTTAACTTTGTCCGGTAGGTAGTATTTAAGGGTTTTTTTTTTTTTTTTTTTTTTTTTTTTGAGAACAGGTGTGGCAGTAATCTGGCCTGGGTGTGGCTTGAGAAATTGAACCCCCCCCTCCCCCCTCTTACTGATATAAATCTTCATTTAAAAACTGCATTTTGTTTATTTGTGTTATCTTTGTCTAATATTTAAATTTGTTTGATTATTTGGAATCTGTGTGAGACAAACATGCACAAAAATAAGAAATCAGGACTTTCCACACACTTTCTCACACAACTGTACACCTGAACATGAAACCTGAGAGAGGAAGGTTCTCTCTCACATACACACACACACCCCATGTGTTTGTCCTCCCTGTTTGCAAATGAACCCTATTTGACTCCATCTCTCATTGTCTTATCTCTTCCCAACGGCTCTTTTTCTGTCTCTTCTTTACCTCTTCCTTTTTAACATTTCTTTTCTTTCAAGTTTAAATGCACAGCTCTGGCAGCCAGTTGCTGTGGTAACGGTTTAGCTTGCTGACTTGTGGATAGGTTGGTGGTTCATTGTTGATCAGGAAGCTTACTAACTAGATTGTTGGCCAGTGGCCTTGCCCTGTAGACATATAGATTGGCTTTCTCTCACCTGCCTGCAACTCTGAAATGATTGGTACTTGTGTAAAGAAGGCTGCAGTGACAACACATGCAACAGAGATATACCAGCCCCACAATTGAGTTCTCCGTATACATTATACGTGAACAACATGAAGGTTGTTGATGCCTGAAAGATGCTTTTTTTTTTTTTTTTTTTATCATTGATTTTATCGTTAAACATCACATGTTGCCTCAATTGTGATTAATTGGCAGTTTTGTTTTTAGTCCTGATATTTTACTCAAAGTATTTGTTGCTAATATTTTCAAATAGAAGAGCAGCAGATACTGATTTTCCAAATAAGTCAAAGGAAGTACACACAGTTTAACCATATATGGTCATCTAATGAATATTTTTAAATATTGGTGAGTAAAATAATTGAAATAATCGACATGAGCAAAATTACGTTCTGAAAGTTGGTGTTGATAAATTTCAGTTAATTTCCCAGTCCCAACCATTTGGTTACACTCATAACTGAAGTGTTGCATGTTAAAACTGATACTTTGGCATGCAGAGCCGGTTCAGACCTCCATGGGGCCCTAGGCAAAATTCTGGTAAGGGGCCCTCCTAACTGAACTGCAAAAACTTTCAACAGTTGCACATGACACCCTGTGCTTTAAACATAAAAAATATATTGCACATTTGTGGATGTGCCTGCACTGGATGATAAAACTGCTCATCTGTGCCTGTCCTAGATGAACCTGGCTCTGTCCCTCCACTTGCTGACTGTGCTGCTGCTTGTAGTGTGAAGCACAGCACTTGTTATATGGATAAGGCTAATATTAATTCAGCTCCATCAAACTGGCTGTGTTTGTTTTACTTTCATACACTTCAAATGTAGGCAATTATTTATCATTATCATACAAATGATTTATTTAGAACTACTGTCAGAATACTTTGAGTTTCAATTCTTATATTCTTATAATAAGATATCTGCATCTACAGTTGTCAAAATTATTCATACCCCCTAATTAAAGCAACCCTTACCGATGTTGCATTCTTACACTATTTTTCTAACAGGGTAAAATGCTATGAATGAGGTAATGGAACTCTAAAATACAAGACAGACCCACCATTAATCAAAATAAAATATTATTCCAATCTCTAAATATTCAATGAAAACTCCAACCAATCCTTGAAGTGGGGTGCACCTCTAGGATTGTCCAACGGACCTGCCTGTCAGACCTTTGATTCTGCATTGGGAGGTGGAGGGAATGAAGGGGTGTGTCTTAGGAGTGAGGCGGGACTGTTAATATTCAAATAATCTTGCTGTGCTTTCTGAAATGCAGGATCGGTAAAGGTTGCTTTAAAGAAGGAAAAAAATCAGCTCGGTGAAATAAGATTAAAAATTAATAAAAGTAGTAAGGATAAATAAAAATTCTACGAAAATCATGACATTAATTTTGGATTGTGGTTCAACAGAAATATTAAAAGCAAATACAAAAAGTAAAACAAGTAAATAAGTATAATGGGGCTCTGAAGCTAAAATTTTGTTGAGCAACACTTTGAGACAATCACTGCAATCAGGTGTTTTCTGTAATGTTCAAAAAGACTTCTACACCTGTTCTACACATGTTTTCATAAATTAAACATTGCAAACTGGGACTGCTGTTGCTTTTCCAGCCAATGAATAGCATCACTGGGACTATTTCAAAGTGCATTAATCAGTCATGGTTTTAACGATAATTCAGTTTTGAAACTGTATTACTAATCGTTGGTAATTTGATCACGATTAACCATTTTACCGGTAATTGTTACATCCCTATTCATGGGAAAGGCGTTCTAATGTGTCTGGGGCAGTTTTCTGTGTGTGTTTGTTTTGAATTATAATTTTCAACCATAATTCAAAAGCAATATTTTACTTCACTAAATTATAATTTTGTAAATTTTTATTATTAGTTTCTTTAGTTATTTGAATTCCTATTGTGAATTTAACATTTTCTTTAATTGGAGGGTATGAGTAATTTTGAGGACGACTGTATATTTGCCTATTGGTTATCCAAGCGAAATTATCAACATTTATCCATTACTTTCTATTTTTTTGTAGGTGCAGTTGTAACTGCAATATTACAACTAAAATGATAGATGCCAACAAGATGCACAGGAGCTCACCCCCTGCTAATGCAGGTCAAACATGGACGAGTCCCTCCCACCTGGAAAGGAGAGAGTTAGAGTTACCTGCTCTCATGTTTCTTTCTCCTGTTCTCATATATCCTTTAACTCCGCTTCATGTTCCATTTCCCATCTCCAGCCTGATGTGCTGGAAATGCGGGACATGTGCACGACGGGCGGTAATGTCGTCAGTGATCCCCCCCCCCCCCCCCCTTCACAGGGCCTATATTAGCCTATTATAAACATGCGTCTGAATAGTCTGAATTGTATCAAAGCATGTTGATACAATTCAGACTAAAATGTAAGATGAGCATTTTAATTGATTTTAAAGTCAACTAATCCGGTCAGTTACAACAATTATGTAAATTAATGATGACATTGAGTATTTAAAATCACAGCAATACAGCCCCAGACCATCACACTACCACCAACCTATTTTACTGTTGGTATGATGTTGCTTTTCTGAAATGCCATGTTACTTTTACGCCAGATGTAATGGGACCTACACCTTCCAAAAAGTTCAACTCTGCCATGCAGGCCATTTTTGCCCAGCCTCTTTCTTATGGTGTAGTCACGAACACTGACCTTAATTGAGGCAAGTGAGGCCTGCAGTTCTTTGGATGTTGTTCTGGGGTCTTTTGTGACCTCTTGGATGAGTCGTTGCTGTGCTGTTGGGGTAATTTTGGTCAGCCGGCCACTCCTGGGAAGGTTCACCACTGTTCCATGTTTTCACCATTTGTGGATAATGGCTCTCACTGTGGTTCACTGGACTCCCAAAGCTTTAGGAATGACTTTGGAACCTTTTCCAGACTGATAGATTTCAGTTGCTTTGTTTCTAATTAGGCTTTACACGATCTGGATTTTTGGGACCGATCAGAGAGTTTTAAAAACTGATCACTGATCACCGATCCAATCATCTGAGGAAGAAAATAATCTATTTAAATAGTTCTTTTACCTGTATTTATACAGTTTACTGAGTATCACAAAAAGGATTTTTGTTTCCATTTTTGTCCTGAACTGACTGAGATGAAAAGGTTAAACATCACTAACCTTTAACTGGCATTCAGGACAAACCAAAATCATTTGAGCCAGTGGCACAAATAATAGGCACAATTTAAACAGTCATAACTGAAATTATTTCATCTGCTGTGCTGGTGCGTCAAACACACAGCATTGCTGAAGTATAATGCCG